>JARFIY010000088.1:11260000-11818783 GCA_036346155.1 Sinelater perroti
TTTTTCTCTCCTGCTTTTCTTTAAAGCATCTGTCCGCAAATGTCCCGTATATCTTTTGCAAGCAACTGATCGTACGTTTGCTTAACAATACGAAACGTCAGTTTTGGAAATTTACATTTCCCAAAAGATAATCTTCTATTTACGAAGAAGATTTCGTTCCATTTGAGCACTTAGGCTTTGCCTACCTGAACAATTCAAACTGAACATAGCCTCGACACTTCCACTCTCATTAAACAATTTTAAAGCTCGTTACACAAACGTTCGGCTAATACCGAGAGGATGCGGAGACTTAAAGGTTACCCTTTTTTCGGTTTCACACTTACACAATGATATTACACCAGTACGGTTTTCTTTGTCACCCCACTCCATTGGTAACTAACCAAACTTGCCAAAAACAATGTAACTTACAACTTTAAGACTTAACAATTGCAAACATATGTCAATATTTTATAAGTATAATTCCAGATACTTCTCCAACAAAAAATTGTAGTCAACTTGTTTAGGAGTTGAATTTGCGTTTATGAACAAGCAAGTTAAGTATCGAATTACTGAATGTATCTCTAAAAAGTTGATTATCCCATTCAACAAATTGGTAGATAAAATGTGTTGAATGCTCAATAAAGTCCACCTTTATGTGTGCGGATGTGCATACAAACAAAATCGTGGGTTATGGAACACCAAAAATCCACATCTTAACTCAACTGTTCATGTATTAAATTAAAAATTTAATACCTGTCTATTGAAACGGACCAAAATTTTATGGGAAAATAACGAAATCGTTTTGAAAAATATAATGTTCAATCATTTTGTACAATAAAACAAAATAATTAATATGACTATGCAAGCTATGATTAAATGTATATATGAATTTGGAGTTAGAAACAAAAGTGTTACTGAAGCGCGCCCCAACGGCCATAATAAAGAATAAACGGACATCAAGCATGCTCGACTAAATACAAGAATTAACTGGGGTTTTATAAATTGTTACTGGTGTGCAGCCTAAAAATCGCCCTATTTCCCGAAATGTCAGAAACACGCATCCACTCTTTGGGGCATAAATTGGCTTTTTACTGGCAAATCGTAAATCCCTGTGAGGATAATTAGCGCCATTGCTTCAAGCACTTGAACGCGTTGCTCTTGCATAATTAGGCGGCTTTTGATTATCTAGAGTTCTATAGGACTTGTAAGAGATTTAGATTATATTCATTGCTTTTAGATCCACTGCAAGGAAAATGCAGGTCTCTATCTCACCTATAATCCGACTATTTCCTTCTTTATAACTACTTTAATCAATCATTTCGCATTTAAAATTCGTCCGTTTTTATTTAGATGTTATCATTTTAATAAAGTTGCAAAAATAACTACAGTGTTTTTGTTTCAAAACTTGATAGCAAAATTGGTATCACATAGATAACAAAAAAGTTTATACCAGTGAGTAGATAGTCTCGCCAAGCTCCCAAGTACGAGATAAACGACCCGACTACAGGGCTGTCGAAATAATTCCATAAAATGAATAAACCATAAAAATAATAATAAATAAATAATATACTTTCTTCCTGTTCATATGTGCCATTTCTTCCATAATGGAGGCCCTTAAGCAGTAATGTGATAATGCCTCTCATTGACCTTCGCCTCGACCAAGCCCTACACGTAGTAGACAAGGCCATAAGTCGGGGGAGCAAATTGTATAGTCATTAGACCTGTCTTTCTTGTCTTTTAGGCTGTAGCAAAGTCTCCTTTATCCAGGGTTTGACAACTCTTTCCAGTACGTCAACATAGCTGTTGCAAATCACCTTCAGTCCTTCCTCAAAGAAGTGCTCACAAGCCCCAGCCACATCACAGAGGCGGGAAATTTTATATGGATGATAGTAGGCACTTCAGAAGTATTTTGACAGACCCAACGGTTATTTTAGAAATTTACCTTTTTACCTTAGATAAAGTTCTCTTTGGCTGAAAAGAGTCGCGGAAAGCCAATGATGTCGCGCTTGATCTCATTAAACAACACTTAGAACTTCTTGTTTATCTTGTTTTTGTTTTATTCAACAGTTGGTAATTCCCCAGGCCAAAAACTTATAGTGCAGGTCTTAGTATACTGTTAGACTGACAGTCAAGCTCGCCAAGCCCATTTCTTTTGCCAGGTCAGTCATGCTCCGCCCAGATCCTGATCGATTTTCATCGCTTCTCTTTCGATCACATCGCTTGCTATGAGTTGCCCTTTCAACACTTTTTTCTTCTTATTGGCCACATTTTTTGCACTTCTTGAATAAGTCGTAAATTTGGGTCTTTTTGTAGCTAAACTACGGAAAACCTTGAAAAATACTCTGCAAAATAACCTCCTACAACTCTTCATCTTTATTAAATTGTCTATCTCAAAGATCTTCCTTCAGTTTTGAAAAATTACTAGATGAGCTTTTCAAAGCTACCTTCTTCTAGGCAACTTGGGCCATTTCGGCCTTATAGACAAAGGCATTATTAAACTCAAAATACCCCTTCTCTTTCCTTAAGAACGCCGCATAGTTTATGCAAAAAGCTGACATAATACTTCGCTGACCAATGTCTTTCCTTATAAAGATGTTAATGGAGAATGCATCGCATGACTCCACCAAGAAGTCCTAACCTTTTACATTTAAACGCCTTTATTACAGCATCTAACACTCGACGAAGGTGGAATTTTCTTCTAAAAATTCTTCAACTGGCCAACCTACACGTGGTTTATCTTCGATGACTGTTTGGTCCACACGGAATTGTTTTGTCCATTCCTTTATAGTGGAATATGAAGGCGAAGATTTGGCCTGCGCACCCTCCAAACGTTGTTTATTATCACTGGGACTTTTAGTGCTTACCTTGAATTTCTACCGTTAGCAACGCGACAAATGTCAATTCTGCATTCCACTTCTTGTTTTATGACGTGGTACATATCAGTATCTCGTTCTAGAATGAATATCCATGCCTATTTTTTAGGTAGCTGTACTAAATTACGTAGCACAATTATAATTTGTGACATAATTTTTTTGAAAAAATATATTATTATGGGGTTACATCTAAAACAAAATTACCTACTTAGTCCCATTTTGTTAAAGATTAAGTTGTCACACTCGCTCCAATATTCTAAGTACACTGTATTGCTAAAAATTTGCCCAACTAATAAAAGTAGCTTGTAGAATTTGAACGTATTCGATTTTCTGTGCACCAAAGTTGTGTATTGTCATCGTACCACACTGTGCTTTTGTCATTAAAAGTCAATATTTTATAAAAACCATCTTCCTCTCTGGGCTATTGAAAATTTATTTAGAACTGGAAACGATAGATGATAAACCTGGATATCCAGCGTCTGCAGAAACTGCACTTTATTCGTTTTAACGCCACAATTTTTCTTTACGTTGTATCCTCTTCACTAAATCTAATTTTTATCAGAAACTATTTTACCTTATAAATCTTTAAAATAAAGATATTCATGGGCCTATTCAAAACAATTTACCGTAGATTCAAAATAAATTATTATCTTAGATTGGATATCGCAGTAATTGTAAGGATAAATAAAGAAATTCAGACAATAAATAAATGCCACATTAAAAAAGCCCAAATCGTAGCATTTCATCTTTAATAATATCACACGCACGTGCATTACGTTTTCGACCTTATGGTATGCTACTTGAATAGCTGTCTCTACTAAATTTATTAATTGCTTTAATTTTTATTTTTGTTGGAAACGTTATTGTAACGCATTTGCAATATTGAGACAACCCATAGTTAAATAAGGTCTCCAAAGCGCTAAGGGCGCATGGAAACTATTCGCGCGGCTGTTGGCCACACCGCCATATTTACTGTTTCCTCCATTCTCAAGCAAACCATCGTTTAGCCTGCGGAAACGCTCACTTTAGGCTTGGCAGCCGTTGCTATTGGAGTTCCCGCTTGGCGCTATCGCCAGGTGCAAAGTTGGCACAGTTATTGGGTTTTTGAACGTTAAACCAATCGAAATTCATTGCCAATTGACGGAATTTTATGGAGAGTCGTGCATGAATGTCAAAAACTTCCGCAAATGATGTAGGAAGTTTACATAAAAATTCACGACGAAAAAAAAAGTGGCAAGCCATCAATTCCCGACGAGTCAGTCGCAAACATTGAACAAATCATGCTTCTTAAATATCAGAGGATCACTCTCGACGATCTCTGCATTTTGGTTCCTGAGGTTTCTCAAAGCACTTTGACTAAAAAGTTGAAATATTGGTAGGTGTGTCCAAAATGAGGCCCGCGAATGCTTACAGAAGATAACCAATGGCAACGCGTTGACTCTTCCGCGAATTTCTTCGACCCTAAGCAGGACAACTTTTTGGATTTGATTGTCACGGGTGACAAAACCTGGGCGTTGCACTTCACACCTGAGACCAAACAACAGTCACGCGAGTGGCGGAATTCCTCTTCGTCCAAGCTGCGAAAATTCAAACAGGCACTGTCTGTCGGCAAAGTCAGGACAACTGTGTTCTGGGATAGAAGGGGGGTTATATTGTGTGATCAGATTAAACGCTGACAGGTATTGTGAGCCACTCAAAAACACAGACGAGCAATTCAGAACCGAAGAAGGAAAATGTTGTGCAAGGGCGTATGCCTTCTCCACGACAACGCTTGCCCCAACATCGCCCGTATGACCGGCGCTCTCAGCAGTTTGGATGGGACATGGATACCTAACCACGCCATAGTCCAGACTTGTAATTTAATGACTACTACTTGTTCCCTAAATTGACAGAACATTTGACCTGGACACGCTTCAGCGACGATGACGAGGTAAAAGAAGAGATCCAACATGTTCTCAACGACATGGAGGCTCATCTGAGAAAATGGAATAATGCCAAAAGCCCAATGGGCTTCCCACCACAGTGGTTGCCTATTGTTTCCTTTTGGTAATATTGGCTGCGATGATAAGTTGTTTCCCCCGACAGCTCTGCCATGACACCCCAGCTGATGCAGATACTTGCTACATCTGCAGCCTTACAATGGACAATTTTGTCCACTAGCCCTTTTGTAGACCTCAGTTGTCGTGCTGTTGAACACGGTAGATCGAAACGCAATCTAACAGTTTTATTATTCTCCCTGTTGAACTGCACATATTGACGGTGGATAGCGGAATAGTCAGCTTTCAAACAATTTGCCTCTGGCTTCGGCCACCCTCGTATTGTCCAACAATACGTCCTCTTTGAAAATCACACAATTTGCTGCGCCAGAGATTTGGGGCATCCCTATCTTTGTAAATACGTCACGGCACATCAAAAAAAAAAGGAAAACTTACTTATGGGTTCTCTGTACACTCGGACAAGTTTCAGCCACCATAATAACTATCTACAAAACGATTTTTAACCAGCCTACTAATACGTCCTTTACAGCGTTGCCAGGTTTGCAGTGAAAAGAAAGTTTGGTTTAAATTTGGTTGAGTTGCGTATAACAGAAGTAGTTAAAAAGTTTTTATATTTTTATTTTGCTCTATTGTACCTAGTAAATATTAAAAATTAATCAACCTCTTGTAGATTTTATTACGTTAAGATGAAATAAAAATCGTAAAAATGTGTGACGCAACACCCAACTTTTGTTTGATAATTCAAATCTCGAATCTGGGAATTTGCCTTCCTCCCAGATGTTTCCTTTAATGCGCACTAGTTTCCATAAATGTTACTCAAATTGTTGCTAATGGCAGCAGGGCTGTGTAATTTCGGGCCGCGAATTAATTGAACATTGCCGCTCCCCGCGGCACACTTAATTACCCTTAGAAAGGTACATCGCGCCTGTTACTCAAATTACCACCATTTTGCAAAACTCGCTTAATGTGCCGGCCTATTAGGTTATTTCGTGCATAATTAAAAAGCCTCGCTGCTTGTCCATAAATTGCGGCTAATGAACTAGAAGTAAGTTCGCCGGGAGTTTTCATTAAAGAATTGGTTTTATGGCTTCCACTAAGTTTTCCTTTTCTTGTTTTTCCTTTATCCAGCAAAAAGAGAAGCAACATTTGCGTATTTTGTAATAAAAGGAGTTTTTAAGTTCGCTACATTTAACATTAAAGGAAAAATGAGGGGCGTAAAACAAAAATGGTTTTAGGCGAACATAAAAGGACAGATATTTTATATATCTTATACGAGAATAGTTCAAATAGAAAAATGATAATTTTTAAGATTGGCGTAGATTAAATTCCTATTAGTTACGTTGATATATACTTGCAGCTGCAACTTCTGTTACTTCTCAAAGTAATCTCAGTCTAGACGTACACATTTTTCACATCACTGCCATGATTTCATGGTTACTAAAAATACTGCTTTAGGGATGTGTTTTGCCCACTGGAAAATTGCCGACGCAACAGAGGCTCGATTGGAAAATGAGTGGCCACGAAGAGTGACCTTCATGGTCGGACATTCACGGATGTATCACATGTCAACATGTCCTGAGACATTACCACCCACGCAGCCTTGAGTTCGTTGGTCAGCACTTTAAAGAAACTTTTTGCAACTACTCAACGGTTCTTCATAACTCGCTTCACTCGCACAATCATAGTTTCGGTCCAGCTGGTTCGAGGCTACTTTGGTTCATTGTCACACAACTCTCTACCTTCTTTAAACTTTAGCATCCATAAACGCATATTTTTAACATCCATAACGTCTAATTTCGTTGGGCGTTTCACTGCGCAAGACAAGAAAACGAACGATTACACTTTGTTCTTGATGCACTATTGCTGGAAGCGGAGACTTTTAGCAAGAGATACTGCAAAAGAAATTTGCGATGGTAAAGGCGAAAAAAGCGTCCACTACCCTACTCTTTTTGGATAGTACAAACGCTTCGATTACGGTAACATGAGTCTCAAAGAACAGTCTCTTTTCGGTCGGCCGATAAACTTGAACAACTAAGACTTGCACTAAACATTGAAACGTAAGCTTTCGTCGAGCAATCAAGATTTAAAATCAGTTCTTGAAGTTGTTAAATTATTCATCAGCATCTCTAACAGCTTAACCTTGTGCACAAGAAGCCCCGTTGGGATCCACATAAACTCATTGAAGCGTGATCCGCCAAAAGAGTCGACTATTGCCACTAACTACTAAACAATCCTTTGAATGACAGATTCTGGACATTTTGGTCAATCACAGTCGTCAGAAGGAATGAGAGGTCGTCGGTTCCGCGTCAGGGTCATGATTTGTGTTTGGTGGAACTTCGAAGAGATTTTGCATTGTGAACTTGCACCAAATGGCCACGCCATCAATGTTTATTACGAGTAATTGAACTGTATCTATGACAAGTTGGAGGAGAAGTATCAAACCATGGACAACCAAAAGCACAACGCTAAACTCCATATTGTCAAGAAGACTCAGGAGAAAATTGAGGTTCTTCCATATCCATTCTACAGTCTACATGGACTCTTCCGCTTAATGGAACACTTCTTACGTGGTCACCGGTTCGAATCATTTGATGATTGATGATTGAAAAAGTGCCCCAAGAGTTCTTCGATTAAAAGCCGGGCGAGTGGTACCTCAGCCAGATCTGAAAACTTGCGGATCAGAAAATAATGGCCTCTATTTCGAAGAATAGTTTTTGTTGTTTTTGAATAAGTTCATCCATAAAAATTCTTTTTGCCGCAGAACTTTTGGGACAACCTAGTACTATATGTATTATTTATATTACAATAAAAAAACTAAGTAATTCTAAATATAGATACAAGTTACAAATACAAAAACATATTGGCTAAAAAATAACATGAGACTATTTTTGCAATCTGGTTATACGGGTACCAGAAAGAGCAACTGACGTTTCACAAGACATGAACAAGGAGTATAAAGTAAGGATATATAAAAGGAAAAACAAAGTTATGGTGATAAGCAAAAGAGAGGGAAGAATAAGTCCAAATGTCTCAATAAATATGAAGTCCCAATCTTTGTTTTTCCAACACGTAATCCCTTGAGTTCCACGATCTCCCGATTTGTCTGCCTACAATTTCTTTCTTTGGAATGATCACAAATCAGAAGTATATTAACTAAAATCACAAACATAATGAGCAATCGCGCACAAATGGACAGAACAAATAAGTCCAAATGGAAGTCATTTGTTCTATGAATTTATTATTTCTTTTTCAAATTAAAAAATGTAAGCAATTGCAGTTAAATTATATTAAGTTTTAATTGCTTTTCACAGCAACTTTACCACGTACAACAATAGTAAGCAAAATAAGATAATAATACAGAAGCTGAGCAACGTAATTTAAAGAGACAAATTTTGGAATTGGTTAGAAGGTCGTATAAATGCTTGACTTCACTCATTAATGCGTTGATTTATTTAGGGACATAAAGTAAATTAGTATTTTTTTAAAAAAATCTATTTTTTGCAACAGTCGAAGAAGATAAAAGTTTAAACTTATCAAGTTAAGAAAATAAAGAATAGATTTGTAAAACTTTCGTGACAATATGCAACGAAGACTAGAATGCGCAAGTAGGGAAAGAAGAACGCAATAAACATGTAGGGAGAAATACAAGATCCTACAAATGACATCGGCTACAATAACTAATATGATTATAAGAAGTACTAAGTATAAACATCCCAAAAGATACAAAGTAACTTGGACATCTTTTATAAACGCAAACACAACTAGATTATGTGATGGTTAATAAGGGAAGGCAGACTTCAGGTATTGATATAAATACATATCGCCACTCTGACCACTATATGGTTGGCAAAAGCATACAAGGTACCCGGCTAAATGAAAAATTGATAAATTAGGCTATAAAAAATAAGGAAAGACTAGCATTGAAAGTATAAAGTATATTTTAGAAAATCAGTGGAAGAATATAGTAAAATAGAAAACAAGCAGGACAACATCAATAGTGCAATCAACTTGACAGCAGAACAAATCAATGGAAGGAGTATAAAGAACAAATCAAAGAAATGTCTCCATAAAGCATATGGAAGATCTAATAAAAAAAATAGCAACACGGTTACAATAGCTAAAAACAAAAGAGAAAGAAAGAATATGAAGAAAGTGGAAAAAATGTAAGAAAATAATGGGAAAATAAAAAGAGAATAAATAGAAGACAAACTTAAGAAAATTAAAATTAATAATGAGAATAACAACATAAAGAGATTTTTTTATCAGAAAGTGAAAAGCAAAACTGAAATAAAAGAAAAGAAAATATAATATGATATGAGAAGAATACTGCAGGAGTTTACGAACAGAAGGACAAATCCAAGAAAACTTAAATGCCGAGGATTTAGGCGGAATGGAAGTTGATAAGTCTATATTTGAAGAAATAAAAAAAACTATATACAGTATACGTAATGCAAAAGCACCTTGAAAATTCAGAATACGCATGGAACTAATAAAATGTGGTAAAGAAAAATTAAAAGAACAAATATATGAACTGATGCAAAATATCTCAAAAAATAAAAGATTAGGCAGATATAAAAAAAGGATATTAGAAGGCGTGTAAAATTACAGAGAAACCAGCCCTATTAAATGCAACTTTCAAGATCCTATCATCAATAATCCAAAACAGATTAAGGGAACATACGGACACTGATAGAAAAGTACCAGTTTGGATTTTTAAAAACCAAATCTACAATAGATGCCATTCACATAATGAAAAAAATAATAGAGAAATCCTATAAGCATAAGATAAATGTGGAATTACTATTTGTAGATTTCGAGCAAGTCTCATGTATCATCATCATCATGCAACAATTGGAGTCTAATGCAGGACGTAGGCCTTCCTTGAATTTTGCAGTTTTGCAATTCAATGGAGATTTGGCAATTAAACGCCACTCTTTCCGGGTGAAGTGGCGAGTGGATAGGGTATATGGGGGATAAGAGTATGTAGATTATGGGTAAGATTAAGATTGGGACACGACTTTTCCCTGGTGTTAGGAGATGAGAAAGAGTCGAGGCTCGCGTAGGCAGGGTCGCCTCCCTGAAATAGATCTATCCTCTATCTGAGTCGTGGAGGAGTTTCTACCCTCTACAAAATGTCTCATATATATCATGAAAGAATTAGGAGTAGCAGAGAAATTAAGAAAAATGGTCTGTAGTACTATGGAAACATCTAAACCAACGTTGAGAAATACAGGCGAGGAATAAAAGAATTTATGACAAATAAGAACTTAAAGAAATCTCCGCACATTTTAAGATGAATATAGAATATATAACTCAGAGGATAAATAAAAGACGATAAGAACGACAGGAGGACAAATAGTAATTTACGCGCATGACCTAGTGATAGTAAAGAAAGGAATAGATATAATGGAATAGATGTTACGGAAGATCATTAAAAAAAGTAAAAATGTAGGATTGAAAGATAAATATAAACAAAACAAAACTGATGACAGAAAAGGAAATAGGAAACAGAACAGAAAAAATCGGAAGTGGGAAACTTAAAATATCTAGGAGTTAGAATAACCAACAAAGAAGAAAAAAGAAACGAAATTAACGACAATATAATAGCGGAAAACAGAGATTACTAAGTCAATAGAGCAAGTTTTAAAGATAAACTGTTGGTAAAATATACTAAAAATATATAAAACATTAATAAGGCCAATAATGAGTACACAGTGAGGGTTAAAACAAAGAAAGAAGAGGAAAACTAAAAATAGTAGAATAAAAGTTAGTAAGGAAAATATTAAAACCAGTTGAAATAAGCAAAAATAAATATAAGCAGAGAAACAACCAAGAACCATTACAAGAACTGAAAGAGAAAGTCACAATAAAAAAAATACAGCAATAAAGGGCGAAATGGTTGGGAGACAAAGGAAGACGAAATAATAAAAATAATACTAAAGTGGAAACCAGCAGGAAGAAGAAGGAGGGTAGACCAAGACCTAAATGGTTACAAGAGGTAAAAAATGAACAGGACAAGAAGTAACCGCAATGAATAGAAAGAAATTGGCGGAAATATGTAAAAGAATAGAATAAAAGTTAGGATGGGGTAATCCACGCCGAAAAAATAATTCTAGAAAGCTTAAAAGCGACGCTACCTCGCAAGGGGTGTCAAGCCACATACACCATCCACGTCAGGTCACCAAAGAAAAAAAAGGGTTTAGTAGTTGGACTCAAAAACTCCCAAGCTCACTAACTAAATCAACCGCAACATGCAAGTCCGATAATAATTATTATGTCAAAAAACTACTTCTTGTTAACTGTTAACGTAGTAATCATAAATTAAAACACTTGTAAAAGATGTTCTCTTCTGTTACTTATGTGGTTTGGGCCTATAATATATCAAACATTGGCGAAATCTATGAATGATACTTATTTGTTTCACTTGTAATTAGCGACAAAGTATCAAGCTCAAAGGAAAAAATTATTTGAGGTGTACATGCTTGAGTTATACAAGGTGTTCCAAAATGAATTTGTCATCAGATTTTGTGACGACATCTCTAGACCGCCCATTCAATTAGAAGTAAACTCTCAAGTTTTGTTTGCATATAATTGCTGTCCAAAACATGTTTTAGATTTCTCGATATGTCTGCACAACAGCAGAGGTATTCGATTTCCAAAGGGTAAAAATCATCTAAAAGCGCATAACTGTTTGGTGTGCCATAAGGCGCTATGGCATTATAAGACTATATTTCTTGACTGGTCAAATCTATAAAGAGAAAATTTTGGGCCCCTTTTACAACCACACAAGTCGAATTTCACAAAAGCGTGAATTCTGGTTCATGCATGATGGAGCCTGAGTTCATCAAACTCAATGATAATATGGATGCTATTTCAAGAACATTTAGTTCGAATATCATAGCTCTCGATCCACGAGATCTGAATTCTTGTGACTATGCACTATGAGGTCTAACTAAAGGATATCGTATATTATCCCAGCTGAGGATCTCCAGAAAACTTCGAGTCTCTCAAAGAAAGAATCAGTCATACAGTGGAGTTTCAGAAGACTCAAGTCGCAAAATTATTGGACCACTTTTTGGAGAGGTCGAGAACGATTACCAAGAGCGAAGAGTGCCATTTAGAGAACATTTTTATCTAGTCCAGTGATATGCCATTTGTAGTTTTTTTATAACGTAACCTTATAGGATAGTGTACAATATACATGGCTTAACTGTTTTTATATTAGCCACAACGGCAGACAAACCAAAAAAATGATAACAAATTTGAATGATGAGGCGGACACATCGGCTTTGCCGCGGCGTTCCAACTTTCAAAAATACCGAGCTAAAGCCGGCCTGATAAATCTGAAAAATGATAAACAGAAGCGACATTCATGCAATAATAGCGCCTGCCCCACAATTCCCGTTTTTACCGCTAATAATAATTTTGGCAGCACCTATGCGGAACCGGCGTCCCGCCGTACGGCGTAAGGTGATGCCGTTAAATCCTCAAAAATGAATTGCGCGCGGGCCCGCGCATCCGGGCAGCTTCGCCGCCGATAAATAATCGCGCTGCTAATACCCATTAAGGTGACAGGGGGCAATTTCTCACGGTTATCTGTCGCGAGAACGCACCTGCAAATCTCCGGGAAATCTTTACGCGCGCACTGGAACACCGACGTAAATTTTGCCGTTAAACTTGGTAAATCTGCGCAAAATTAGACGCGGATGGCCCGGAATAAGTGCAAGGCTGCGATTGATTCGACGTGCAAGGCAAGATGCAAATCGCGTGATTTACGATGAGCTGGTTTTATGCGGAGATTTGCCTTCCTTGATATATATTAAGCCAGAGCAAAAACTAGATCTAAAACAAGCTAAAAAATGTTATACATAGATTCTGGCTATTAACGATCTATCTATAGAGTGCCAAAATTATCTTTTGATGTTTAAGGCTACAGTCTCAGAAAATTAAAAGATATTTTCAATAGAAACGGAGCTTACAAGTTTACCTCCACATGGGTTGTCTGATCTGTCTAAAGTTTGACCTAAACTAAATCATCGAAATGAAAAAGCCACAATGAAAGTTAAATATAAAAATTTTGAATTTATTTAACCAAATTATTGCAGACGTAAGATGGCCCAATGCGTACGCTAGATAAGATTTTCATTTTAAATCGTTGTCTCTAACCTCTTGACTAAGAATTCAATGATAAAAAGTCTTCTAAAATCAAAGACAGAAGAAGCTTGTAATTAACTATGCTCTTCTCAAAGTTAATTTTGTGTTTACTGTTAATACACTTTAGTTAGATTTCAAAAAGTCATTTTTATTTTCCTAGATTTTGTATACCATGAGAAAATGCACCATAGAATGATGTTAACCAGTTTCCGGCTGAAACGGTTCGTCAGTTCAAGAAGAAGTTTGGTAACCATCATTCTTAGGACAATAGGATTGTTTAAAAGTAATGCAAAACTATCAAGTATGTTCTCCTTGTTTGATTATCTCTAATAGGACCTACAAAATATTTTTGAAGACTGGACTATATTGAGAGAATGAAAACAAATGAAAGGACAGTCAGAACAATCGAAAATACTAAAAGAGTTGAAGAGTTTGTAAAACAGGAATTTGGTAGCGCCCCGAAATTAATAGATCATCGTTTCAAAAGATTATGAAGGAAGACTTACGAGAGAAACTGTATAAGATACAGATAAACCAGTTAATTAGCGAATACGCAGCTCAGAGAAGTTTCCTATTTGCTAATTTAATGATCGAATTAATAGAAAAATGATTAATAGACCCAAAGAAGCTTTGGTCTACAAACGAAGTCCACTTTTACCTTGAAGGTCATGTGAAAAACAAAACTGGAGAATATGGGGAGGCGAAAACCCACACTTTTCAACAGCAAAGCTCTTGCATTCGAAGCGGGTAACCGTTTTGTGTGAGATTTGCGCAGACAGGGTAGTAGAATCTGTTTTTATAGACGAAAACATACCTGGTGATCGCTACTTTAAAATGTTCAAGAAGTTTTTTCTTCACTTACTTGGTTTGGAAAAGATTAATGCTAAATGGTTCATGCACGACTATGCGTTACTACATCGCACTGAAAAAATCTTTGATCTTCTGGAGGAGTACTTTGGTGAAAGAGTCGTCGCATTAAATTCTGTGAAGTACAACGGACATGGTATTGAATGGGCAATATACTCACCGGATCTAAATATCTGTCACTACTTCTTGGGAGGTACCTAAAGCACAACGTGTACAAAAAACAATTTTGGTCAGTAGTGGATCTCAAAGAAACAACCATAAAGCAAACTGAATCAATAACACTGTAAATGCTATCAAGAGTACTAGAGAATGTTGAAGCCCGTTTCAGGCATGTCATTGCCTCACAACTCACACATTAAGAATATAATTTACTAAATAAATAATTAAATATAGTTTTTCCTTTCTTGCATGGCATACAGCGTACTCACAAGCCGGTCAAATCATGGATTCTTAAATATTGCAATTTTGACCTTAGAAGCGGGAAAAAGTACCGCGCCAAATGGGGAGATTTTTTATCGGTGGATTAGTGGTCAGAGAGCTAGGGGCCACGATTTAAAATAACAATCTCATCTAGCGTGCCATTGGGCCACCCTGTATATTAACACAAGATGCACACCATGTATTACGCAACTTAAAAAAATTGAATTAGCCTGAAAACTGGACAGAAATGGGCATGTTGACTTTTTTGTTTGAGCTTAATAGTAGTGTCATGTTTCAAAACTTAATGACCCCTGAAAGTCCTCAACTTTTTGATGAAGCAAAGACGTGCTGGCCACAGCTGTCCCTAGTAAGAATATTGCTGTTAAAACTATTTATGATCAAATATTCCGTGCAATAACCACACAAACTGCAATTGCAAGTTAGTTTACATTTACATTTTTAATGTTAATAAGAAGTAGCGAATCCAAAAATGCAATATTAATGCAATATTCTGCGTTTTCTGAAACCTACGCTCAAATAGTGCCATACAAAAACAATGTTTAAGTTCAATAACCCGGAACATACCCTCAAATATATAGTGCCAGCAAATTTACTATCAACCAATTGCTGTCAGCTCCTAGTAAGAGTTTAAAAAACGAAAAACTTCATTATAGCGTCAAAAATTGTCTTTCTTGGCAAAAAGTAAGAAATATATCCAAAAAAATTCACGTGCGGTCTAAAATAGGCGATAGAGGCATAATTGGCGCTGCCACGAATGTAAAACCCATGTTGACATAGTCGGTTATTATTTTTGATATGCTAACAGATTCAAATTAAACAAAATCGCCAGAAATAATTTTGTTATACAAAACGTAAGTTTTTTTTAATTAACATAAAAAAATTAATTACAAAAGATAGAAATTATAAAAGCTATAAAATATAAATCTCGTCCATAGCATATAATTTAGGGAAGATTTCCAAAATACTAATTGCATTGCCTCTTTAAACTGCAAGATGATATTTGACTTTTTGCCTCCTGAGTCATTTATCAGAATGAATCCAAGTTTGTGGATAAGCAATCTGGGTTTAATTGCTCCATAGCCTAAAGTCTCAAAGCGCCAATCCAAGGAAAATAATATTTGATTGTGCTTCCTCTTTACAAGTTATTTCGGCTGCTACGATTTAATGACAGTTAATGAAATATAGGTGTCAACACATGTCATTCCGAGAAAGGTTCTAGTGTAGAAGAAACATATCTAGAAGTCAGGGTTACGTTAATAATTTGGTTTGGTTCTGAGTGTTTTGTGAATCATTTTTTACTTTTAATACGATACTCCGTCTTCAATTACAATATTACCGCAAAGACACGTGAGTTTTTTCTTAAACTGACGATCCAACAGTATTGCTACACAAAGCTAAAAGTTCTGGTTACATAATTTTGTAGCAACATATTTTTTAGTATTGCATGCAACCATAGTTGAGCGGAAGTACCTTTAATCTCGCTGTACCTCTATCCAAGTTCCTATTCGGTTTCTCTAATTATTTTTTTTTAATTTTTGATTTAGAAAATTACGATAGATGTAATTATGTCCTGAATGAATATTTCCCAGCCAAATTAAAGCACCCTGTTCAAGGTACACAATTTAAATAGAAAAAATGCGATACAGTAAGCTGTATAATTCCAGAAAGAACTCAAGAAGACTGATAGACAGATGTCTAAGATTTTTCTTATTCCAATCCCTCCGTTTTGAATGGGAAATGTAGCCTGCGATCATTGTGTTTCATCCGAAAGAAAGTTGAGGAGATACTCCAGAAAGTTGTCTACGTCCTGCATTATATTTGGAAACATCCACAGGGCACATATTCCAAAAAACGTGCTACGTCTGCTTATAACCACAGTCATCCAATTATCAGATTCCGTAAATCTTGGATAAATATTTGCAGGAAACTACATTATTTCTGGACTAATAAACCCAATTTGATCAGAAAATTTGAACCAAAATTAATAATTCTCCTTTCGTTAACTTGTCCGCTGTCCGAAGATTTTAGTCTTTAACTCCGCAATAGATACAGATACTTTTGAAATCAATCAGCAGCTACTAAGTAGTCCGAATCCGGAGTAAGAGCTGTGATACCATTGAGGAAGAATCGAAAAACCCATCATTCATTATCTCATAGGCCTAGGATTTGAATCTTTGGCACTCTTTGTAACTTGGATACTAAAATTGTCACTTTGTCGGTGTAAAGGAATTTTCTCAATTTCCCAGTAATTTCTCGCTACTCTTACTATTGTTCTTTGTCCTTACTCAATTGGTAATTTAAAATTAGCTCCAAGCAGAAAAGGTCTACAGTTGACACCTAAGGATACTTTCCTATGACGTAATAATTACATTGCACCATTCGGATTTCAGAACAAAAACTGTAAGTACCTTTGGTCTCTTTTTGAATTTGAAATCATTTCTTAAAGGTTTCCCCATATGTTACTTCGAAACAAATCTTCTCTTTGAATTGTAACAATACCTTAGCGGTAAGTTCAATTCAGGGTCATTTACACACAGTCATTTAAAGATGGATTTAATTACTACATGGTGGGAAAACAGTAACATTTATGTCCTGAAATCCCCTCCACTGCACTTATTTCTTCAAGAAGTTGACCAGACGTTTGTCTATTGCTCATTACTAAGAGATTCAGATTAAACTGAGTATAAAAAACAGGGATGCTCTCGATTTCAATTCCCAGTTCTTGAGCCTAAAGATGTGATTTTCAGTGACGATACAGTTGCTGACTTTATAACCATAACCAATAATTTCCTTACATATGTTGTTACTATATGTGTTCTGTAGAACTTCAGTTTCTTCATTGTAATTAGCACCTCTAGTTGGACATTTAGTAACTATACTATAAGCTATGGTTCCAGGTTTAGTTATTTGGACTGAATGCTGGAACTTTTTTGACTGATCGAAATCCTCATCTTCATAGATCTTTTTATATTGCGACAACAATAATAATCACATGATGTATTCCTTATTAAATTTTTCAACACTGATTTTTGGGAGGTTCACTTCCTTATTTGTTTGTACCAATAAACCGTTACTATAGATACTTTTTGATGAGCTTACTTCTCTATTTGATAATAATTTATTAAAAGCCTTTAAAGCATTATTTTTACAGATTTTTTAAACTCTCGGACTTCTGCCTATCCTAATCAATACTTAATTATTATTCATGTTGCCCAAGTAGTATTCTGTAATCTTTTTTCTAATCCACTGAAGACATCTTTATATTTAATTAATTATTCCAGAGCGATCTACAACTTCTGCTGAGACGGTCTATCTTTTTCTAATTCTCTAATCCACTAGGACTACTCTCTTGGTTTAGCAACTGAGTGCTAACAGTTTCATTTTCCTTGACTTTGAACCTGGAGATTTCAAGATTTGAAAACTTGATCAAAAGAGGAAATATTTAGCAATTTAGGTCATTTTAGTTCTTATTCCAATCAACTTGACCGGCACGAACTGATGAGTCATCACCCTGTGGCACCATAATTTATAGAAAGTTTCAAACTCCTACTCGAAGAATGGTTTGCACTAGAATACATCTTTAATAATTAGTCATGTAGACAATTACACTCAAAACTTGGTTACTAAAATTACTTATAACTTTCTACCCCAGGCAAGCTATAAGGAGAAGGTATTAATAATAAAGAACAGAGTTTACAGTAGAACCTACTAATAGACACCCAAAAAGCTTTAGTGCGACATTTACATTTTCAAAACATTTGAGGTTCTTTAAGTTTCTTTTCTAAAAGCGTCTTTTGTGATAACTCAGTTAAAAAAAACTTTTAGTCAAAATATTTACACCTAAGACAGAACTGGATATGTGGAAAGCAACGGAAAACTACCAAATTATTACTCTTTTTCCAAGAACAATCCCAGCAGCAAAGTACGCATATAAAGAAGAAAAATTATTGCAATGAAAGAAATTTTCTGGCCTATATTCTTAACAACCCTTCGATTTATAATAGAAAAATTAAACTTAACATGGTGTACTGCATCTCAAAGATTTTCAAGAATAATATAGGACTGGTTGCACATATCAGTCTTCAACGAACTCCCCTTCAGTCAACACATTTTTTCCAACGTTCTGGAAGCATCCTGATGCCCTTTTCAAAAAAGGTTTCTGGTTGGCGGCGTATCCACTCCCAAACACACTGGATGATGGCGTCCTTGTCCGCAAACCGCATGACTTGCAAGCCTAATTCGAGCTTTTTGAACAAGTAGAAATCACTTGCAGCCAAATCGGGACTGTATGAGGATGTGGCAAAAGGTTCCCTTTCAATTTCCGGAGGGTTTCTGTTATCTGGGATCTGTCAGAAAGTCTACCCCCTGCCAGTCCCAGAAGAACGTTGTCATCACTTTTCCTACCGAGCGGCTCCTCCGCGCTCTCTTGGGTTTGGAAAAACTGATATGCCACCACTCGCGTGATGACTGCTGGGTCTCGGGAATAAAGTGGTCACTATAGACTTCAAAAATGCATCTCATTTTCGTCTTCAAACTGCTGTAGGAGACGACTGGCGGCTTGCATGCGCACCATTCTGTTCACGTCCGTTAAAGTGCCTGGTACCTATCTTGCATTAATCTTGCGATAATGTAGGTGGTTTTTCATGATGTCTTCTACACTACCAACACTGATGAACAGGAGTTACTTGATAATGTTGCACCTATTCTCACAAACAAGCGAGTCTACACGATCAATGTTTGGCTCGGTGATGGATGTTCGTGGCCGACGATCATGCGGTTCATTTTTTACGTGCTCTTAGCACTTACAGCACTCAAATACACGGGTCCGTGAGAGACATTGTTTTCCTTATCATTTTTGAAGTCTATAGTGAATTTCAGCGGGCGGGATGTTTTCTCCAACGAGGAATTTGATCAAAATGCGTTGTTCCACGCTCCGAGGCACCTTCTATTTGCTCATAGCTCTAGCAACTCCCAAACAGGTTCTAACCCAAGCAAGAGAGAGGGTAGAGGTTGTGGCTTCACTCTCTCAAGGTCGCATAGCCGCTGCACAGTGAGGCCGGTCATATTAAACCACCATGTACTTTTGTTTGTTAATCAAATTATACTAAGAGTTAAGTTTATCTCCTCCTCCTCCCTCGAAAGACTTTTTGAGGAGATCCAACAATTCGACTACATTTAAAAAGTTACTATTTGTAAGGACAAAAGAACGCAACAATTCTATTGGTCAATTAACACTCGCTCCAAATCAAATCGCCCATTACGAGAGCAAGCCCTGTCATGCTCTTCATTTTTCCACGGCGCCTCAAAACAGACGCCAGCTGGAAAAGTTGGGCGAAAATAAACCTGTCCAACTGTGCAGCCCACGTTGCCGAGCGCCCATCGATTTCTCATTAATCGTAGAGCGCCGCGGCTTGATGATTCCCCGATCTACTTTTAACGCCCCTTACAAAGCAATTACTCACACATGTCTCACTTACGGCCCGCAAACTGCCCGAAGACGGGGGCGTGGGAAACTTTGTCTCTAAACAGCGCGACACTTGAGCCCCACGTGGATTGAAGCTTTAATGGCGCTAATAGCGGTTGCGACGCACAATGCCTAACGACCCCATGTGCGGACGTTAAGGATGCGACCGGCGTCGAAATTGTCTTTTCAACTTGTTTCTTCCCCTAAGAGTTTGTTGCTTTATATTTTTATTTTTGATAGATTTAAGTTTTCTATCTAAAACCTTTTTAGATGAAAACTGCAACATGATTTGGGCCTGATTATAATTACACAATTTTGAAACTGTCCATTAGAAAATTCCAATTGAGAACATCTAAATCTAAATTATTTTGTGTAGCTGCATTTCCGTACTAGAATTCCAAAACCAAAACGCATTTTTTAAGCTCATTTTCGTAGCAAAAATATTTTTTAGCGTTCGGATGAAAAATTGCTTTTAAAATTTACACAGCAGTAAAACAATTTTTGATTTATGGTCCTGAGGCGTCACAGAAAAATAGGCGAGTTTTGCAGCACTAAATAACAGAAAACATGCTAAAGCATCTTCAAAAATTGTTTAAAATAAAATTATTTTTATCGGGTGTTACATTAGCAAAAACATATTGTTTGTAAAGTAAAATAGAAATTTTGCTAGATGATAATTTAATATTTTTTATGCTGAAATTTATAAAAAAAATTTCTAACAAAAGCCGATAGTTCCCCTACTTCATAGTTGTACTCCGTATATCGCCTAGGCGCCGTCTGATTTAGCAGTTTATTGTGCTTAGTCTCGCAGCCTTATTCAGTGGCGTTTATGAAACTTCAACAATCGGAGCTCTTCCGCTCGGAAAATAATCAGCCGTCCCGCGTTTAATTTACGTCTCGGCGGCCGGAGCGCAAAAATAAGCGTCCTTTTGTCTGCGAGCAATCTCCGCGCGACTCTAATAGCGCGAAGGGCTTGGAAATAGACCTGGCACCGGCTTAACGCGGACGTACGGCTAAATCCGCTGTGGAAGCGGTAAAATTAGAGCGCCGTCCTTGGCAAAACTGCAAATTGTCTCGGAGTCAGTGCTCTGTTTTATTTTTGAAGACGCCGCTTTGATAACAGCTGGCGTGCGCCGCGGGCTGCGCCCGAATTTCCACAAATAGCGGATGTTTTGTCCTATTATCCTTTTAGTGCCTGTACTGGCAGTCATACAAAGGTAATTGCTGCTACAGCTCGTAAAGCCGTTTAGGAGTTGCAGCAATAAAAGAATCGTCCTCGGCGGTAAAACGAGGCTATTAAATATGAAAAGCTCCGCTACGTCAGTTTAACTGCTACCTTATATGTGTCATAAAACAAAAAATGTATAAACATAAATAAATAAAATTCTAGCCGCTTAAGAAGAGAATTTCCCGGTACCTTTTTTTATCTACCACAGCGACATTAATTGCCCGATAATGCAAGCAGACCAGACGCAACAAATCCAATTTGGCCAACAAAACTACCGATATACTTCACCAAATGCAAAAAACACATTCACACAACTTCCTGTTGAAGACATACACCAATTTCCGGACACCGCTCTACTACAGCCTTAATTAACCTTTCAAGAGCACCAAGCACAGCTAACCTCAAAAAGTCAGACTAACAATTAGTCAACCAAACAACCTAAAACCACGACTTACTGCTTAAACCTCATCAACTGCTTTGTCCCACTTGACAAGGAAAACTCAAATGAACAAAAGCTAAACTTATCCAAAAAAACAAACCAGTAGTCAAAATAGTTAAATCTCCAATTAATTTATTGGAATCCATAGCCAAAAACTAGTAAATAATAATGACTTAAATAAAGTCAAAATTTTTCCAAAAACATCAGTAGCATATATGCAAATTGCAAAAGGTTTATAGATATTAGGATGGTGACTTGTAAATAAAAACGCAACCGATAAACCAATATATATTTTAACATACGCGGTATCCGTGTCAGATATATAGTACATTGACCAATTGGGTAGGAGGAAGTGCGCGTTATGATGGCTAACTGCAATCTGACTATTTTGTCGTTCTTAAATCGATCAAAGATAAGAATCAATCCTCGACGAATTTTGGTGAGTGTAGGAAAGGAAAAATATTGCCAGGTTAAAGCAAATAAATGCTCAAATATTTTGCCATGGTTTGTGCGTACCGGCCCTAGAGCAATTAGGAATACGACCATCATAGGAAATATTTTTCTGAGTTTTCACTCCGCTACAAATATAAATAAATAAAACACTAACGGCATAAGAAAAGAATTTGCCAGTATCTTCTTTTTATTCAACTACAGTAGCACCAATTTCCCAACAATGTATCCCCATGCAGACCAGGCCTAACAAAATTACTCATATGCCTCACGAAATACAAAGAACACATTCATACCACTTCTTGTTGGATACATACACCAATTTCGGGCCACCGCGCCGTTATAACCTCAATTAAGCTTTCAACGGACTGGCAATTAATCACAACAAAGAATAAAGCTGACAAGATAAACAAACTAATCAACTCAAACAACCTAAATCCATGAGTTATTGGTTAAACCCCATTAACCGCTTTGCCCCACTTGGCAATGACAACTCAAATGAACAGAAGACAAAAAAAATCGAAATGAAAACCCCCACTAATTCTTGTCTCGAAGGTCAAAACAATTAAACTTCTAATTAATTTCTTGGAAACCATGGCTAAAAGCCAGCTCTTCCTAAAAAAAAATTCAAAATCATTAGTAGCCTACATGCAAGTTACAAAAGGTTTTAAAGGAAAGGAGACTAAATTTCACCCCTGTTAGAAGGGGCGCAGTTTCCGTATTTATCTACCCCTAACGATGGAATAAAAAAGAAATCATAGTGACTTGGCCATACAGCAATCAAAACGTGGACCAAGTTGTCACAAAAAAGTTACCTCAGAAAACACCAAGGACATATACAACGTTAGTACTTTAGTGCATTCTCTGGTCACATTCGAACCACCAAATAATAAAAATTACAATATCCTAAAATATAATGAAAAACCAAAGCAACCTCATTGATTTGATTAAAAAATTTGGCGTTACAATTGTGTCCCACATTTCATGTCTATATACTTTGAAAAAATCCTATAAAATTACTGCAAATAATTTCTTAAGTGTAGTACGGTACCACCTATAGGCAGCCGACTGAAGTTTGTCGTTGGAGAAGAACTTCTTATCGTGCAGTATCTTTTTCATTGCGTCAAACGGGTAACCGCATAAATGACATATAATCGTGCATGTTGAAGCAACGTTCTGCGTCTTTGTTTTCCAAATCTTACTAAATACACCGTCAGAATCGCCCACTGGTAATGCTTTCACGATGAGGAGATTTATCACACGAAACTTTCCCTTTTCCTAAGAGACAATTTCTATTTATCTGTAAAAAAAATTCCGGTCACGGTTTGTTGGGACAAATATTTTCAATGAGCTTCCATTTTATAAAATGGCGTTCTTCTTGGTATCATCCTAGAACCATGATTCGTTTGGTGTGATCAGATACGCAAAGAAGCTTTTCATATTCACTTTATACAGCTATAGTATGTGTTGGCAAACTAGGTGCATTCAAGTTCTAATATTTCCAATTCTTTTTCTTAGCAGTAAAACTAAACAGAAATATACAGTTAATTTTAAAAGACGTGGAAAATATTTCTAAATTTGTAATATAGATGGCCGTACCATACAATGTACACAGGTCGAGTTACCGCCATTGCAGTGAGTATCGTCTTGTATACTTCAAATGGCGACGTTTAGTGTGCAAGAACAACGTGTAATCATCAGTTTTCTACTCTTGCATGGAAACGCCCATCGAAATTGACATGCGGTGAAGGGATTGTGGATGTAAAAAATGTGCGTTGATGGGTGCGAAACTTTGAAGAAGGTCGAAAGTTGTGTGACAAAACCAGCCGAACCAAAACCATGATTGCGTGAGTGGAACAAGTTGTTATAAAGGACCTTCGATTAGGTGTACGTGATATCGCTTCTAAACTTGGCATTTCCGTAAGATCTGTAGAGTTTATTTTGCATGGTAACCTGAAAATGCGAAAAGTTTCTTCAAGGTGGGTCCCACGAATACTGACCGATGAACACAAGGCTACGTAGGTGGCAATGTCTCAGGTCATGTTAATACGTGATGCTCTTATGAATTTCCGACCATGAAGGGCGTTCTCCGTGACCACTCATTTTCCAATCGAGCCGCTGTTCATCAGCGATTTTCCAGTGAGAAAAACACACCCCTAAAGAAGTATTCTCAGCAGCCATGAAATCCTGACGACGACGCTGTAAAAAACGCGTACGTTTAGACGGAAATTACGTTGAAAAAAGAAGTTCAAACTTTCTTAGGTAAGTTCAAAAAACAATTTGGAGACCTTAGAACTTGAACGCACTTTGTATTTTCCCAAATTTCTACTAAGAGGTGAGGGTATAAAGAACAAAATGCCCACAGGAGACAGAATATAGGAGGCAACAAACAATAAACTAGAGATACATTTCGCGGATGCCCTCTGGTTTTGTCTTTCACACGATCTGCTGCTTTTGAACTTCAAAGTTACTTTTAATATTTACGTCTTGAGTTTTGATTTCTAGTGATTTAGGTGATTTAGAGTACTTTAAAAACCTATTGTTTTGAAGGGCTAGACAGTCATATAGGATCATGAGGCATATTGGGTTGTTTGAAAGATAAGTAGTTTCGTAGTGCTTTACTTAATACTGAACTTAACAATATTTGATCCAACATTAGAAACCCGAACGTACAAAACTTTTTGGGAACCGTTGGATGACTATTCACTTTTGAGAACCACAAAGTACTTAAAACAATCTTAAAGGTACAAAGTACCGATTTCCATTTCCAACAACATTTAGGTAAAAAGTGACAGGGAGAAAGCGATGAGTTTCACAGAACATCTAGCCAATGTGTTCAAATCAATCTCGACAAAAAGGATGACGAAAAAGAAACCAAAAACTATTAGATATGCCGTACCAAATGCGCACACAATCAAAAAAACCAAAATCGTACAAGTGAAAACCCCATTAACAAAAAAGTAAACCCACACAAAGCTCCAGGACGAAACCATAAGAGTCAAGATTCTCAAAGGTCTACCACAAAATAACTGTCAATTTAAACCAACCTTATTAACACAATATTAAGGCTCTGGCACTTTCCTGAACAATGGAAGAATGTCATAACAATTCTAATTCCAAAACCAGCTAAAGTCAAAGACAACCTGCACCATAGAGACCAATAAGCTGGCGACGATTTTTCCGGAACAGCACAGATATGGAAATTGCTGTGTTAAAAAATAATTCTTAGACCTACCATTCCGGATTTGAGAAAACTCTCAACAAAAGATGCGGAAAATGAAATTTGTAATCCCGAAGGATACGAAATTGTAAGCCATGTTACTGTTGTGAAATGGTACGAGCCGTTAGTTCTGAAGATTAATCACGTATCTTGGTAAAAGAACTTGTGAGCTGATTTAGATATCAAACCTTTATCAAGCAGTTGCGATTTGTGGGTTAAACTTGCCATTTTACTGTTCAGAATCTCTTTGCATCAATTAGACTTTGTGCAGAGGAAGCTAAGAGAAAATCCTCCCGAGTGACTGAAGCATAAGCTAACAATCGAATTGAGATTTGTTGGCAACTATTTGAAAGTCCGCCGGATGATCGGTTTTGGGAGTGCATTGTCACATGTAATGGAAAATGGTTTTACCTTGCTAATCGTGGGTTCCTCGGGATCAAAATCTGCCGCCAGTTGCTCGACAGGATAATTTCGAGAAAAAAGTCATTATTTAGGTTTGGTAAAATATTGACGGTATTAGGCACGTGGAATAAAAATACCGTAAATTTTTGGTCAGCTCTAAACTATCAACTAAGCCTGCACCACAAGCTACAAATTTTTTCAACGCCCCGCACAGACTTCGACAATACCTTGGTCATCTACAACCACCACTCTGAAATAATCGCTACGGATGGGATCCCTCAAGAGAAGTGTCAGTTTCGAGCCCCTGTACCCAAATAGGGTCTCGCAAAATTTCCGCCAGTCACCTCTCCAGCGAGGTCAGTGTCCATGAGCACCGGGTACTGGATGTTATGGGATGTTAAGTTGACGCTTAAGTTTTTAATTAGAAACATACCAATTGCAGTTAGTTTGATTTTTCCCAAGAGTTTTCAACACATTATTGGAATAAACTGATAGAGAACAGCAAAGATAAGAACATCTGTGTCTTTCACTGCTAAAAATACGCCAAGAATAGTAACCACATTATCTTAAAGCTTGTGACCTAGAAAATACTGTATATCCTTATATTCGAATTGAGGCAACCCGGTAATATTGTGGCACACAATCTTCGCGATTGTAAAGCCCCAGTTTCCTCTCTCCATGATGCAGGACGTTTTTGACTTCCCCAGTATTGTACTAGAATTTAGGAGACATAGTGTTAAAGCACAAGTATCAGACTTTACTTCTCTGACAAGACAACGCGCTCACTCATTATTTTATAGAGACCATAGACAAAATTGCTAAATTGGGTAGAATTCAGATCTTGTAGCATTCAGCTTACAGCTCTTGCTGTTGCCGTTTTGAGAGGTTTGAAAAACCTCGTCAAGAATTCTTTCCCTCAAAGTCGTAGACAGATCAAGACAAAAGGTCATTGATAATAACGGGTTGTATTTTGAAGAATAATTCTTTGTCATTAATCCAGTATTAAGGAACATTTTTTAAAACCTAGTAAAGAGATCTGTTCAAACTCATTGCAAATACCAAACAAAGCTTCTTCCAAAATCTCGTAAAAAACATATTATTCCTCTGTGGTGCGATGCCGTCTTATTTTTTATAAAATACTAAACTTGCAGTTTATCAACAAAAACTCTTCAAAAACATATTTCACTACTAACTGATCACAAACAACTGAGCCATTACCACAGTCCAATTCGAACAAATGGCCGAGTAGGCAAGTCAAACACCAAATTTTCATCAATAGGAGGCAAATTCTTCTGCACTAAAACAACGCGTTTTTGCACATCATCAAACAAATAAAAGTGACGTATAATGGTTAAAAAAAGCATCTTACGGTTTACCCCGCTATTTGTATTTTCCGATCCTTAAAATGAAATGGCTGCAATTTTGATATCCGTGCATAATGTGTGTGTTTTTGGAATCTGATATTAGAAAAAAAATTATTACAGTAAATTTTGGGAATGTACAGAGGTTATATCTGGCAGTAGTACCTATATACCCAGGATTGACGGACCTACAGGTCATTCTGGGATATTGGTCTCCAGACGAACCTTTACTCTCATTTATCACTCCTAGAAGTGTCGGCACATAAGCCAAACTAACTAAGAGGCTATAGGAGGCAACCTTCAATTAATGACAATTTAATGGCTCCTATAGTAACTATAACTCACCGAAAGACTGCCGGTATAAGTAGTCAACATTTAAAGTCAACAGCTTTGGGTGGAGGAGCTAACAAACGAAACAGCACTTCCTTGTCCTGGGATTGATAAACTGGCCTTAAAGCTAAATGAATCTCTATATAGGTCAACATCAAAATGCAGAAGGCATCACAATAAAGATCCGCATGGAAATATTTAGTATAAACATCATGGCAAAGTTCAGAACAAAATATTCTGGAGTCTCCCAATCGGATCAACGGAGAGACAGTTGTGAACAATGTTGTAAGAAAGTACTTTAGGAAACCATTAAAAATTGTAACTTGGAATGTAAAGAGCTAGTATGCAGTAGGAAAACTAACAAATGCTACAGCAGAAATAAAGAGACTTACCCTGAGTATACTTGGAATTAGTGATCTACAGTGGCCACGGCAGGAAGCTGTATAATCGATAAATATGTTTTATCCAGATAATGACGACCAAATCCATAGATATGGAGTTGGAATTATAGAAAAGAAAATAAACAAATCAGCAATAACTTTTACTCGCTATTCTGAAAGTATAATAATGATACAATTGAACTCAAATAGAACCAAAATTAAAACCTTTCATAAACAAATACAATCAGTCTTAAAATCTACTAAAACTCATGGTGTAACCCTAATAATAGATAATTTCAATACTCAAGTGGCCAAACAAAAACCAAAATATTCTGGAAAACTTGAATTAGGGAAGAGAAATGATCGAGGAAAACAACTAATAGAATTTTGTCAAAGCAAAAAATTGTGAAAAGATTGTATACATGAAAGTCATCCAGGGACAACAAAGAAAGAAATGCCAACAATCAAATAGATTACATAATAATCAGAAACAGAGTTAAAAATGCAATTACATATTCCGGAGCTGACATCGCTTCAGATCACAATCCTGCGGTACCAACATTAAATATTAAATTGAAGAAGTTAAAATTTAGTTGTAACCGTTAAATAATAAATGTAGATGCACTAAAGGAGGAAAGTACATATAATAACGCAAAAAATAGTTAATCATAATCTCAGAACTGCTGACCAACAAAAAAAAAACTCTGACAACGTAAATATAAATTGAAAAACATAGAGGCCGCTTTAGTAAAAGTTGGTAAGAAAGTTGGTTGAGAAAGAAGTTTGAATGAAAGAAGAAATTTTAAACGTGATGAAGGAAAAGCGGAACAACAAAGCTAAAAGTAAACAAAACTATAAAAAAATAATAGAATAATCAAAATAAAAATTAAAGAAGCAAAAGAAACTTGGTTCATGAAAAAGTGCAGGGAAATTGAATAATACAAGCAAAAATATGATAGCGTTAAGATATAGAGGAAGATTAAGGAATTAGCACGTATTCAAGAGCAAAACAATCGAATTTATTAAAAGACGAGGATGGAAGAATAATCACTGATATAAAACAAAAATTACAGGCATGGAACGTATACGTAGAAGAACTGTTTAAGGACAACAAATCTGAACTAATAGAAAACAAAGCGGTAGAGACGAGCCCAAAAATATTAAGAAGTGGAATAGAATATGCTATTAGAAATGCAAAAATAAAAAAAAAGTGTAACACCAGATAAAATTCCAGTAGAGTTATTAAAACTTATAGACGATAATACAATGGACATAATGGTAGACCTTTTTAATGCAATTTATAGAACAGGTGTTATCTCAGAAGAATGACCGGCCTCAACTTTTATACCAACACCAAAAAAATCAGACAAAAAAGTGAAAAGTGGAAAATAAAATATTAAAAAAAATTCAGATATGCAGTCGCGTCCCTCAAAGATGTATTCATTCTCCGATTTTCTTCAATATATATAATGAAGCAATATGTTAGGAAGATTTAGAGGAAGAAAAAATGGAAATAACCACAAACAGTAAATTTATAAACAACGTGCGATATGCTGACGACATGGTACGAGGGTGAATCAAATATAAACGAGACTTGTTTATTAAAAAATATTTTATTTGAACTTGAAACAAAAGAATAGCAGATTATTTTTTCTACATAATCTCCTAATTTAGAAACACATTTTTCCCAACGTCTGGCTAATTTTGAAATGCCTTTTTCGTAGAATGAAGTTGGTCGTGTTTCCAGCCAATTGCGCACATAGACCTCAACCTCCTCATCGCTGTGGAATCTACGCCCTCCCATGGCTTCCGAATAGGCGATAGTCACAGGGCTATAGGGAGGGTGTTGAACTGTCTCCATGCCCAATTTCTCCAATTTTTCTCTTGTCAGGGCTGCTGTATGGGGACGAGCATTGTCATGGGGAAGTTTCACCTCTCTCATCGGTAGGTCACGTCGTTTGCGGTGATATGCAAGTCTAACCTCGCTTAAAATGACGCAGTAGTACGCCGCATTAATGGTCCTACGATCATGCAAAAAATCGAGGTGCAACAAGCCTCAATAAATTGTTGAACGCGGACGATATTTTCGTTGGTGATGCTGGTGCCAGGTCGGCGATCATGGCTCCCATTTTCAACATTCTCACGACCCTCCACGAACTTTTTGTGCCATGCGAACACTAGCTCGTGACAGTATCTCTTCCTTGAACTGCGCAGTCAATCTCCTCAGGATTTCAGCCGGTTTTACACCTTCCGTGGCGAGAAATTTAATGATAATACGCTGCGCAATTGACGACGGCACCTCCTGTTCAGACATTGTCACGACGAGTACTGACAGGAACGAACGAAATCGCCCGCCTGCTTCCTCCACTCCTGACATCCCTACCCAATACCTAACGAAGCGAGAACTCTCGCGCGTTAATATTGCGCGCCCGAGATCAAAAGTCTCGTTTATATTTGATTCGCCCTCGTAGAAATAGCAGATTTGGAAACGTGCAATGCTTAGTTGAAAACATAGACTTACACAGTAATATCTATAGCCTGAAACTAAACCTAAAGACAAAGCTAATGATTATATCAAAGAAGCTAAAGGTTGAGGACAATTGAAAAGGTCAACAACTATAATTGTCTAAGATATTAACCTAGACCTTCAAATACGTATGTTAAGATGCTATGTTTTTTCCACACTGCTATACAGTTCAAAGGCGTGGACATTGAAGCAAACAAATATTAAGAACCTTCAGGCTTTTGAAATGCCGTGCTATAGAAGAATATGGAGAACAGCATGAAAAGGAAAAATAACTAACACAAAAATATTACGTGAAACGAAAAAGCAATTAACAATTAAAAAAAGGAAATTGGAGTATTTGAGCCAAATATTGAGAGGTGAAAACTCATTGGTGATGCTAATAATATAGGGAAAAGTAAAAGATGTAAGAAGCATAGGCCGAAGAAGGATATCCTGGATAGAGAACTTAAGAGAGTGGTATGGCTGTAGTACCAACAAATTATTTGAATCTGCTGGCAACAAAATACAAATCGCCATGATGATTGCTAAGTTCCGATAGGAGACAGTACTCTAAGACGATGAAAAAGAAAAAGAAGAATAAAAATTTAATAACTTAACTATTTGAACACACAATAAAAGATGACTCATGTAACTCACATTCTTAAACAGGGAAAACCTCCCTGTAAGGTGGAATTATGCAAGCATAGCAGACTACTCTCAGTAAGACCATTCAAATAAGTCCTGTAACACAGACTTTGGCCAGTAATAACTTAATAACTCAACGCCAGTTTTGTTTCCAATACGAATATACAACAACGGAGCAACTTCACAAGAGCATAAATACTGCTCTGACTTAGTCATCTGTATATCATAGATTTAAACAGCTTAAGTTGATTCTACCTTATTCTTTTGTTTATCTGTCGAAATCATATCTGACAGACTATTAGTAACAGGTATAAAAAATCCAGCCGACATGCAATTAAAACTGGAATCCTCTAGGAAGGTGTCCTAGGACCAGTGATGTGAACTTTACACTCTTCAAATACGTCAGAACAATCTAAAGCTCTTCTAGTAACTGTGGGAGATGGTAGTACTATTCTAATCTCTCAAAACTGCACAAATATTACAAGAATACCTAAGTGATGTCTACCTTTGCTTGAATAAATGGCGTAATCAAGCAAATATTCAGCTATAGGGCAGAGCAAGTAGATCTAATATTGAAATCATAGAAACGTACTAGTCAAGACTTCATCGACTGAACACCAATATCCGTCGCTCAAAGAGATCTCAATAAGAATCTTGTTAAGAAAGTAATCAGTTAAAAATCATCAAAACTCAGCTATAAACCTACTGGACGACATCAGTAACATAACAAGATTGCAAATAACGAACCCGCAGGGTTTATCTTATAGGTTCGCCAAGCAATCCGAAAGTTGTCATAACGTCAGTGCCAATATGCTTATAGTGCTTTGTTAAACATGCTAATCCACAGTCATCACCAACAACCATAAAAAAATAAATCACACGAATCCAACAGCCGCTTTAATTGCGCCGCTTTACTAAGCCGCTCGATTTGCACGAAGCATGCACTGCCAAGTCTCATCAGGCGCTATTCCCAGCAACTTATGCTATAATGAGGACTTTTGTTTGACTTATTTGCAATTCCATGAGTAATCCCCACTAATCCGTTAGTTTAACAGGCGCGGATTTACGGGGGCGGATTAGCTAACTTCGGAAACTCGGTGCGCCCGGACCAACTAACTAGCTGCAGGAATGTAGCTTTTATGCGATTTTTACGGTTTTACACTTACATCTGCCACGGAACTTTTTCAATTTATTGCCCTGGCGCGTATTTTAGGCGCTGTGAAACGTTATGAGCCACAATTCTTAATTTGTAGGTAATTATAGGCGGGCGCTGCAATCGGAACGGCTGTTGCGACCGCAACAGCTAAATCGGCCAGCATTTAAGGCTTTAAAATGCTATTAAATGTTTACAGCAAGTTAAGTTGCGCGAAGGCTGTGCTCTAGTAGCACGTATAATTCGTTATTGCCTACTAAAATTCAACCATTAGGCGCAGCTAATTTGGATTGTATAAATTAATACGTAGCTTTATAGCTGTTACTCAGAATTGCTAAATGAATTACAGATAGTAACACAGTTTTGTTTAAATCTCTTAAAATTAATGTAAAGCATATGACTTATGACGTCATAAAACAAAATACGATGAAGTTATTCATGGATATGTAGAAATAAAACGTTCACCAGCAAATGAGACCAAAGAAGAAGTTCATGCGTGACAAAAAATTGAAAATATATAGCCTGATTTTTTTTGACCACGTGGTCACGCTACATATTCAGTTTTTAGATTAAACGCTTTCCTTGCACCTTATCACAGCCTATTAAATATTTTGTAACACTTCGTTTAATATTAGTCAATTAACCAGCTGGCTGATGTTGGTTAGTTGGTCCTTAGTGTAATTAGCGTCTAGTCCTCGCCTAGCCCCTGCCTACTCCCCACCTACTCCCTGTCTAGTCCCGCCTAGGCCCCGCCTATTCCCGCCTAGTCCCCGCATGGTCCCCTCCTAGTTTGTAGCTCGAGGCAAGTGCGCACCAGCAGTTGTACGTAATAGTGTAATCGGGGAGATTGTCTATCGAAGGTAACAAAGGTAAATAAAAGGCATTGAGTTTCGTTAATCTGTAACTCTCGTATGCACGTAAATTTGCTTCCGCTTTCAACATTGTGAATGCGATCGTTACCTATTTTACATCAGTTCGATAAGTTTTTCAAAAGCAACTGTTCTTGAACGTGCCAGCTAACAATTAGAACTCATTTAAAGGGTAAGAATTGCTCTTTGCTTCTTCTAGTAGATCCACTTTTGCAGAGTGATAAGATCCGAAAAACTAAAGAAAAATTTATTTATTTTTCCTATTGTTTTCATTTATCTGTCTATTTTAAGATGCTCTACATAACTTTAATTTTGCATTATAGAACCAGCGCTAACTGCATTTTACCTTACACATAAAAATCATTATAATTTGTAACCACTAGAGAAAAAAATATTGATCAATAGAACTAAGAATGATATTAAATAGCATTACCAAGTAATAAAAAGTGAATTAAAAAGCAACACACTTCCATTTGGTAATAACGTTCTTAAGAGTAATGGATGAAGTTTAAAATAAAAAATACTAAGAACATTGCATTAATGATGCTCACACATTAATGAGATTCAACTGTAACTGCAATTGTAATATTGAGCAACTTGATAAAAGATTCTTCTTCTTCAATTTTATTTTGTTTAGGACGATTAAAAGTAAATAGCACTTCTCTTTGAAGCTTTGGTTGTTTCAAAGATTAGGTGCGCGTTTAGTGCAGATATATTGTAGCTCCACGTGATGCTACTAGATGGCGTCAATGAAATCCACAGAAGAAAAGGTAGTAAATCATTCGTGCAGTGCTGTAAGTGCAATTGTGGACACAGCAAAAATCCAGGAGATCAGACAACCATGGACAGCGATGGATAGAGTGGCTTGTTTAGAAGGAGAGCGGACATCCATATGAGGGTAGTAGCCGTGCATTGAAACTTAGCACCAAGTCACAGAACTGTGTTTCAGAGTTTAAGAGCAGAAAAAAATGTGCTGAAAGACCTAAAAGTAGCAAACGTCCAATAAATGTGCGAAAAATTATTATCTATGTATTTAACTTAATAATGGCAAATAAGCGGTTCACACTCGATATACTGAAAGATCCAGTCAGACCTGTTTTATTAAACGTAAAAATGACAAAAACCTGTGTACAACAAGATTTCCGTACACTCATCGTTCATCAAAAACAATCTTCAAGTGTCCAGTTACAGCAGACGTCTCAAGAAACAACGGTCAAAACAAATTATTATTGCCTTTTGAGATGGGAAGAAACTTCTACTGATACATTGATTGTCTAATTTAACGTATTCAGCTACACCACCATGGGAAATAGAGACGCAACGCGTTCTTTTAACAAGACAATGCGCATTGCCATCCTGCAAGCTCTCTGGTACACTGTGCTACCTTATGCCCCGTATTTTTGTGGACTTTGCGTCAAAACGACTACGCCGGATTTAACCCAATGAAAGAAGCAATGCGCAATAAGAAGTTCTCCTCCAATGACGACGGTCAGTCTGCTATGCCGCGTCCAAAGAATAGTTAGCAACAGCTTCATGAAAACTGCCAAAGCAATAGCAAAAGTGCACAAACCATCCCAAATAAAAGGTATACTTACTTCTTCCTAATAAATAATTAGTGAGGAGACAACAATTGTAATATCAATCATTTTTGAATACTCCAAGTATTTCTTTGTTAGTATGCTTATCTCCTTCTTGGTCTATATACATTTCTTCGCCCAACAAAAGTGCATTTCTTTCAATATTTTATTATATTTCTCCCTTAATCTTAAGTTTAAGATATCTGGTTCATCTATCATATCGTTTTTAATTGGTTTATATTGCAATATTTTATCTAGTTACCTACAGAGACATTTGTAAAAGTGCCAAGTAATGGAATGTGTAACGTAATTAAGAAAATAGAAAAGTTGTACACTTCGGTTGTTCATAACAATTTACTTTTTAGTTGTACTTTGTCTCTAAGTAGAATATTCTGTTCTTCATGACTTCATTGCTGCAGCGTGAATAACAAATGTCTAATTTACAAAATCTGATTGTTTTAGTCGCTCAATTAGTGTTTATCTATTTTCTTGCCTTTTTTAATAGCTCATCTGATTACATTATCGCAACAAGACATAGAACAGCGAGACTTTACACAAAGCTAAGCTTTCAGAAAGGAATCTGTCCAACGGGATATCATCTTAGCAGCAAATAAAAGTGGTGCAATAGTAATACTCACACAGTGTTACGCAAAGAGCTACGGACAGTACATGACACAAACAAACTTCTTTAGATTTTCTCTCTGGATAATGCCGTTCAAAAAGAAGTATATCAGAAGACCAAAATATAGAAACTTTCTAAGATTCACAAAGATGGTACAAACTGACCAAATACTTGTTCAGATTATTACAGCCACACATTATGTTAACTAACAGTTACATCTTCAAGACAACTAACTGCAGGAAAAACACTTAATGTTAAGATTCTTTCTAATCACACTTCTTCCTACAACGCCTTTCTTTTAGCTGTTTTTTTGCTTATAAATAGAAAAACTTATCTCTGTGTTCGCTAATTAAATATGAAAAAAAATTATAAAATCTCCATTAATACACACCGCGATATGGCTGAGATATGTTGAGAACACATTCAGGACATGGACATACAGACTTTAATTCAACAAAATTTACCATAGAAGTAAAATTAAATAATAAATTCGCTTTTCTAGGTATCAGACGGACGTTTACAACGCAGTATGTATAAAAAACAACAAAGCAGTTGGATCAGCATCTAAGTAAAAAACGGTTGTGAAAATATTGGTGGATCAGACACAGGAAGCATATCAGCCTCAATTCTTAAATAACACACAGTTTTGTCAAAGGCTCTATAAACTGACTAAAGCACAAGTCCAACAACGTGTCGAAATTTTATAACTACCCGGAAACTTCGTCCTCTAAATATTCAGCATGCGCTTTGCGGAACATTAATTTGCTTGGTGGAAATAAGCGGAAATTCTCTGAACGGAAAATAAACATAATGTGTGATCTATCAGACTTTAGTATTCTTAGAGGTTAAGAGAAACTCTAACGGGGTCTTCATAAACAGCTATATTACCCGAAAATGTTGTTTTTATAGTTGTAACAGAAATAGGCCGCGTTTGCTACCTTGTGGTACCTTTAAAAGTATTCATATGCGGCAGGAAACTACCATTTACTTTCGTTATAAACTAATGTTAATTTAGGTAGGATTTTAATGAACTGCATAACTTACTGAAAGAACTATTCTTATTTTGCAAAATGCTTTTGAGATCAGAGGGTTTATGATCGCTTTAATCTTTTTGAGGGTAAATAGCTTTGTGGCGTCCTGTACATAAAAAATGCGTTTAAAGGTCATCTAGCTTCTTGTACTTGATATTATTTTGTGCAGAAGACACTTTTGGCAAGTGCTCTGCAAACAATTCAACTTTCTCCTTATTAATATTTGCCTATACTAGAGTCGAGTTGAGTATTTTGATATAGGAAGAAAAATTGAAGAAGAGTTTTTTGGTTTTTGTATTTGGACATTCAAATAAAACTGTCTTCGGATGTTATTAAATGTAAACACAAAAGCATATGATTTCTATTACGCCAGTAAATCAAGTATAAACCGGAATTTCTCTACTGCGTGCCTTGAGGGAAAACTTGAACCTTGCACTTTCTCTTTTTTTTTAATCAATATTATGGTCTCAGGGGAAATGAACTATTATAACATTTTTCACGTCAAGTTAAAAATGTAAAACAGACCAAAATTGTGAGAGTCCTTCAGGCACACTTCAGGGAAAATACTCTTAACCAGAATTTTTTGAAAGATGAGAAGTAGTTAAATATGAATGTAATCGACACCTGAGGGTAAGCGTGATAAAAAGAATATTTGCAGAATAACCTCCAATTAACGGGTTCTAAAGTCAGAATAAGATACAACGGTACTCAGATTGCCTTGTAACAACGCCCATCCTCATATAGCCGTCAAATTTCGACAAAAAATTAAGGTTTATTTTAAATTACGCTATAACTTACGTACTCATGACCGCGCAATTATCACTTGTTTGGACTACTAAAAGAAGTACCTGTGGAATAGAGATTTGATAGCAATGTCGCTATCGAAACACATGCTTGCGTTAAATATGGAGGACCGCATGACACTAAGACATGCAAGAAATCAAAAGATTTGCCGGCTAAATGTGCTTTATGTGGCGGTGATCATCCCTCCAACTATAGAGGCTGTACAGTACACAAAGAATTACAAAACAGACTGAAACCAGACACACAGACTCAAAACAGGTTTATCAATTCAAACCACTTACCACCCAGCAACAATAGACAACACTCAAAGTTAACACCCTCAACATACAGCCAAGTAGTACAAGGTGACACTGTACAAGCCAACAGTCAAGACACAATCTTACAAAAGTTCTTAGAAGAATTCAAAATGATGTTCACCCAGCTAATGCAACAAAACAACATGATAATAAACATGTTGTCTAATGTCATAAATAAACTTGTCGATAATGTCTAAGTCCTTACGAATATGTTTATGGAATGCGAATGGCATCCAATCAAAAATTCAAGAAATCGAATTATTATCAAAACTCCATAATATAGATATACTTCTTATATCAGAAACACATTTTACGGACAGATCTTATCTAAGAGTTCCGCACTATACATGCTATCGTACGGAACATCCGGACGGTACCGCCCACGGCGGAACAGCGCTACTCATAAAGATCTCGATAGTTCATTATCAACTACAAAAATATGAGGATCCATGCCTACAAGCAACAACAATACAAGTTTGTAAATTACCAAACCCAATTATCATATCTGCTGTCTATTGTCCACCAAGACATAATATTACCAAGGAGGACCTCAAGCCGTCTTCCAATCACTTGGCAGTACATTCGTATGCGGTGGAGACTTTAACTGTAAGCACACCTACTGGGGATCTCGGCTAATTACCACTAGGGGTAGGGCACTATATAACCTCCTACGAGAAGAAAAATATGGATACCTATCAACTGGGGAGCCAACATACTGGCCCACGGACCATAATAAAACACCTGATTTGCTGGACTTTTTTGTCACAAATGAAATTTCTTCTAACTACACGGATATTATCATCATACACCAGTTATCGCTACAATCAGTACAACGATAATTAAAAAATCACCAAGACCATCACTTTATAACAATAAAACAGATTGGGACTCATACAGAGCCATTCTTCAAGAAACCCTACAATCAAATATTAGTTTAAAAACTCACCAGGAATTAGAGCAAGCTACTGATCACTTTATCACTACTCTGCAAAATTCAGCATGGAAATCCACACCTACGATCACAAACAGCGTTCAAAGAGATATAAATATTCCTAATGAAATACTTGAATTATTTCGACAGAAGCGAAGAGTGAGAGCTAGATGGCATAGAACACAACATCCAGCTGACAAAACAGTGTATAATAGATTAGCAAATACTTTAAAGAACCAACTACACATGATAAGGCAGGAAACTTTTAACCACTATCTAACTACATTATCAAGAACAGATAATAGCATTTGGAAAATCGCCAAAGCAAACAAACGGCCACAAAAAAAAACAAATCCCCCACTAAGAAAAACAAATAACGAGTGGGCTAGAACAGATCAGGAAAAGGTAGACTTATTTGCACGACACTTTGCTAATGTTTTTACGCCCTACTCAGATGATCCTGGTGATACAGTAAACAGCTTCTTGGACATACCATTGCAACTGTCGCTACCTATCAAGAGATTCACCTGTGCAGATCTGGAAGAAGAAATTCAACATCTTAACCATAAAAAAGCATCAGGGTACGAACTAATATCGGGTAAAGTGCTTGCTGAATTACCTAGTCGGTCTGGTATTTCTAAGGAACCTTTTCAATTCTATCTTACGTCTCCATTATTGGCCGTTACCACTTAAATTCGCACAGATAATTCTCATACCAAAACCAGGTAAACCTGCTGAGGAAATTACATCTTACCGTCCAATAAGCTTACTGCCCCAAGTTTCTAAACTGTTAGAAAAACTTTTAGTCAGGAGAATACATGAAACAGATATATTGGAAAACTGCATCCCGGACCACCAGTTTGGGTTCAGAAAGTATCACTCTACCATTCAGCAATGTCATCGCGTCGTAAATATGATCAACACAGCACTGGACTCTAAATCTTACTGTCCAGCAGTATTTATCGATATACAACAGGCGTTCGATAAAGTATGGCATAAGGGGCTCTTATACAAACTCAAATTACACCTTCCAAGTGAATATTATTCACTGATAAAATCCTATTTATCAAATCGACACTTCCAGATAAAGTATGGCTAAGAATATTCTGCCATTCATTCAATCAAGTCCGGAGTACCACAAGACAGCGTTCTTGGACCTCTTCTATATACATTGTACACGGCACACATACCTACAACAGTAGCTACAACTATAAGCACCTTCGCTGACGATACAGTCCTTCTCTCTCATCATACCAATCCTCAAACAGCCTCCTTAAACTTGCAACATCATCTGTTCCTCTTACAAACCTGGCTAAACAAATGGAGAATCCAAGTGAACGAAATGCACCCAGGTAAATTTTACCCTCAATCGCTTGGAATGCCCGCCGGTGCATCTAAATAATATAGCAATTCCTCAAGCAAATGAAGCCCGCTACCTGGGCCTTCATTTAGACAAAAGACTCACGTGGAAACTGCATATATTAAAGAAACGAAAGGAAGTTGATCTACGACTTAAAAAACAGTACTGGTCACTTGGTAGGAAATCGTGTCTATCTTTAGAAAATAAGATTCTACTTTATAAAATAATAACTAAACCTATCTGGACCTATGGCATCAAGCTGTGGAGATGCTCCTGCAAGTCAAACGTAAACATAATCCAACGCATGCGATCCAAAACACTGAGAATGTTAGCCGATGCTCCCTGGTATGTTAGCAACGACACCCTGCATACCGACCTGGAAATGCCAACAGTAGTAGAAGAACATACTAAAATAAGCAACAACCATTTCCTGCGACTTCAAGTTCATCCCAATGTCCTGGCATCCAGCCTGCAACATGATCCACCTCCTAGACGACTACAAAAAACGTGGCCCATTGATCTAAGAAGAAACTAACGGGATAACATCGATGGATGGATTCCCCTCACGTCACTATCGTCATCTCATTAGCTCATAGGACCTTATTATATGTTTATTATGTAAAATGGTTCTATTGTTTGTAAGTGAGAAGATCATGTAGAAAAATATGATCATATCATAAGAAAGAATTTTTATTTTTATGGACGTTGCTTGAATTTTACTTTTCATATTTTGATAGTTAATGCTATTCAAACGCTCTTTTAGTAAATATTGCAGTGTCACTATATAGTGTGCCAAGTTAACTAATACGATAAAATCTGCACCATAGTACCGACATTGGTGTAGGCTATCTACTATCCGTCATCAGTTTTAAATCAAGGCTGATGCTGATCCAAAGCGTTGCTCCCTGAGGCAACTAATTCATCCCCTAGACACCTTGCAAGATAAGTGCTATTATATACATAATATACATTATTTTTGTATAATAAAAACATAGAATGTGCAACAACAATTTAAGCGTATTAAAAAACTGCCAAATTTTTCATACTTTTGTAAGTTATATTTCGGTAATGGCTAGTAATGAGCAATTATTGAATAAAAAATTCTTTCACTCCGTATCAGTCATAAAAAAGAAACATTAGATGATTTACACATTTGTATTGTTAATATTATATTACAACTATTGCCGTTTTATCTTAGATATCATAAATGTGGTTGTAAGACAAAAATATGTAGATTTCCAGAAACATGACAAAGCAACAGTGGTGAGTGTTCTAAAGCAACGGTCTTCAAATAATTCGTCACAGCTTTTTGGATGTCTTCCAAGTTTCTTTAAAAATAATCTTTTAGGAATAATTTTAGTTTGAGAAACAGGAAGCAGACAGTTGGCTAAGGTTTTGTGATTTAAAAAATAACTGCCATACAAGTAGTTTTCTTTCATTATGCCCCAACATCCTTACATCTGTAGTAGATGCTTTTAGGTAACTTTGAATTGCTAATTTTTGCATTGTGTTGAAGTCGGTAAATCTTACAAGTGCTAAAACCACTGCTATCAATTGGTAGAATTAGTAGAAATTTCTACATATATAGTACGTAGTTCAATATCAAGATTATAAAGATACAAACTGCTGCATTTGACATTAAGTAAAGCCAATATGATAGCGATGGTTCCATAATGTAAACAATATGATAAGGTTAATCTTAACCAAAAAGACAAAACTTTTAAGATAAGCAAGAAAATTGGCTAAACGAGTATGTGCTTTAGAGATAAGAATACACATTACAGATAAGAAGGAACAAAAGAGCACCAGAATAGCAATAAAAAGAAAAATAATGGGCCAAAACTTTTTAAACAAAACGCTAAATATTAGTGCAAAAATAGATAATGCCAAAGAAGTAAAAACCAATGTATCCTTCATAATAACTAAAATAAACAAATAGGCCGGCAAAATCAAAATAATGAAAAAAAGCAAATTAAAGAAACTGAAGAATCAAGCAACAATTCAAAAAGTAGTCTGAAAAAATGAAGACTGCAAGGTGGATTATGAAAAACTAATGACAAAAGATGGAAATATTTAAAATGCGAAAACAGACAGTACATACAATAAAAATCTGAAACTCTAAGAAAGAGTGGATCTTCAAAGATAACAATTGCACAAAACTGCCTAAGAGAAGAAAGAATGATATAGTTTACGTACACGAAATGCCAGAGGTACTTTCGAAGAGAACAACTTAAAAACTGGAAACTTTTTAAAAAACATATCATAAGCAGTATTACTCTGCAAGAAACTAAGCAGAAGAAAAATGGCATAGTGGAACTAGAAGGCTACAACTTTCTTAATCATCTTCGAATCAGGTTTTATAATACATAAGAACTTGAAGTATTTAATAATTAAATTTAAACCGATATCGGATAAGTTGTGCAACTTAAAGTTAAAATAAGGGTATAAAAACATCAGCACCATGAACTTATATGTTTTTAATGAAACGAAAAATAAAAAAGAAGAAGCGAATACTATGACGAAATCGAAAACAGTATCAGAAATTGGTTAACCATGACAATAAAATGGTGGTTAGAGATTTAAATACTTTGTTGGGTAAAAAGAAAGTAGATAAGCCAATAAGGCACTATACCAAACATGCAGATAGCAATGGGAACCTAAGAACTATTTTGACATATTTTCAGTATAAACAGATACATAAGGGCACCTGAAGGTCACTAGACGACACTGTAATAAATATAATGGGCCGTATCTTTGGTGGATGCAAGAAACATGAACGTCATACCGACTGTGAAAAGATTTAAAGTCGCAAACCCTGGTGAAGGCGATCCTTGTTACATTTATGGTACGCTATTACGAATTGGAGAACAGAACACAAACGAGAACAATAGAAAGAAAACCTAAAACGCACGATAAAAAAAATCAATGAATGCGATAAAGCAATTGCACGGTAGTATAAGAAACTTGCTTCCTTGTTTATATTCATCACGAACGTCAGCTCGGCCGTCTTTAAATTTCCTACACTATTTTTGCACAACACCATCACCCATAAAGTTTGCACCATAAACGCAGCTTATTTTCCGATAAATTTCAGCTGCGCTGTTCCCTTCTCCCTAAAGAGAACAAGTGGCATTGTACAAATCGCACTTGGCGATAAAATCAATTACGCTGACTATGTTAACGGGCCTGCAGCTCAGCTTCAGCTGATGTTTGAGACTAGGCAGTGACATATGTTATGATATCGTCTTGACCAGTAACAACCGCGAACTACAAAACATGTTAAGCGTACTTGAAATAGTTTCCAGAAAACTAGGCCTCTTCATAAACATTAGAAAGACAAAAGTTATGTCTCTAGTAAACACAATACTCAGAGTTGGTAATGAAAATGAAAGTGTGCAAGGGTATATTTATTTAGATCACACAGTAAAAATTGATTAAAAAAATTATACTACTGAAATAAGCAGACGAATTCGAATGATGTTAATAAACTAAAACTCACATGTTAATACTCGAAAATACCAGTCCATTTAAAGAAACATTTCACATGTGTATACTTCCGGTGTTGACGCAGCTAAATACAAAAGCAGCAAAAAATAAGGGGCAACTGAACAAAGAATATTGCAACAAAAAATTTAGAAAAAAATAGAGCAGAAGAAACTTCGAGACTAAACTAAAGATGAGCAGAACATACAGACAGACACATCACTGCTAGATGGCGCCACCATTGACAAATCCACATGATTCTTAGGAAGTCCTAACATTAAAAATTTCATGATATTATGACGTCTAGTTCACAAGTTACAGTGGTTTTAGTGACGTTAATTTTGTAATTTTTAAAACAATGGAAAAATCTGAATTTTGTGTGTTGATAAAGCGTTGCTTTTTAATGGGAAAATACCGTTCAAGCAAAGCAATTGAGTGATAAGTGTAATTCGGACTCTGCTTCATTGAGAAAAATGGTAGAGAAGTGGTTTGCTGATTTTAAACGCGACCGTACAAACACCGATGACGCCCAAATTCGGCAGTTGTTCCAGGAAACATAAAAAAGTCTACAAAATAGTTTTGGCCGATCATAAATTGAAGTTGCATAAAATAGCTGACACCTTAAAGATATCAGAATACAGTGTATTTACCATTTTGCAGAAACATTTGTCCATGAGAAAGCTCTGTTCGAAGTGGGTACCGCGTTTGCTCACAATCGATCAAAAACAACAAAGCGTTGATGATTCAGACCGCTTTTTGGAGTTGTTTCAGTGCAATAAAAAGGATTTTTTCGTGCGGTATGTGACAATGGATGAAACATGAATCCATTACTACACTCCAGACTTAAATCGGCAGTCAGCTGAGTGGACAACAAAGGGCTCACAAAGCTAGTAAGGTTTTGGCCTCCGTATTTTGGAATGCGCACGGTATTTTATTTATCGATTATCTTGAGAAGGAAAGAACCATCAATAGCAAATATTATATGGCGTTATTGGTACGTTTGAATAAAGAAATTGTGAAAGAACGACCCCAAATAAAGAAGAAAAAGTACTCGTTCGCTAAACCAACGTACTGTGTCACAACATCGCAACAATAGCAAAATTGCACGAATCACACTTTGAATTGCTTTTTCATCCACTGTGTGCTCCGGATACGGCTCTCAGCGACTACTGCTTATTTGCAAACCTAAAAAGAATGCCCCAAGTAAAGAGATTTGTTTTCAAGAAAGAAGTGATTGCCGAAACTGAAGTCTACTTTAAATCCAAAGATAAATCGTTCTACAAAAAAAGGCATCGATATGTTAGAGAAGCATTGAAATGAATGTATCACTCTTGAAGGAGACCATCTTAATAAATAAAGTCGAACTTTGCCTAACATTTGTTGTTTTATTAGTCATCCCACGAACTTATTGAGTGATGTGTTACGTTTTTAAATGGAGATCAAGATTGCACAAACGTAGGGTTAGGAAGGCATGAGATAGGTGGTTTTCTGGCATCCAATAATGTTCTTGGATATTGTAAACAATATTAAGGTGAAAGCTGAGGGGAAATCGCAGCACAAAACAGGAAAAATGTGAAAATAAAAAGAGAAGGCATACGCTCAGGAATACACAATTAAACGTTAAAACACAAGTAGAGAAGAAGTGTAAAAAAATGATTATTATTATTACTATATTATATTTTGGTTCTGTTGTATATTCTACACTGCATACATTTCAAGCGTGCACAGTGCATGTTCGGGGATCTACGTTTGTTTGGTGCACATCTCTAAACCCCCTGATCACGAATCTCATCTCTACCTGCAATCTTGGCTCTGTCCGTTAGCCCACCCTACTCACAACTAAACGGGATTTTTACCGCCGCCCGGCATTTCGATTCGAACCCCCGTGAGCGACGGAGCCGCCAGCCAGCCAACCAGGTACTGTACTATTGCGCGTTGTCGATTGCCTTTTGTACGTTTCGCTCCGTCCGTGATGCCCCAGTACATCTGGCCAAGGAAAACCCACCCCCGGGCGAAGCCACCAAGCAAAGCACGCAGACATCCGGCGCCCAGGCTGCCAGACAATGTCACTTGCGTCTGGAGAGTGCACAAATGACCTGCCGCCCAATCTATTTGGAGTTATTAACTTTCTACAGCGGAGCTTATAGTAGAAAGCTAACGAGATTAGGATCCTGTCTGTCTGCCTATGTGCCTGGAGACAAGATAACTTCCGTTCTATCTAACGGATTCACTTCAAACTTGGCTTACACACATCTTAGTTCAGTACCTTCCATGGGATTGATTTTCAGCCAAATCGGTTGACGGCACCCGGAAATAACCGTTACGATTTCGAAAATTCATGTTTTTCTGTGTGTTTGGAGACAAAATAATTTCCGTTATATCCAACGGATTCACTTCAAACTTGGCATACACACATCTTAGGTTAGCATCTATCATGAGATTGATTTTCAGCCAAGTCGGTTAACGGCAACCGGAGTGACCGTTACGATCTCGCACCGCTGTAGAAAGTTTCCTTTGCGGTATTACACCGTTCTTGTTTAGTCATAGTTGTATTGTTTTGTTTTTTCTCAATTTATTTGTTTTGCTTAATCTATTGTTACTTTGCGATTAATTTCTTTATATATATATATACAGCTCTGTTTTGTTTTATTTCCTATTTTGTTTATTGAGTTACTTCAACTGTGCTTAATTATCAATGTTTGCTTGGCTTGCTAGCCAGTCAAATTAGGTAGATATCAAAATACTTCTATTTAATAAGTTGTCAGATAGTTACATCTCTTTGTCCAAAAATAATTGACGCAAATAAAACAAAGATAAAATACAAAGATTAAGTGCACTGAAGACATTCCTACAAAAAATATTTTACTAGTATATTCTATTCTAGGGGTTTTTCGGGTGGCTTAGATTTACATTTTGTTTCCTGTATTGCTCTAATAAGATTGTCAACTGCAACATTAATATCGTGAGACTCCTGTTTTTTAATAGTGAGATTAAGGTGATCTTTTATAAAACCACAAAATAATGCCTCGTTGGCTGTTGGTTAGCTCAGCTCGGGTAGTTTGCATTGACTAATTATATGCGTACTAAGAGTGGCTAGAATGGATATTTGTTCCAAGGGCAATGTACTTTTTCAGAAATAAAGTTCAGTAGGTCTGGAATCTTGTTTATGTCTATAAGCCAGCCTGTTGGTCTACCTGTAGGTAAATAGGAACAACTATGGTTAATTACAGATTGCTATAAATGTTTGTCTTTTGTGGTGGTCAGCCTTGATTCCTAGTTGATATTTTTAGCATTCCGCTTAGCGCTTGAAAAAGTGTTTCTCTATTAGTTTGTGTCAATTTTATATCTTGATGAATAACAATATGGTTGTGTTGTAGGTTGAACTATTGTATTTTGTTTGTCTGGTACTGTGATTGCTCATGAAATGGAAGAATTTAACAAATATTGCCTTAACATCTCGGGCCGTTCAGTCATTGTGATTAGCATGATAAATTGAGTGATAAGGAATTTGAAGGTACTGTTTTTTCAGTGACAGGGATTTTTTGTATAAGCATAACAACTACTTTATTATCGCATCAAAAGTTAATGTGTTCAATTTACTCTGCAGGGAGCTCTTCGCTTTCTATTAGGCAGTACTAATAGATTTAATGTCCATTACGGAGCTAGTAGTTATATGCTTTAAATTTGTTTAGGACAAAGTTTGCTTGAGATGCAAAGTCTGAAAGTAGAATTCCTGTGTATGGCCAAGAAGATAATATTCCTGCTATGCATTTGATATATTTATATGTACTCGTATGTTAGTCTGCATTGACAGAATTGTACTACTCTCTTTTCATTTAATGTTTTGTGGGTTTCGATATCGTATACAACTTTCTGGTTTGCTATACGTTTTCCTCCGTACAGTCTACATGTGGCTAGAGTATCTTTAAAATATTTACAATTTTGTGTATTCAACCACACTTTACACATTTAAATTGTCTCGTGCGGTAAAATTTGAAATACTCGTAGAGTTGACATCAAAAGCATTAGAGTATGATTTTTTTTTTGTATGGAAGTTCGATAATTATTTTTATAATTTGTAACATAAAATATTGGTAGAGGATTCTTGGTTACTCTATACCTGATATTAAAGATGCTTTAAACAGCATGTCCCCTTTCTTGTAGTTCCCATTATATATCTGTAATAGGAATTGAATATTGTAAGATAAGTATTACAAATTTTGGGGTTATAGTTTCTTTTAGGGATAAGCATAATGGACAATTGTTTGTCGTTAAGATGTCTGATTAATTTTCTGCATGTTTGAATTTTACTGTATTACTTTGCAGTACTTTGCACTTACACTTCCATGATATTAAGCAAATGTTTGTTCATATCAGTGGTAGTTATTGCGTTACTTTTTTTTATTGCTATTTACATTTTGTTTGTTATTTATATGTATTAGGAACACACATTTATTTGTGGTGATCATTTGAGGTGTTAGTGCAATATTCTTAATATTTTTATCCTAATTTTTTTCCTCTTTTGAGCTTCTGTCAGTCGTGAGTAAACGTTGAGATTTATTTTCAATAAAGTCTTCCATTGCAAGGATTTTGGTAATTGTATTTGACTGCGTGGTGCTGAATCTGAATTTAGCATTATTTGGTTTTTGAATATTAGAAGAATTTTTGAATGTTGACTAAATAAAGTTGTCTGGAAATGGTTGGTATAGCATTTGCGAGTGCAGCGTCGTGGATTAAATTTAGTGGAATTTATCGAAAATTTGTTATTGCTGATTTCGGTCACATTTTTGCGCATTTAGAGTGTTTCAGTTACATTGAAAATCCTCTTTAATTTCGTTTGGTGAGAAAGCGCTGCTGATTAGTTTAAGATTATTGGTTTATTTATAGCCGTTATTGATTGATATCTCTGACAAGAATTGCTATTTTGCTCGAATTCGACCTTGTAGCTGCACTTGACGTTCGCCGTCATACGTAATGATGTTTACTTATATAAAGCCAAGTGACGACTATAATTTAAAAAATTAAGTGAAAATAGTCCCACCCGAAAAAATTCATTCTATGACCCAGAAGGTGTAAGATAATAACACAAGAATGCTACAGAAAAATTTCTAGGTTCTAGAAACAAAGAGAACCAAATAGCGCTCCGTACAACAGAACCAAATCAGGGTGGATTATTTGAACTGTTTTGGTGACTAAAAAGATATAATAAATATTACAGAAATGCTTGCCAAAGTCTTCCGAAAAGTTTTGGTTCTGACAGAATAAGTTGACTATTGCAAGAAGACAATGCCCACCCTAGACATCACAGCAAATTATGCAGTGCGTAAGAATAACAAAGTAACGTCACTGCGATGGAATGACCAACATTGTCTCTAGATGTTAATTTCATTGAAAATGTCGCCATTTCAAATTGAAAAGACATGGCAATTTTGCAAAATAACTTTTCAAGGTTACATCACAATTGCTTTACTATTAAATAAGTTATTTATCTTAGTTGTGCCTTTAGAGTAAGTGGCAAGAAATTGTTAGATCTAAGGTTCTTATAAAATAAAATACTAATAGATAGCCTGAACCAACCAAATACTAGAAGAGGTTGAAAGAACATTTTCTATGAAGTTGAGTATCATAATAATAGCAAACTGTCGTTAATTAAGATTATAAAATGGGGCATTGTTCTGTATAAGACCTTTTCACGAGGGTTGTACGGGGCAAATTTGGCATTTCCGGAACCGGACGCACAATTCTACGATTATTCCTTCGGTCAGTATTCGCGAGTTAATTTCGGCCTTCCTGCCAAAACCGCCGTCCTAGCAGACAGAAGAGAAGGCTTTCAATTTTAGAGCAGACAAAAAATTTGTATCGCTTCCGGTTCCGGAAATGCCAAATTTGGCCCGCACCCGTACAACCTGCATGAAAAAGTCTTATACAGAAAAATGCCCCATTTTAAAAACTGTACTCTAGCTTAAATGATTTCACGGCGCATAAAACATAAATATTCGATTACTTGATCGGGGTCTTATAGGTGATATTTATAATTTTGGATTTAAAGTGTATCGATAAAAGCGCTTAAAATAGCCACTATAACAGTTTATCTCGACATTTCATTGTCAATATGTAAGTATAAAAGGAAAGGCCCGCCTTTAAACATAAACTGAATTCTGTTGTAGCCATCACTGCAGGTAATCGTATATTTCTAATCGTATTTTTTTGTAACCTCCAAACTTCTTAGGAAATATGAAGCACACCGTTCTTCTACTTGTCGTCGTTTTTGCCTGCGTGGCCGTCATTTATGCTGCTTACGTCGACGAGGAACAAGATGACATATCTCTCAGACGTAACCACTATTCATTTTCTTTAGGTTTTAAGTTGGGAAGATTATAAATTTTAAATGTTACAGGTATTGGATGCCCCAATAATAAAGAACAATGCACCAAGCATTGCGTAGATAACGGAGCAAAGGAAGGGCGCTGTGGCGGTCACCACCTCCTTTTCTGCAAATGCACAAATTAACATCTTTAAAGATTCCATTTCTGATATACAATAATAATAATTGAGTAATTCATAAATAAGTGCACCGTAACGTAGACCTGGCTGCATGATATAAACTGTAAAATAATAAAAAATGCTAGCATAAAACATGTTCCATTATTAATAATTAAACCTGTAGTGATAACATTGAATTGTGTACGACTTGCTACGTATTACATTTTTAATTAATTGCTAAATAAATTTAAATATTCGCTCGGTGCCAACTGGGCGGCGGTTTTCCGCAGAGCACACAAGATGACATTGAGAATTATTAAGTTTTGCAGTTATTTTTAGAGTGGGAGTGTCTTCGAAGCTTTTGTTAGCCGACATCCATAGAATTTTTTTCCTTATTTTATACACTACAATCTGTGGCGAAACGACAATCAACAGTTGTTTTGACTTACATGATAGGTTTCGAACACAAACGATGTGTATCCATTTATATCACACCTTTATTAATGTTAATACTAGTTTTTCGAACTCTACGTAGTACACAATTTAAATTATTAACGCTATTTGTATTTCCTCGTTGATTGTAGGTATTGCGAGGTCGTGTGTTATTGTTTTGTTAGAAACGTACATGATGCATTTGTTATTACTGTGAATGCTCTTAGATGAGAATTGTCGGATTATTTCAAAGTCGGTTTATCTCATAGCTGTATGCCGTAGGTCTATATGGGTTTTATCAATTTTCTATAAAAGTATCTTGCTTTCCAAAGAGAGTTGTGTTTTTTCCCCTATCGGCCAATACATTTTTTAACATTTCAGGCCCAATTGCTTGCACTTTGTCTATGAGTGAGTTTTCCAGGTCAGTTTCTTATCTAGATGGATACCGAGGTACTTTGCGCTGTCGGCTCGGGGTATTTGTTTGTTATTAAGCATCACCGGAGAGCATGTACCCCTTTTTAAGATGTATGTTACGTGTACTGGTTATTATTGTACATCGTTAAACTTCTGGTGCATACATTGTAGAGACCTCAGATTGAGGAGTAGAATCCGAAAAACTAAGTGTCATCCTCGGGCGCTCAAAGGTTAAAAAGTTATTCATGGAGATTTGATTATAAAATTCCAAGACTAAGATTTATTTTGAGATTTTCTTTTTTTATGTAAATGTTAATTATAATTAGTATATTAAATTCATCATAGAGTTTTTTACTAGTGGAAGCTATTTTTTTTAGTTTATAAAAATAAATACTAACAGGTAAGTCGTTTTAGTCACCAATTGGCTTATTATTTTGGTAAAAAATTATTACAATTAATAATCATTATAGACGTGCAGCCAATTTTACAACAGTGAAAACAAGCGGCCACATAAAGTAAAATAAAAAAAATATCTAAATAAGATATTAAATAAAAATAGGATTATTTGAGAATAATCAACCTTCTTAGATGTTTAGCTTGATCCCAAAATCATTTAAAAAGTCATCGACTTGTATAAATTTGTTCTTACCTAAAATACATGGTAACAATTTCATGAATTGCTGAGCTAATTCTTTGAAACAGGAAAGAAGTTGGTTTTGAATTTAATTAATTGAAAGAACTTAATTGAAAGACGCCGACAAAGATTTTTATCAAATTAAAAAACTTTCCCACAAAAGAGGCCTAGCATTTTCATTGACGTAATTTGGCACGGGTACTGAAGAATATTTGTTTTTCTTCAAAGAAACTTCCTTGGCGTCTTGTTTTTCTTTGTTTCTTAGACATAGGTAAATGGACGCATTTAGCACACGGTCTATATGCATATGGGCAGCCGTTACTCCAAAGCACTAAAGTCATTCCATCAACTTTTTTTAACTATTTTGGGTTGTATCAGTGGGTTCAAAGTAACACAGGAAGTATTTTAAACAAAATTTTGGGCACAGAAAAGATCATAAATGTCATTTTAATAGAAGTAAATGTGACCCAATATCTTTATTGAATTAAAAAATTTCTTCACACACGTAATTTACTGACGTAATTTAGCAAGAGCACTAAAGCTACTTACACAAAGGCACTAAAGCTATTAAGTCATTTTTAGTTTCATATCAGTGGTAGTTATTGCGTTACTTTTTTTTATTGCTATTTACATTTTGTTTGTTATTTATGTGTATTAGGAACACACATTTATTTGTGGTGATCATTTGAGGTGTATTCTTAATATTTTTATCCTAATTTTTTTCCTCTTTTGAGCTTCTATCAGTCGTGAGTAAACGTTTAGATTTATTTTCAATAAAGTCTTCCATTGCAAGGATTTTGGTAATTGTATTTGACTGCGTGGTGCTGAAGCTGAATTTAGCATTATTTGGTTTTGGATATTAGAAGAATTTTTGAATGTTGACTGGTGTGGCGGCCTTTTCGCCCTTGAACCGCTTTATATCGCGGCGGCATGCGAGCCTTTGATATCTGCACGTTTTGCCATCGCACACAAAACGGCATATGGGCTTTTGCTCAGCCGACAAGTCTGCATACGCCGTCGGCGGCACCTTTTGATATGAAAGGTGCTGTCGAATGAAAATTTCCAGCAAAGACCTACCGCCAAGCCAGGCGCGAAGCCTGCAACATTCACGCACCGCAGCTCGGCCAATTCGGTCGTGTCTTCACCCCAAGAAACATTCACGCATCGCAGCGCGGCCAATTTGGTCGTGTCTCAACACCCGAAACACTCGCCATCCGCAGCGCGCAGTCCGTCGTGTCTCAACATTCCGAAGATACCAGATCCGCAGCGCAGTGGCCCTGGAATCGCCGACGAAGCCGAAGCCGAAGCCGATTCAGGTGAGCGATTTGGCAATATTCGTTGGTTGATATCGGTAGCCCCAAATCCGTTACGCGACGGCCGTTTAAGTCGATTTGGCCTCGGTTGACGTTCAATTCGAATTCTAGTTAATTCTGAACGGAAAGAAGGGTTTTGAATTTCGCTTCCATTGACTAAATAACGTTTTTGAAACGGTTGGTATAGCATTTGCAAAAAGCAACGTCGTGGATTAAATTTGGAAGTTTATCGAAAATTTGTATTGCTGATTTCGGTCACATTTTGCGCATTTAGTGTTTCAGTTCATTGAAAATCCTCTTCAATTTCGTTTGGTGAAAACCGTCTGATTGATATCCTGACATAATGCTAATTTCATGATTCGACTTTACTACTTGACGTTGCTCATACGTAATGATGTTTAACTTATATAAATTTAAGTGACGACTATAGTTAAAAATTAAGTGAAAATAGTCACGAAAAATTACCATATCTTTAGAAATTAAAAATTTTACACATAATGCTACAGAAAATTTCTAGGTTCTAGAAACAAAGAACCAAAGCTAGCTATTAAGCAACCAAATCAGTGGATTATTTGAACTGTTTTGGTGACTGAACGATTGTAGCATAATAAATGTTACAAAATGCTTATTAGAAGTCTTCGAAAAGTTTTGGTTCTGACAGAATAAGTTGACTATTGCAATGAACAATGTTTCCCTAGACATCAGCAAATTATGCAGTGCGTAAGATTAACAAAGTAACGTCACTGCGATGGAATGACTAAATTGTCTCTAGATGTTAATGTCATTGAAAATGTCGCCATTTCAAATTGAAGACATTGAATTTTGCAAATAACTTTTCAAGTACATGTGTTTACTATTAAATGGCTATTTATCTTAGTTTGCGTTAGAGTAAGTGGCTGAATTTGTAGTCTAAGGTTCTTATAAAAAAAATATAAGATAGCCTGAACCAACAATACTAGAAGAGGTTGAAAGAACATTTTCTATGAAGTTGAATATCATAATAATAGCAAACTGTCGTTAATTAAGATTATAAAATGGGGCATTTTTCTGTATAAGACCTTTTCACGAGGGTTGTACGGGGGGGTGCGGGGGGGGGGGGGAAATTTGGCATTTCCGGAACCGGACGCGATACAAATTTTTTGCCTGCTCTAAAATTGAAAGCCGGTCTTAAAGCATATGTATATTGAAAATCACAATTCTACGATTATTCTTTCGGTCAGTATTCGCGAGTTAATTTCGGCCTTCCTGCCAAAACCGCCGTCCTAGCAGACAGAAGAGAAATTTCGACGGTGCCCTCGACAAGTTTGTTTGCGCGTCACCTAATTCCGTCTCGCTCTGACACATTGATGAAATATGCGTTGACGTTATGTTGACATCACAAATGTAGCGCCTCCGAAGGACAAATTCCGGCCCGGCGGCAGACACGGCCGATGTATTATATTTCCGGAACCGCGAGCGATAGAAAATTTTCGTTTGACAGCGGGTAATAGAGCACTCGTGTGCCAAAAATCACGTTCCTACGATTATTCGTTCCGTCAGTATTCGTAAGTGCGCTGTGGACCCCGCCCCGGCGGCCGCCTGGCGAAGTCCGCGGGGAAGCAGTTAACGTTTTGTAAATGCATTTTGCCTTCACGGATAATACGAATTTAACTTTATAAATATATATGTATGTCTATAATAAGTTGTTTCGAAAATAAAGAGATAAAATTATAATAAATTAAATTTTTACTTGGCGACTTTTCAGTCTATAATTTTTTGTGTGGTTGGTAACTAATATTTTTTAATGCATAATTATATGCGGTTGGTAACTAAACATTAAAAATGACATCTGCAATGTCAGACCAACATTTACAATTCAAAATTTTTCTTGTCAGAACCACTGGTGAAATCGTTATAACTTTTTAACCTTTGAGCGCCCGAGGATGACACTTAGATTTTCGGATTCTACTCTTCAATCTAAGTCTGAGGTCTCTACGATGTATGCACCAAAAGTATAACGATATACAATAACTACTAGTTAACTAGTTAATAACAGACATAGAGTTAACAAATTAAAAGTGTTATTGAGTCAAGCAGGGAAACGGGGTGGGGGGCACGACAAAAGAAATTTTAAAGGCCGTCAAAACATAATTGGAAAATAACACTAGTTCAAGCAAGGAAAACTGGTTTCACAATAAGTACAGAGAGGCACCTATTAATAAATATCAAGTAAAAATATGGAAAAAAAAGTGAGAAAGATTTGTAGAAGTAAAAAACGAAGGCAAGTTGAATGTTTTTGTATCAAAAATAAAAAATGTTTATCAGAAGGTAAAAACAAAAAAAAGGGACTCAAAGAGAAGCATGGTTGCTATAAAGATAAGGAACCAAAATAATTATTTGGAAATCCGAAAATTCAAAATATGGGGACTACTAGATAATTTTAGGAAGATCTTAAACGTCGATAAGAAGAATGATAAAATATCTAAAATGTTGCATAATGGGGGAATCATCGAGGGGAGAGAATAGAAAATTTATTCCAAATAGCTCCAAGCCAAGAGAAAATAGAGGAAACAATCCAAAATGGCATTGCAACAAAACTAAAGATGCTGGATGGTGAGAGTTTATATCGCAGTTAAGTTATTGCTAAAGTATATCAGCAGACAAGTAAATTATTGAAAGCTGCACTGTGTGCTTTATATAAAAAGGCAACAGAACGATATGCGAAAATTATAGGGGCATTGCTTTACTGGAACTAAAACATAAATTAGATAATATAACAAAAACACCGATTATAAACAGGTTAGATCAGAATAAATTCCGCAAACATAAGTTAGTGAATAATCAGACCTTTGTAATAAAGCAGCAAACAGTTATAAACACAATATCATTTTATGTTTGACATTCATCGACAAAGTTAAAAGAGGTAAACTCCATTAAAAGACGGAAGAATGAGGTACCTCAGCCAAGTTGATGATATTGATAGAAGTGACATTAGTGGGTTTTAAAGGTGAAGTTTTGGTCAGGAATATTTAATATTATTATTACTTTTCATACAATGAGAACTTTTGTCGTCGACTCTATTTAACCTGATTCTTGAAAAAATAGTACGAGGAAACAAATTATATAGTAATGATACAATTTACCATCACAAATATGAATATGTTGAATAAACAGATGACCTAAACTTGTTAGAACAACGGAGACAAAAGATATTTTAAGAATTTAGTAAAAACAAAAAAAAAATGTGGATTAAGTGTTAATAGAGACAAGACATATACGCAAGTGCAGTCCATTAAAGTGAAATTAATCCAAAGTTTGAATTTAATAGTATGTGAAGGTTAAAGAATGAGAATTCAGGAAAGTATCTAAATTTGATTATTTAGGTGTAATCACTGTAAATGAAGACGTAGACAATGTGAAGATGAGTATTGGTCTAGCCAAAGAAAGTAAAAATAGGGAGGGGGGTGTCCTTATAGAGTATATTTAAGATAAACTATATACCGGCAAATACTAAAATGCGACTATATAGAATTATTATATGACCGGTTGTGGACTATAAGTAAAAAAAAATCAGCAAAGACTAGATATCTGAGAGCAAATGCTCAAAGGGAAGAAGATCGATAACCGTTGACCAAAAAGAACAAACAAAAAGGTACATCAGCTATACGAAAAACTTATGCTAAGATAGAACAACTGGGACATTTCGCTTGGCTGGAAAAAGTTATGGTCACAAAGAAAATCCTGAAATGTGGATTGCAAGGAAAGTAGAGAAAAGAAATCCCCAAAATCAAATGGCTAGAGCAGGTCAAAGTAGACATAAAAACACTACATGGAACTGGAAACAAATAACCCGATAAAACTTGGGGTTATAAGGCCTGTCTCAAACTAAAGGTTGACCAAAAAGTTCGTGCTCAAGATCAAAAATGGTATTTTTGTTTTTGTAGTGTTATTACATCACAGTCCAGAATGGCTGACGCTGATTACAAGAATACAAACAGTAAACTTTAGATTTTATCACAACATTACTGGAAGAAAGGAAAAGATGCTGCCGAGGCAATTTGCGACGTTGAAGACAAGGGAACATTTGCTCAACGAACGACGGCCAAATAGTTCAAGCGTTTCAACAAAGAAGATTTTTATCTTGAAGACGAGTATCATTCCGGTCGGCCATCACAAAGATTTATTAACAGCGTTGGAAGATACACCATCAAATAGTCATGATCTGGAATTGGTTCTTGGAGTATTGCCCTATCAAACTGTGCTCAAGCACTTGCATCCACAAGATCCACACGAGCTGATCGAAGCACAGGCCAACAAGAGAGTCAAGCACTACTACTACTACTCCGTCCGTCTACGATCTCTTCGGATCAATGGAATACCTCTTGCGTAGTCATCGATTTGAGTCTTTTGATAAAGTTGAAGAAGCGTGCCAAGATTTCTTTAATTCAAGAGAACCAGAATGGTACTTAAATCAAAAAGGTGAAAAAAGATCACGGATGATAATGCTCTTTATTTTGAAGATCATTTGTTATTGCTTTTAAATAAATATATTGATAAAAAATATCATTTTTGTATTGAGTACATATATCATATTCATAGATGTAAGTCAAAGCTTAATAACAATTGTTACGTTGTGGTTTCTAGGGTTTATTTCACTATTTTTTATAACTTCATACACAAATTTCTTTTTAAAAACTGCAACATACATAAAATGCTGTTAGACTTCTTCAGTTCTATAACCTACAAAAAAATGCGTCAAATTTTCTGTTTGCTCTGTAAAACCCGCAAAAGCGAAAATTTCGTCTAATCAAAGCTTCGCAAACAAAGCACTTATTTCACCTCCAATTTGGCGACCACTGTGGACGGTGGTAGGGCTTTGAAGCGCGCAGCCTGGGGGTGGTTCGCCGGCTTAGCCGCTTAGCAGTATAGGCACGCATCTCCGTACTTTTGCGGCCGAGCAGATACTTGCAAAACCCTGGCGCTGCCGGGGTGTGTTTGCACGGCCGGGAAAATCGAATCAAAGAGGGCACAACGCTTAGTTCCCGGCCGGGAACGGCGCGCGAGGACTGCGGGCGATAACATTAAGAAACGAGATTAAGGAGCGCCGGTGAACCGGCTGCGATAATCCGATGAATATCCACGGCGTCTTCCTTTCAATCAAAACCTCGAACTCGATTATGCATCTGCCGGGGGCGCGCTAATCGCCTCGCTCGGAGGTTTTCTAATCCCGGCGCCGAAATGCGCCCGAATGTTGACTTTTTAGCCTAAACTAACATAACTTAGATTAACTCCTATGTTTGCGCGCCTACGTGCCGCATGAAGATTAATTCTCATTTATTGGGTGAAATGGGACGATCGCTATTTTGGTCGCTATTGTTTGTGTGTGCGCTACAATGTGTTTATATAAAGCTGCCACTAGTAGATACCCTTTATGGATTACACAAATGACTCAAATGTTAGTTCCCTTATTTTTCAAATACACTCTCACACTTAGTTCTTAAATGATAACGTGTGTATGTTGTTCATTATACATTCACTATTGATGAAAATTAAAGTTTAACTTTCTATTTCGTTTTATTTCCAACGTCAATGTTGACACCTGACCAAACTCAGATATGTAATAATCAGTCTCAACAAACATACAACAATTTTCCCTTACAGCCACAGCAAACATTTTACTCGTAACCTTGTTAGCAAACCATATTTACACTACATGCCTCCCCTATTGTTCTAAACTAACAATAACTCGACCAAAATTACTCATAAAAGTGGTGGAAGTCAAGGTGAAATCGATTTCCAAAGTAAACATTCAAAAGAGAACGAATGCTGGCTTAATCCACTCTCTACAGCCAATTGCTGCTCATATCTAAACAGAAAACGATGGCGAACAAGAAAGAAACAACATCAAGGATAAAATCTCAAAATCTTCCCCCAATTTTCGTAGAAAGCGTGACATATTATAAAACTTCAGTCTGAAACATCAAAGTGTTATAGAATAATCATACACATTAAAAGGTGAAAGAAGCTACAAAGTAATTTAAAAAAAAATACATTTCTCTTTGGACACTGATGAGTTTAAAGTAGAAATTGAGAAATTACGCCACCAGGTCACAAATATTTGGAACATCAAATAATATAGAACCAAATTATCTCTTCCAATTTTCTTTGTCGAATTAAAACTAGCCCCCATCAATAAAAAAGCAGCAATATAAAATTAAATTCAAACTGCCTCAGTCAAAAAGGGGCATCGCCCTGCATGTTAAGTATCAAAAGTATGAACACACCGAAAACTTTTGTGAGCTTCATCCAAGATCACTTTAGAGTGCAATGCTAAAGAAAAGAAAGAACCCGTGATGTCCGAAGCGTTTTGTTTATTAAGATCCCGAATTATATAGTTCATTCCACCAACCATCCAGCTAGGACAGATTGGGGTGGATCTGCTGTAATAATCAAAATAGTTATAGTAGCAAATTCCTTCAAGCAATAGTAGAAAAAGAACATTTTTGTAGACCATTTCAGAACTCTACGACAACACACTGATTAGGGATCCAGAATTGTGACGACAACTTAAAACAGATTTTCATGAGAGCCCACTTCATCAAATCCATATAAACTAATAGACCTGGCTGATTTTTGTATTGTAAAAGGCATTACTCAACACTCTGCTACTATAAAATCATACTTAAATGATTTTTAGACCATTCTTCAATCTTAATTACTCTTACCACTTAAGCTTACAAGAAAGAGAAACAACTAAACTTAAGCAACAAGTAGCCAAAGTGGGACACTTTTAAGTATTTAGATAATAAAAAACTAACTTCAAATATTCTACTGGAACCTCTATAAGACATTGAAACTGCTGTCAGGTTATTCAGCGACTCAATACAGAGTACGACTGCCCTGTACTAATCGAACAATAGATCCAAGAGAATATAAAACTTCTAAGACAACTTACGCTTGAAAAAACGACTAGACAATACAAGAACACAAGAACTGTCAGAATTACCCCATAAGAATAAAAATAAATGTTGTAAAATATTTCTAATCTCTACCGAAACTACGGACTACTTTCTCTGGAAGACAACGAAAAATCTAAAACAAGCCATAAAAATTTCCCCACCTATTAGAACTTATCAGGGAGAGTGTGAAAAAAGCGAAAATTAAAAGCATTTGTTTTTACAGAATAGTTAACAAAAAACCTTCTTCCATATACTTCAAACAGTGAACCAAATGAGAAAGATAACCTCACTCAAATATTAGAGATCTCATACCAACTTCAACTGTCTCCACAACCTTTTAAAGCTACCGATCTTAGAGAAGTTATTAATACTGTAAATCCTAAAAAAACACAATCTCCCAATAAACCAAAATCTTACCGGGGATTCAATCTTTTATCTACTGGAGATATTATCTTCTTGGAGAAGAAATTGAGTATCTTGGTATATACCTTGATGGGCAACACATTTTTACAAAACGAAAATAGCTGGGATTAACTTTATCAAAAATGTACTGGTTACCAAGCTTTCAATAAACAAAAAGCTTCTTTTATTTAAAGTAACACTCAAACCAACTTGGAATACTAAGATCCAGCTTTGGCGGACAGCTGCCAATTCTAACATCAAGATTCTTGAATGATTCCAACCCTGGTTCGCGCCAAAGTCGGTCATTTGTAAGGACCTCCAGATGCCAACGATAAAGAGATCTCAAAATATAATGACAGACTTACAGCACATCGTAACATCTTAGCAGTGCACCTCTCATTCAAAATAAAAAAATCGTAAAGTGAACAAAACAATTTGCCTAACAGATTTCTCATATGAACAATGCTAAGTTTGGTTTTAGTTTTTATTTTAAGATTTAGTTTACAAGTTTCTTCTTGTATCCAAAAATCATAAAAGACTCATATCTAACTGTTATAAGAATAGATTACCAAGTACGCTTTTACATGTCAAAGTAACTTTTTTAAACTATTTGCTAAATATATATGTTAATATTGTAAATAAACTTCGAAAAAATATATTTTTGATTCTCTATATATTTTTACTTTCCTTATCCTATAATAAGGAAAGTAATGTAATCGGCGGAAATTTGACCTACCCAGTTTTTCACATTTCTGGACGAAATATAGCCTCAGGACACCAAAAAAGTTGTTTTTAGCCATTGGTTCGTGTGTGTGTGTGTGTGTCTGTCTGTCAGTAAACAAGATATCTCGAGAACCGTAAGAGGTAGAGACTTGAAATTTGGTATGCAAGTTACTTGTAGGTAGGGGACGCAGTGCCAAGCTTTTGGTAAAAATCGGCCTTGCCGTTTGGTCACAAGGTCGCAAAATCAGTCTCAAAGCGGTCGCGTATCTATACGGTTGAAGATACAAAAAATTTATGAGAATAAAAATGATTTATTATCATGAGATAAACATGAACTTAAAATAAAAGTTGGTAAAATTGGAACTCGAAAAAAAATTGAAACTCAGGATTTTTAACATACCGGGTGTTCATAAAATATTTCGGGAAATTTATATTACTGGATAGATCAAACCGAGACGAACAAAAAATTAAAATGAAATTTTTTGATCCGAGGTCAAATAAATAAGTTGTAACCGATTAAAAATTAATTAAACGGACCAATCACAGCGCGCTCGGAGAGCTACCGTGCCGACTTCGGGAGGACGGGGAGCGCTTGGCCGCTGGAGGGAGCACGCAGGCTGTGCGACCGAGCTCGACGTTACCTTCAGTGACGTAGCAAAATTGTAAGTACAGTCAATTATTGTCTTGTACTGTTTATTTTAATCAGCTTTCAGTGTTGGACTCGCGCCTCGTCCTTTTTAAAATAACAAGTTCTGGGACGAGAGCAGCGCAGGGCCGATATATATATGTATATATATATATATATATATATATATATATATATATATATAATAGGATAAGGAAAGTCGTGTGATGTTCACACCAGATTTTTATAATTTCTTTCACCTTCAGTAAATATGTGGTTGATAGATTTTTTTTTTATTATTTTCCATAGTTTCTAAAACCAATGTAGAGCAATAAAATTTTCTATTTGTAACTAATGATTTATTTATCTAATCACCTAAATCCAGTCTTGCATCGAATGTCTGAAACCAACTTACGGACCTCAAAAATATTGCTAGCTCTTTGTAGTATCGGTATTATTAGAGAAGAATTGGTCGTATAAAGCTTGTCAAATATCACGTTTTAGAAAAAAATGTATATGTCATCACACATGCTGGCTAATTTAACCAAGGGCAATATAGTGCTAAATTTTATATTTTAGGAAAGAATCAAAATATTGGGGTATCATTAAAATATACTGTTAGACGCATTGTCTTAACCAAATGTTATTTTTAGTTTTAATTTACTTTTTTATATCTTTATATTCTTACTTAGAGGTGAGGCAAAAGCAGTGAGAATCAAATGCTAATTTTATATTATCAGAGAATACAATGCATGTGTATGGGGATAACTTATCCATTAAAAAAACGGTCAAAAATTCTTGATTGGCGCAAACTAGATGAGACTAAACAAAGATATTTTGAAATGTTTTTCCCACACAACCATGTCCGATGAAAGCTCACATGTTATTTTAGCTATGTGCATAGTTTTAAATGCAAATTAGAAAAATAAATAAATAAAAAAGAAAAGTTTCTCTAGGAACTTGATAGCCCACAAGTAGACTATTCAGGATACCAAGCAAATCATTCAAATTGTGACATCTAGTAGAAAGCAGAAATCTTATCGACTTACTTTCCAAAGCTACAGTTGTTTCTCTAAACGAGTCAAGAAGGAGTTACGTGATAAATTCATGTTTAAAAATGCTTTGGTTCAGACTCAAAAAGTGAGTCTAGCAGGTAATGCTTACGTTGGACGAATTTATGACACGTGCAAAAGCATAGCGTACTTATTCTTGTATGTCCGCCAGTTTCATGTTTTTCTTGACTATCAATCTTAGGAAATAAATGTTTGGTTTATAACATTACAACCACGACCAGACAACGCCACTAAAGTCTTCTCTAACCAAAGAATACTTCTTGGAAGCAATTATAAGTTAAATATCATTGGATGCAATCTTCTTTAAATGTCTCGTTACAAAGGGTTGCCCGCAAAAGGAAGGGAACGTGGAACAATTTATTTACAAATGATAACAGTGGAATAAGTTGGTGCGGTAGCTTTACGAAAATAACATATGCAAAACAATTCTGAAGATAGGTAACCAAACGTACGCTCGGAGCTCAACCACGTCACATTTCATATCAGCTGTCTCTTCTGTTCAGATGTATAGCAGATATCAGTAGCCGCATGATTCTGGCATGGGACGCCAGAAAATAAAAAACAATTTGTAAAATGGCAGTACAGAGTACACTCTTGCCTCAAGAAAACATAACCGCGATTGTTAAAAAAAAATGAATTGGTTGCCCTTTTTTAAGAATTAATTATCAAAGAACGATACTGCGATTCACTGAAGTTGACGTATTCAGCAACATCCTGAGAGAAATAGAGACGCGGAGCATTTCCTCAACATAACAATATACAGTTACACGTTAACCACCATACCGTTGCCACTCCAATCTGTCTAAACCAACAAAAGAGAAGTTTCTCCTAACGATGCATTTCAATTGGTTCCCTGTAAACAGTATCATTCAAAGAATAATTTGCAGCACTTGTATGAAAGCACCTATATGGTAAGAGTACATGGACATTGAAGAAAAAATACTTCTAATAAAACGTGTACTCACTACCTTCTAAGAAAGAACTAGAGAGGAGATAACAACTGTAGAGATATATTTTTTACCAATGTAATTTTAGTCTTTTTATTGTTTATTTATTTATTTATTTTATATGCTATCAATAAACATTTAAAATACGTTTACTATCTCTGTAACGTTTTGTTTTTTGTAATCCATTTATACTAGAATCTTGTGCATTTTTAATACAATTTTTTGTCTATTGCCGGTTCACGTATTTAATATAAAGTTCAAGCTCACTTACAGAACTTCCCCGTATTTTTACATCGAATGTTTTCATTCCTTAATTTGTATATTTTACTAATTTTTTGACTTCTTTCCTCAATTCGTATATTTCTGATAGTTGTAGCTCATTTTCCTACATTAGAAACCGAATAGCTTGAACACTACAAAAAGCTATAGAAAAATTGGAGAAATTATTAATAAGCAAAAATTGAAAAGCTGCAGGTTTATATAATTATATAAAGAAGATTTATATAAATATGAGAGTATACTTTTAAAATAACTACTACTTCATTTATGGATCATATGGTGACAAAAAGTAAGATCACCAGCAAACCGGAATGTCATAAAAAAGGGCAATAAAAGCAACACAGAAAACTATAGAAGCATAGAATTACTCAATGCAATTTACACAAAAATAGGAACAAAATGACTACAGACAATAATAAACGTAATAATAATAAAAAAGAGGATTCAAAAAAGATTACTCTATAATCGATAATACATTTGTTCTATAACAAATAAGAGAAAAGACAAAAGAGTTCTATCTATAAACACCTTTCATTGGTCTATGAAGAGCATTCGATTATATAAATAAGAAAAAGTTATGGTATGTACTCAAAAATAAAGGATAAAAAAAATACATTTTCGAAAACGTCAAATAGTTTTAGTATCTAGGCATAACAGTAACTATTAAAGGAGACGAGATAAAATAAATAAACAAAAGAATTGCAAGGGGAAGTAGATTGGTAGGAGCGGTGCACAACTTATTTAAAGGCAAAAATATGCAGTGAAACTTATATTATACCAATCGGTAGTACAACCAGCTACTGTATGGACGTGAGTGCTGGATCATAAACAAAAGAGAGGAGGAGAAACTGAACGCCTGGGAACGTAAATTGTTAAAAAAAATCTTTGGGAGTATCAAAGAACAACCAAATGTATGGAGAAGAACGATACATTTGGAAGTTAAGCAACTATATCGGAAACCAACGATAAGTCAGAAAATCCAAGCAACTAGATTACGATGCTTGAGCCACGTTTCCAGAATGACTGATAACAGATAAGCAAAAAAAAGTATTGAGCAGAGGAGGAAGGAGAAGAAGAAGAGGGCAGCGATGGAGGAAATAGCTGAAGGAATAGCTGAGAGCACTGGGGATAGAAAAAAGGCAGAACCTAACAAAAAACAGGAAAAAGAGATAATAAAGAAAATAGAAACCATGGACCTTTAAGACTTGGAAAGCTGGAGATATACATATATATAAAGTGTCGGGACAAAAAGTACTTCCACGAAGCAAACGAATTAGCTTAATATCGGAACGCAAATTGTTTCCGCAAAGAGAACAAATTAGCATAATACCGAGCCGAGAAGTATTCCCAAAAATCGGAAATTGGAGGTGCAAGCCTGACCAATCACGTGATCTTTTCTAGGAGGAGTCACCTCCCACGCACAATCCCTGGGGGATGACGCACTGGGCTTGCCGCTATCTAAAAGCCTTGGCCCTCGTCGAACAGCACTTGCCGCTAAACATAGGGTCTTGGCGAATCGTGACAACTACGTGACCGTAGCCTATGGCCCCCAAGAGGACCAGCACCAACATCGCCTGGTCGACACCTCCGAAAAAGTACTATTTGAACCACTGGCAAGCCTACCGCCGAAGAACGCCGGTACCAGAACCGTTGTCCCCGTTGCCACCGACACCCCAGAAGAAGCCCGCCGAGCAACGCCATAAGAGACTCGCCGAGCAACGCCATAAGAGACCCGCCGAGGGACGCAGGGCACGGCTCCTGAAAGAGCTGTTCGGTGAATCTCCATCCCCCGTGAAACCGGCAGGGGCATCACCGACTGAAGAATGATTGCAAAGCGTCCTGCGAACACTGTTCGGGCCACCACCGGATCGCAAGAACCAACCCTTAGCGTACGCCGAGTACTCTCGTGGCCATAATAAACTAGTTGTAATTAATATAAAAAAAATCATCTGTAAATAAAAACAGTATGTGAGGAATATTCGTCATACCGTTCCCACAAAAAAACTACAAAGTAGCTACCATGACACAAGATCCAAAATAGTAAAAGAAACTAAATATGACAAAGGAAGAATTACGACAGGGGTGTCCTTTACTTCATCTTGACCAGTACTTAATGTATACATAGACCGGATCATATTAGATTAAAAAAAAAGAAAGAAAAATTGACGCAAATTAGTTCCTTAACGTACTACCTTTGGCAGACGACCAAGTCATAATATATATATTTGTCATATATATATTTATCAGTTAAATTAATAACAAGACATAGAGAAAAAATATCAGATGAAAAAACAAAGGTTATGGCTCTCTGGAATGCGGTATAACTTATAATAATATTTGCAATAGGAACGAAACTAACACATATTAGTCGACATGTGAAACAATGTCCAAAACTTTGAAAAACGAAGCAGAACCATATACCTAAGTAGTTTCTATAGAACTTTTGTAGTATACAGAAGCGAAATATGAACATATACAAAAAAAGAAAACTTAAATGCCAAGAAAATTCAAAACAAACTTCCTAAGAAAGATAAAAAAAATAAAAGGAAAAGGTACAATTACAAGTAGAACAATAAGAGGAAGAATGAGAAGGATACAAACAAAAAATATAGAATATGGTGAATTAAACCAGAATCCCTAAAGGACCATAAAGTGCTAAACTACCTATAAACCTCAGTGAAGAGAAACAGGTTCAAGTCATAAATCTTAGAAAGGATACAACGATGACTTTTTGGGCAATATACGCTATACCATATTTTTCTGATCCACTTATACCAGATTCTGAAACTTTCTCAACATTTAATGCAGCACATTGGTTATGGTTCACCCTGTAGAATCGCAAGCAAATTTTCAAGTATCAATTTCCATTCAAAACTAAAATATTTTTCTTTCCCGCTTAGTGAATGTTGTTCTAGATCGCCCCCAGTCAGGGTACCTGCTGCACGATAATGCCTGGCATTACCATAGCAAACTTCCCGGCAGTCGCGCGATCTCGCGCCCGCTGGAGTTTTAGCGCGGATAAGCGCGCTATCGCCGGCCGGCTTATCGTTTTAAGATTAGTTTTTAATCAAATTGCGCCCCGCGGTGTAATTACGCCCGAGTTGACCGTAATTGCTCTGGAAAGCGCTTCGGGCCCACACGCGGCCGCGGGGCATCGTTTTTTAATTCCTGCCCTTCATTAATCCCCATCAGCCGGCAGTTAATCCCGCGCGCATGTATTTGCGGCGAAATTGTGCGATGAATTGCTTAGATTCATTATTTTAATTGGGGCTGTAAATTGCGCTGCAGCGTTGCGAACCCGGCCCTGGAATAGCTCGTTCAAATTTTGGTGCAACATCAATTAGCTGCGCAGCTTGCTTTGTTAATTAAAGGCGACAAAAGTGCACAATCGTGTTGCAGCATATAGCTAAATTGAGGACTTTAGAAAATAAAAGTTTAAATAGAATTCCCTAGATACGTTAGTCAACTCATCAACAAGTTTAAAGAGGAGATGGTCAAGTTGCGAAATAAAACTTTCCAAAACCATGTAAATATCTTTCCCAAGAAAGTATTTAGAAAGCTACCACCAAGGGGCTTTAAAGACCCCAAGTACAAGTTCCTCAGCTGAAGAAGAAGAATTGCTCTTGGACGAGATCAGATAAAGAAAACGTTGAACTTTTGCCCAGAACTTGCCTAACTCTATTGAGATCGATCCATTTCTTAAAAATTTCCTTAATGTATTGCTGCAACTGTTTTTTTCTAATTCGAAAAGCTCAAAAGTAAAGCAGCTGCAAAAGAAAAGGAAATATTGCTTATTAGCGCTTTTTAATACAATGTTAAGCTTAACCTATCACCCACTGCAACTAAGATTTGCCAAATTACCTTAATTCAGAAGTCTGGAAAGCCGTCAGCCAAAATACAATCTTACCGTCCAATTAGTCTACGTCTTGTTATGTCAAATTTTTTTGGAAAGTTTCCTTTAAAACGCCTTTATGAATTTAATCTACTAGACAAATGGATCCTAAATCACCAAACTCAGATTTAGAAAAGGTCATTCAACCATACAACAGTGTCAGAGAATAACAAATTATAATTCAAACATCGCTCTACAACAAAGAATTTTGTTTGATCGTCTTGTGTAGTATTCGGCAAGCATTTGATAGTGTGTGACATAATGGGATTTTGTTTAAAAGTGCTACCTACTGCTACAATCGTACCTATCCAACAGATATTTTCAAACCAAACTTAGAAATAAAGTTTCTAAGGTATATCCACTTTCTGCCGGTGTTTACCAAGGCAGCATTCTGAGCCCTCTACTCTACTTGCTTTTTATTACAGACATACCAACTACTTTGAGCGCTACACTAACCACCTTTGCAGGAGACAATGCATCAGACCTACTGCAAAAAGAACTAAATGCTATGAAAGACTAGTTAAAGAAATGAAAGATCAAAATCAACAAAACGAAATCTACATATATAACGTTCATAATACGACGATCAGTATGTCCCCCTGTAACACTCAACAACATTCTCACACCGCAAGCGGGTGAAGCTAAACACTTGGACCTTCATATCGACCAAGGTTTAACGTGAAAAATTCACATCCTCAAAAAACGCAAAGAATTAGATGTGAGAATTAGAAAATTGTATTAGCTTACAAAACTAACATCATAGCTATCATTAGAAAACAAACTTTTACTTTATAAAACCATTATACGACCTAGTAAGTCTTATGGCTATAAATTATGGGGATGTGTGAATTATTCCAATATTGACATAATACAACTATTTCAATCGAAGGCATTGAAGATTATCTTTAATTATTTTCAAGATGTATCCAGTCATACATTTCATATAGACTACAACATTAAATATGTGATAAATGTGATTAAAAATCACATTACAAGTCTGCTGTAGTCATCTCACTAACACAACAACCAACCTTACGCAGACTGCACCGCAAGTAACCGTAAAAGTCTAAAGATATGAGTATCCCGTTACCATCACTTCGGCCTAAAAGAAGAAGTTCTGCGATGAGACACAGATGCTCCTACACGATTTAATCAAAAATGATACTCGTGGCCAAGTGGGACCCATCAAGAAAGCATTTGAACAGAAGAAAGTCTGACCATACTATTGTAAAAACACTTAACTAGACCTGTAAGAACGTTAGAGAAAGAAAAAACTCCAAAGCCCCGGAACACAACATCAGATGAACACTAGGAAGCTTTCTTCTTGACAAATCGCTTGATGTCGAAAAAACTCATATCAGTTTTGCTGTAAAAGGCTAGGGAATTTAGTACCAAGATCTTCAGGGCTTGGATTGCCTAAAGGCTCATCTCTCAAGCTTGGCGCAGGGTGATAGTCAAAATACATATATACCCCATCTAGGCAGAAGTACGGATCTATTACCCTTACAGACCTATCAGTCTCACGTCTATTATGCAAGAGACTCGTGAGAAATTATTATATAACTAGGTTAGAGGTACAATCTTGAGCAGGCCTCCATTCAGTGATCGCCAATATGCATACCAACTAGGTAAATTAACAGACCTGGCATTGGATGAGCTAAACCGACTTTTGTAGAAGGCCATGCAAGACAATGAGACAGTCTTAGCCCTGTTCATAAACATTGACGGAGTGTTCAACAATATTTCCATTAGCTTTACTCCTTACGCCAATGGAAAAGGATTATCATATGTACCCTAGGTGAAGCAACGATAAAAGTGAAAACAACCAGAAGCAGCCCCCAAGGTAGAGTTCTCTCTCCACTGTTGTGGGTAGCCCTTATAGATGTACTCTTTATCAAGCTATATGCAGAGTATCTGCAGTATCTGTAGCAGTCACATGAGAGAAATATCGCAATGCGCCCTAAATATTACGAGCAAAGGAAAGACTTTAAATTAGCCCCCACAAAACTGTGGTAGTTTGTCTACTAAAAACAGTGTTAGAAGAGATAAAATCCCTTGTGTTGAATGGAATGGAAATTTATTTTTTCCCAGAGGAAAAATTTGTATCTTCGATCAAATGGAATCAACATTTAGATATGATCATACAAAGAGTCAAAGTAGTACTGGGAAGGTGTAGAAGGCTATGTTGTAAGAGTTCATAAGAGTTGTAAGATATTTGATAACCTATAGGTATGTGGCATGGTAGACAAAAACACTACAGGAAAAGGCGAAAGAGCTTCTTTGTGGCATTCAAAAGTATGCTCGCCGTAACGTCACAAAAACTATGACAACGGCGCCAATGGTTGTCCCAGAAGTTTCCACTTCACATATTCATCAAAAGAGAAGCACGGACAACTGCTCACAGATTCATGCAAGGACAAACTCTAATCATTGACATGTATGTACGTGAGCATCAAAAACTGAGGGAGGAGTTAGAAGTGAAGAACAGATTGGGAATTCTCACCAACAACCTGGTTCCTAGTTACTTTAAATTTGGAAAAAATTTCAAAATTATAATACCAAATAGAGAAGACTGTAAGACAGGACTTCCAGTCTTCGCGTACCAATATCCTATTTTTATTCTTGTTCTTTCTTTCGCGTTTCCGTTAAATTTAAATATTGTAAATGCTACTTTTCTCTGTCTTCTTTGTGTTTTCCTGCTAAGCCCTTCGCATTCCATGCATACATTTTAGTACACTTTTCTAATTTCCTAATTGGTTGTTTGTGCTTTTGTCTTGTTTTTTATCCTTTTCCTTTACTGTATTCATCCTTCCGGACCTAAATTAATTTTAATCTCCCTTTCCGCTGTCACCGTTCATATCCTTTGGTCGTTTCGTCTTATTTTGTCCCAGAAGTTTTCTTCTTCTTCGACTATTCTATTTCTGCGTCCCACTTTTTTCCTTTCCATTTTCCCTTCTTTATTAGTAATTTTTCTAATTTCTATGTGCATATTTCTCTTCTTACAAATTACAATAACATTCATATAGCGTTTTGTTCCTTTTAACTTGTTTTTATTACATATTACTTGTTCCGTCGTCAAATTTTTTTCTACTTCTACTTCTCGTTTATCCTTTAGAAACTGAATTGATGTTCGTTCTTTTTATCTTTGTCTATCTTTTGACTTTTACTATTTTTTGTCTTTATTTTCTTTCGCATCTATCAGATTTCTTCCGTGTTCTTTTTTATTTTTCCATCATATTCTGTATTATCTTTAAGATTCCCAATTCCTCAACTTTATTTTGTAATGCCTTCACCTGGTTAACCGAAGATCTGATTAGTTTTATCCTTTTTATGTTTGGCCTTCTGCCTCTTTTATTTCGAGTTTTCGATTGCAACTCACGTTGTTGTCGGACTTGTCCGCACTTCAACTTACACTAATTGAACTTAATTTCTATTTATTCGTTAAAATAGCATGCCGTATCACACTTCTTAGTAATGTTTGCTTGCTCGTTTTATTTCTAAGAAAAATTCTAAAAATTTAATTTTTGTATTAAATATTAGTTGTTCAGTTTTGAAAAATTGAGATTTAATTTTGACTTTATTTTTATTGCAATGTAATCTTTCTATTTTCATCTATGATCCGAGTTTTTTGCTAGTTTTATTTATGAATATTTGGTAAGCTTGCATTAGTCCATTTTGGCTTGTAGTCACGTTCTTTCATTTTTCTCTATTACTTTTTACTATTTACACTTTAACTGTCATGTATAAGCCTTTAATTTTTTCTTTAAAACCAATTTTTCAAATAGAATTAATTTAGATCAATTTTAATCATAATCTCTCTTTTTCAATGTTATATTTACGATTAGCCAGCAACCTCCCTGTAAGAAACGACAGCAGCCGTAACCTGGAACGATTCTGGCTTTTCAACAATCTGTTTGGCGCGCCAAAGCAGAGCCGCGAGGGTTCTAGAATTAAATGCGAGGCATTTAGGTACAAGGAATGGACAAAAGGCAGTTACACTCGGATATAATTTGTGTTGTAATTTAAGTGCACTTGGGAGTAGATTGGCCTAAAAAATAAATCGTCAGTGATAATATTGGTGGAGCGAGCGCGAATTAGCTGCTAAGATAATGTTTAAATAAATAATGCTCGTGTATTGTTAATCAACTATTGAATCTCAATAATCGAACCCAGAAACGGAGGTTGTTACAGTATTTTTGACCTTTTAGTTTATCTGCAATATCATAGGAGTTTGCAAAAGTTTATGCGAGTTTCTATAAATACTAATTTTATATGACCAGTCTAGTGTCAGACGCTGTTGAGGTAAGTCGACTTATGTGTGTGAAATATTTTTTAAAATAGAGAATAAAACTTTATATTTGCACCATACCCTTTTAGAAGAAACGTGGGTCTTACATCTGTCACCAGAAACATTCAAAATGTGTATATAGACCACATTGGAATAACTTCCAAGTCTGATGCATAACTATCAAGTTCTTTGACGAGCAAAAATAAGATTAACTCTTTTTACGGCTATTTTTCTGCTAAAAAGTCCTAAAAAGAGTTGTTTTTGGTTCTTGCTGCATCAAGCAATAAAGAGTAGATCTTGTGCTACAACTTACAGCGCTAAAGGTTTTGAAACAGACAGGTGAAGATATAGAACCTATGCCAAAAACTATCTTACATCTGAGAAGGTGTTGTTGCCTGTTTGGTGGGATTAGAAGGAAATAATGTTCTCTGAATTTTTCGCTCCTGGCGAAAAAATCACGACGAACTGTGGGTTAGTCTTCAAACTTAATGTAGAAGTTCAGAAACGCCAGCTTTGACTACTGAAAAGGCGGCTGTTAAAACTAAAAAAATGATAAGGAAATCCTTTATTAGGCACTGTATTCTCCAGAGCTTGTACCTTTAGATTTTAAGCTGTAAAAACTGGGTTTCCTAGGAGCTGTCAATGGAAAAATATACACCTTTCACGAAGCTGCAATCTATAAGCTTCTGACTATAAAATAAATTAATATAACAAAATATCGTCGACTTAGGTAAGAATTTTTGCAAGTATTTAATAAATTTTTAAAATTTTTCATTATAAATGCGGGGGTGAGAAAATTACCTAACTTGATTTTAAATTTAGTAAATCTACTAAACATATTTTAATTAAATTTTTTTTGAATCTCTTAATTTTTCCGAATATTAATATTTGGACAAAAAATTATGGTTGCTTTAGCTTGCATAATTAATAATACTTAAGATTGCATCTTTTAAGATACTAATAGGGAGGCAATAAGTTGTAAATTTTTACTGTAACAAACTGAAATAGGCAGTTTTTATGTTGCCATGTAATGCTTCTCGAGCCTGATAGAAAATTGTTTGACATTCAAACGGAACTGTAATATTCCTTTGAAGAGCAGAGGCGAGCTAGAGGCTAGTAAAGCTAAGTTAGCATTCGACGATTTGGTTTTTCGAAAAGCAGCTTACCTAAAGCTCAAAAAACAGGATCCGCTTTCCGCGTGTACAGTTGTAGCAAAATAACAACATTACGTTTCCTCAAATTGTAATTTCAATATTTAAAAGACATACCAAGAATTAACTTAATAGCATTTTTTAAAAAATTACTTTTTAAAGCCATTCCCGTTGTTTCTGCTTTCAGTTAATTCGAGAAAATTTAATCCGCGCTTAGCCTTAGTCTTGAAGCTTCGTCTAAAAGAAAGAAAGGTTTCTTTAGGACTTAACTAAATAATAAGACTTTAAACCGTTTTGAGCCATGATTTAAATAATTTTATTTTGTTTGTTAACTTCGATAAATTATTATTAGTGACTCCCGCTGATGCTGCAACCTACCATACATCTGTATGATGCGCACGTCTGCAGAATTTAATATATGCCCACCTTTCTCTGCGTTCTTATCATTTTTAAAAATTATTTTCTTTGTAACGCTTTCTAACATTCTCTATGTACCGCGTGCTCAAAAACATACTGATCGTTTTAGCATCCAAGTGTAGCAGTTCGAGTAGTTTTTGTAATCTGCAATTATAGTCATTTACTTCAACCGTCAAGTGTTGTGATTAACCTCCGAGCAAATTAAAAGCATTGTCTGTTTTATGAAATCCACTTCTGTGTTGGATATGGCCACATTACACTCAAAAGATGATTTTTCGTAGCCATGGCGGTTTTAACCTAGTACGAGTAGTTGCAATTCCGTCGGTTCTGCCTCATTCTTCTCCACTGTCTCCATTGTGCGCTACCTACTTTGCTCGTCTTCATTTTCTGCTGTTTTTTACCGCTTTAATCATCTTAACCGCCTACTGTCTAAGTAAGCAATCACCATTCGATGAACCTGCCTATTACTCTACATTTAAATAATAAAGAATTACTTGCGCAGGTTTAGTGGCAACCAAATCTGACAGACAACTGCATTTATTTTATTTTCCACCTGTCCACTGCAAAGCACTTTTTATAATTCACTCCATTTTACCCCGTTAAGCCCCAGCCTTGCCTAAGTGGGTTTTTAACAATTAAAACAAGAAAATTCAAAAATATAAATGAGAGACCAACAAATTAAAATATTTAAGTGACTTCTGTTGGGAAATGCGCCGAGAAAAAATTACTGAAACATTAAACGCTTCAAAATTGTGGCAAGGTAAACAGACTGTCAATTTGCGACAAAATTCCAAATTGCCCGACACGCAAAGGCTCTTCTTGAATAATAAATATAAATTTCCTAAGCAAAGAGGCGCCGTTTTAGTTCCTTAGAGCGCCACACCTCGTTAGAGCATCTTTTCAGGTCTGCATGCCGAGTGTCAAAGCAACGCAACCATAGCATTTTGCATTTTGAAACCGAAAGCTTCTGTGATATTTTTAGAATGCTTTGGCTTCCTAAAAGGAGATTCATAAGCTGGTTAACACCTCTGTAATAAGAAACATCGTGCTTTCTGCTGCTGCTTCTCGGGTATCTCATTTTCCCTTGCTGTTTTGTATTCTGGTTTGAACGATCTTTAATGTTGATCAAGCCCTTGTTGAATATGTATTTCTTTGCCTTACGCCCGCTTTTGAGATTAAAATTGGTGTAAAAAACTTTCTAATCGCTGTATCTTGGCTTTTGTAATAATTTTATAATTAATTACAACAGAACTCAATTCTAACCTTTTGCGTAAAAATATCTAGGACAATATACAGCTTTCTTTTGCCTGTTCCTGCCGATTTTCGAAATGGAGCGGATCTTTATCCTATAATCACTGACAATTTTTGAAATATCACAGGATTTAGATAGATGTATTTAATTAGATTAATTAGTTTCTTATTGCTGCTTTGATTCATAAAGAGTTGAAAACATTTTTAAAACAAAAAACTACAATTAAAATTTTTCAAAGTAAAGTTAAGAGTTTTGTTCAATGATTCAAGTCCAACAGTTTTAATCTGATTGTTTTGAGATCCTGACCTTCAAAAAAAACGTTTTTAAAATTATTTTCTACTTTAAACTTATTGTAATTACGTTATAAACGCAAAATAATATTTCTTACTGAGTGGAATACTGCTCTGTATGATTTAATCCAAATACGGTATTTCTAACACAAAGCACAAGAAGAATAAAATTAGGAAAGTTGATAAAGTGCGATCTTGGACCACAGAGCCTTTTTGATAATTCATTTCCTTTATAAAATATGACGCATTTGATGATAATTATCACATTATCACCTTTTAGTTACTCTCTTTTAGATGTAGTAAAGCGTGAGAAAGGACTTAGGCCACATGTTCAGATAAACTACGATAGTTCGTTCCTGATTGTCGGGCAGTTCGTCAATTTGCAGAAAACGAGATTAAACAGTCTCTCCCATAAAAAAGTAATAACTTTGTTCCTGATAAGCCAAAAGGCTTTCTAAGACTAACACAAGAACACAAACAGAACTGAAACGAAAAATTTCTTCTGCTTGCTACAAAATTTTTTAAATGTTAATAAAGTTAACCAATGGAATTAATTGATATGCCAGAAAATGTGATAATGCGATGTTAATATGTGAAATTAATGTGTCTCGCCAATTTTTACCATATAAGGGGTAAACAAAAAGATAAATTTACTGTTTGTAAGGGGGTTAAAGATACACTTTCTACCTGGAAAAGTTCTCATAATATCGAGTGGCTATAAAGTATTTAAAATGTTAAAACTCACTATTAATAATAATGTGATAATCTTATGTTTACCCAATCAAGTAATAGACCTTTCAGCCCTTAGACTAACCTTTTTGGCTTACATACTACAACTGAAAAAGGCATGGATACAAACGCATAATTGTGGAGATATCAAGCTAAGAGCCTAATAGGGAAAACATAGAAAGAAACTGCCTAGGTTGTTGATGCTATTTTAGAATTTCAGGAAACGGAAGTATTTTCTTCTAAATCCTAGTGTCGGCTCAAAGCATTTTTATTGGTAGTAGATGCAACTTGTAATCCTTTATACACTAATATTAAAACTTCACTTTCTTCAACTCATTTCTAATTCTATGTTGTGCCGTGCCATCTACTTGCACTGTCGTTTCACGCAACCAATCCTCTTGCTTTATCAATTTTAATTTATCAATTTTAAAAAGAAACTCACGGAGAAAAGTGAGGATATTGGCAACAATAAAACGTCATAATGGGATCGAGCTATAACAAATTTATTACTTTGAATTGTAGATCTCTATTAAGATCTATGGAATGTATTAGATCATTGTGTAAGACAGCAGACATAGTGGCACTACAGGAGTTGTGCTTGTTACCGCATGATATTCCTCTCCTGGGAACCGTGGACATCGACTTCGACTATACCGGCAAATCAGCTGTTGATACATCGGCAGGTGTATTGCGTGGGCGTCCGTATGGAGGTGTGGCTATTCTGTGGCGGAAAACATCTTTGACTCCGTAACGACAGTGCAGTGCTCTAGTGATCGCATTATTGTCATTAAAGTTACTATGGCTCAGTGTTCTTTTCTTGTGGTTTCGGTTTACATGCCTACGGATGAACCAATGCACCTAGTTGAATTTACACATTGTTTGGCTGAGTTAAATGCCATTATTGACAGTTGTGATGTTGATTATGTGTACTTACTCGGTGATTTCAATGCTCATCCGGGTAGGCGGTTTGGTAATGAACTGCGGGATTTTGTACACTCCAGGATTGGTGTTGTGCTGACATTGAACTACTTGGTTTGTCTTCGGGTTCATACACTTATGTGAGTGATAGTCATGGAACCAATAGTTGGCTTGATCATTGTTTAGTAACTCAAGGCACTAAACGTACAATTGTTAATATGTCAATTAATTATAATGTGTTTTGGTCTGATCATTTTCCGTTGGAATTACAGTGTGACCTAAATATAATAAGACCTAAAATTGTGCCGTCTGTTAACTGTGATGAGAATGACATTAATTTAATTATGTGGGGTGAAAGAGATGCATCTCAAATAGCGCTGTACACAGAATATTGTAATGAAAAATTAAAATATATTGACTTCCCTGAGGTTTGTAAAATTGTGCTGAGGTTTTGTGCAATAATCCTAGTCATAATAAGATTCTCTTGGATATGTATAATAAAATTGTTAACATTCTTACTGAGGCTTCTATTTATAGTGCTAAAGCAAAATTTTCTGTCAATAAAAAGAAATACATATGTGGCTGGAATAAATATGTTAAGGTTGCACATAGTGAAGCTCGTTTTGGTTTAAGTACTGGGTTTTGTATAATAAACCTCGAGCTGGATATGTATATGACAAAATGTGTGAATCGAAAAAGAATTTTAAAACTAAACTTGAATGGTGTCAAACCAATGAAAAGCAGATTAAAATGGACATTTTGGCTATGCATCATTCAAACAAAGATTTCTCAAATTTTTGGAAACAAACTAGAAGGCTAAACCCTAAACCTAGTATTCCTGCAAATGTGGATGGGTTAAGTGACCCTGCGCTCATAGCCGAAATGTTCAGAAATAGTTTTAAGGTACAGTCACCATTGGGTGTAACAGATAGTACAAATACTTGCTTCTCTGACATACACTATACTAGTGGAAAACCAGCTGTGGTTACAGCAAAGGATATAAGATTTGTGTTCAGTAAAATGACTAGGGGGAAGTCTCCTGGTCATGATCACTTAAGCATAGAACATCTGCAACATGCTGGCGTACACCTACCACGAGTTCTAGCCTTGTTCTTTTCCCTTTGCTTAAATCACGGCTACCTACCTGATAGTATGTTAAAAACATTAGTTGTTCCTATAGTAAAAAATAAGACTGGTGATGTTAGTGACAAATCCAATTACCGACCAATATCATTGGCAACCATAGTGGCTAAGGTGCTGGACAGGCTACTGGACCTACAGCTTAGCTCCCATGTTAAACTTCATGATGCACAGTTTGGTTTCAGGCCGGGTCTGTCTACTGAAGCCGCTGTCTTGTGTCTTAAGCAGTCTGTCCAGTACTACACAGCTAGAAATACACCTGTTTATGCTGTATTTCTAGACCTGTCCAAAGCCTTTGATTTGGTTCAATATAATATTCTTTGGAAAAAACTTTATGAGGACACAAACATGTCACATGAGTTTATACATTTATTACAATACTGGTATGCTCATCAGAAAAATTATGTGAAATGGTCTGGAGGTGTTTCATGCTCTTACAGCTTAGAATGCGGAGTAAGGCAGGGGGGAATTACCTCGCCTACCCTTTTTAATATATATGTTAATAGGTTGATTGATGAGCTCAGTAGCGCTGGAGTTGGTTGTTCTGTTGACGGTACCTTTGTCAACAACATCAGTTACGCAGACGGTATGGTGCTGCTGTGCCCATCAATAAGTGCTCTTGTTAAACTTCTGGGCATCTGCGAGCGATTCGCTGTGACTCATGGTCTTAGGTATAACGCAACTAAAAGTGTATTTCTTGTGTTCAAGGCTGGGAGTAAGTCTTACAAAGTACCTCCAATAACGCTCAATGGGATCCTGTTAGCACAGGTTACCAGCTTTAAGTACCTGGGGCATTGGGTCACGGAATTGCTGAAGGATGACATGGACATGGAACGGGAGCGCAGGGCCCTGTGCATTCGGGCTAATATGCTTTCACGCAGATTCGCACGTTGTTCTAAACAAGTTAAAATCACGCTTTTCAAAACATACTGTCACTCCTTGTACACGTGCAGCCTGTGGATGAATTATACTCAGGGAGCATATAGGACCCTGCGCACCCAATATAATAATGCCTTCAGGGCGCTGTTGGGGTTGCGGCGGCACTGTAGTGCCTCAGGGATGTTTGCCACAGCTGGGGTTGATAGCTTATCAGCCATCATTAGAACCCGAATTGCATCCCTGCTACAGCGGGTCCGTGGCGGTTCCAACGGCCTCCTGAAGACTGTGGCCAACAGACTTGATGTGGACAGTGGTATTATGCAGCACTGGACACACGTCCATTTAACCAAGGATACCGCAATTACATATAATCGATATGTGTAGTGGCGGTGTCCTGCTTATGGACTTCTTTAGATCTTTTATTTTTGTTTACTAACATAGTTTTTAAGATTATTGTTACTAATACTATGAATTCCGGTTTGAAATAAACAAATTTTATTTATTTTTATTTATTCCTAAACATCATCACGGAATTAAACTTAAACTTAAACTACTTACCCCTAGCTCAAAACTAAGCAGAATATGTACCAGTTTTGAGTTTATCACAACCCATTATAAAGTGAAAGGCTCTTCAAAAAAGAAACTAAAAAAGCTCTAGAATAAAGATCAAAATAGGCTTTTACAGAAGAAGTTTAAAATTCCATAAGAGACAGCGTTGTTTTAAGTCCTTAAAGAGTCACACCTCGTACTTCAGGTTTGTATACTGAGTGTCAAAGTAACGCGACGATAATATTGTGTATCTTAAAACAAAAAGCTTCTGCGATATTTTTAGAATACTTTGACTTCCAAAAAGACGATTCGTACGTAAGTCAGTTAACATCCCTGTATTAAGTGATATTATGTTTTCTGTTACTGCATGTCAATTGTCTTCTTTTCCGGTCGTGTGCTACCTTGCACTTTCGTTTAAAAGCTTCTTATTAAATACAAATGACCTTACAGACTGATTAAGCCCTCGTTAAATAAATGCATTAATCCACCTTAACGGCCAGATTTTATCAATTTGTCTTGCGTACGATTTTTGAGATTAAAATTGTTTCTCTTTCAGAAATAGGCCAACTCTATCAGCCACCAAAATTTTACAGTTAATTACAACAGAACTCAATTCTAACTCCTTCAATGGAAATCCCTATAATACGTTTAAAGACGTAAACGACATGAAGCTTTCTTTTGACTCATTCTAATGATTTTATAAGTAAAAGCCGTAGACATTAGGTATCGCTCCTCTTTAAGCGAAATGCCAGTAGGCAAATAAGCAACAAACATTGAAGTTCTTTGCTAACTTAAAAAATACACTTTTGTCCCTATATCACAAAGACTATTATCTAAAACCGCAAAATTATAAGTTTTATTCAACTCTCAAGATAGAGATTCAAAAAAACATTTGTGGAAGTACTCTTTACTTTAGGCCTTTTGTAGTCATCTTGTAAAGAAACACCAAAATGGTATACTGACAAGTAATAGAAAAATCGAGCTAAAAATTTTAATTCCATCTTTTTGGTCTAACATGTTCTAAAATCATTGGTGCTCAATTATAAAGATGATTATATATCTTCTTTAGAAAGTTTTAAGCTCTGATTATTGACGACTAACAACCTTAAAGCTTTGAGGTATTTGTTTGTTGGTTATCTTAAATGTCTGCTAATTTATGTATAAAAAACTCGTTTGTTTTGCTGCAGGCGAAGCAAGTAGTGTTTTAGGAATGCTGCTTTGTAAAGAGATTTGAAGTGGTGTTTCTGTGGTACAACCACAAGTGAATATTGCAACAGCAACGTGTTACTTGTAAAAGATATTCGTACGAAAATGGGTAAAGCAATAGAAAGAAACAAAAACTGTGGATAAATTTCCCGATTACAGAGAAAAACGAACAACCGCGTCAAACTACTGCCAAAAAATTCAAAGTTAACAACACACTTATCAAAAAAAGTGATATAGGATGGCTCAAGACTCTTAAATGATGATTAGAAGCCTACAATATTACAATGCCAAAGTACAACATTAAAAAAATGGTATGGGACCAATAATAAAGCGTGGATGGTATAAGAAGATAACGAACCCAAATGCAGCATTTCTGGGATACTACTGTCATACAATTTATATTTTTAAAATTCGTTAATAGAAGACCAATTTTTTCTGTCTTCCCTTCACAGGTATATCACTGGACGTAAAAAAATTAAGAGTAAAACTAAGGTAGCTTTTTACTAATTTACACAAGAACTGGGGGTTAAACACAGTTTCTCTCAGATAAATTTGATCGCCTTTGTTTCTGTGCGGCTAAACCACAAAACATAAACAAAACCGAAACAGAAGATGCCTTCTGTCTGCTAAATTAACACAGACCAAAAAAAATTTTCAATGTTAATAAAATTAACTAAAACAAGTACCTAGTAAGCCAAACAAGGTAATAAAAAAAGCTAGTAAAAGTACGTTCTTAGCATATTGTAAAAAAGAAAAAAACGGTAACCATTTGCGACAATACAAAAGGAATGTTTCTATCATCAGCTCTTACTATGAAAAGAGCAAATAAAAAAAATAATTTTCTGATGATTCTGATATTTACATGAGTAAAACGTCCTCCTAGATAAACTAAAACCTTCTTCTAAGGTGATTCAACTAACACTTTCTACCGCAAAAACTCCCTAGAGAGGTTCTATTAATAGAGGTTGCGCATATCTCGTTCTAATACATTTCAGTTATTAAAGCTTATTAATGATAATAATAAAACAAATGTATTTTTACCCAATTACACAACATTGATCAGTTTTTGGTTTTCTAAAAACGTATTACAATTAGAAAGCAAAGGCATAGATGCAAATCCATTATGGTTTAAATATCATTAGATATCAAGCTAGATATCTAAGTGGGAAAACAAAATATTTGCTTCAGTTAGCTATGTTGTTTCAAAATTTCAAGAAGAAGAAATATTTTGTATGAATCCTAGCCATCCCTAAGCATGTTTATTCAATGGTTGATGCAGATTCTTCTCTTTTACTCACAATTGTGAAAGTTGTGTACAAAAAAGGAGTAAAGTACGTGCCTTGGAGATCGACTAGTATTGCAATTATTTTCATTGCTAATTTTATATTCTTTGATTAGACCTGTCCACAAAATGAAAAAAAGCTAACCATATTTACGTGTTAGCACATAAATAGAAGAAAATGGTTTTCGGGCAGCTTTCCTTTGGTCCTGATGTTGATATAAATAAAAAGTCACCAAAAGCTGTTCCTAAAAGGTTTGAAAAAATTTTACCACAAAAACCTCTAGGGATGGTTCTTCTAATTATTACCGAATGATCACGTATCTTATTATAACGCATTTGAGACGTTAAAAACTTACTTATGATACTGTTAGGACTATTTTATGTCTATCCAGTCACACAACATAGGTACTTCAGCCCTAGGTCAGTTATTTATTGGTGCACCAAAAACATATTTTAACCAGGAAGCAAAGTATGTGTGCAAACACATAGTTGTAAAAATATTACCAAACATTAAGCTAGATATCTAATAGGAAAAACATGAAAAAAGAGTTACATGGGGTGGCTGTTCCAGAATTTTCTTTCCAAGCATCTACATCTCGAGCTAAAACCCCTCAGTTGTTGTAAATACTGAGATAACTGTATCTCCTCATCTCATTTCCAAACGCCATCTCGTATGGTGGCTTTTACATCTTGCTCTGTCTAACCATACAATTAACATCATCACAAAATGTACCTTGTGTCTAAACTATGTATCTCTTGTTCAAAGACAGGTAAGCAGTCTGCACCAGTATTGACTAGATCAGAACATGTAAACTTAAAGTTTTATACAGAAAGAAAATGAAAAAAGAGAATAAAGATCGGAATGTGCTTTTACAGAGGAAATAGAAAGCAGTTTCAAAACCCATAGAACTCAGCGAGAAAAATCACAGCAAGACAAAAAAATGAGGACGCTTATAACTGCACTAAATGCTAGACTAATTTGTTTTATCACCAAGGAGAGAATGAACTATATTTGTTGTGGAGAAGGCGAGAAATGCATATACTACGTATGGAGTGCACCAATTATAACAGAGAGAGAAATCGAAAAAGGTTTTTTCTGCACAAAAAGGTGTATTTATTTTGTATTCTTTAAATACACTTGTCCACTACAAAATTATAATTAATTTCACTATACCTATACACCAGGTGTTATATTACACCCTTACTAAGTATTCCTATAACAATAAAGATAAGGAAATTAAAATACTTAAAACAGCTAAATAAATTTTCAGTCAACAAATTAAAAATGTTTAATTTACTACAGCTTCTTTTATTAGTTCTCTATAAGGGAAAGATGCCATATGCTTCTTCTGAGAGAGTCGACAAAGCCATTACTATTTTTCTTTGACTTACATAAGTAATAAATATTGTACTTCTTATTAATTAAATTACATATAAATGTTAGTAACACGTACTTGATACTGTTTAATTATCGGTAACTTTATAATTCTATATATTTGATTGTTGTTGTCTTTCAAGACAAACACTGTAAAATTCACACCAGCTAAAGATCAATATAAAGAATATTTAACAGAGAGCATGGCAATATTAAAAATGTGAAATAAGACTTAGAGAGATATAAAGATTTCATTAGGAAAGATTACAAAATGGAATCTTAAACCATTATGTATTTTTTAAAATTTCATTTATTTTAGAAAACTATTGTGCATTTAAAGATATTTATAATATTTAATTATTTTGAAAATTTAACGTTTTTCGCTCTATTTTAAATATATTGTTGTGTAAAAATCAGAAAATGACTTATAGCTCATATTAAGAGTTTAGCTCAAGTTTGTCAATTTGCATACCAACAAAAAAACTGGAAATGTACACAGCTTCTCCTATAATATGGCATAACAGGTTATAAGTGGCTGGTTCGCTTTATCAAACGAAATCTCAAACTATCTGTATAACAAATCCAAGGGTCCTCTACGACCAAAGTGCAAGGCATGAATAAAACTGAAACAAAAATTTTCTTTGGTCTGCTAGACCAAGTGATAAAGAAAGTTGACCTTCAACACAGACTACCAAATATTTGCAATGTGGATGTGAATATTCATGTATTAATACCTCGTGAAAGAAGGGAAAATGCCACGTTGATCATTTGCAACATTGCAGAAGGATGTTTCTAACCCTAGTATTTCACCTAAAAAGTAAACAAAGAAATTCAGATGACCTTTCTCATAATTTTAAGATTCACATGAATGAAAAGTCATCGTACACGAACCGACGACTCTTTCTAAATTATTTTAAGAAACAATTTTTACCACAAGAACCTCCTGGGAAAGTTCTTTTAATATCGAATAGCCACAAGTTTCATTATAATGCATTTGAAATATTGAAACTCGGCAACAATCTTATGTTTACCTAGTCACGTCACATAAGCACTTCAGTCCACTAAGAACGGATTGCAATTATAAGGTAAAGACATGGATGCAAACTCATAGTGGTAGAAATATCACCAGATATCAAGCTGGGCACCTAATAGGTAAAACATAAAAAATTGCATCAGTTGGCAATGCTGTTTCAGGATTTCAGGAAACAGAAAAGTTTTTCCGACTACTAGTGTCAACTTACAGCTTTTGTATTTAATATTCTGATCTTACCTGCGCATCGAACTAAAATTCCTCTATGTGTTATAAAAGCATGTCTTCATTATTTAATTTCCAAACTCTAATTCAATTTTACATTTTTATGGTTGTAACTTCAATTAATAAGTGTTTCTTGAACAATAAAGACAACAAAACCCAAAAATCTTGAAATAAATAATTACATTTTGAGGCAGCAAATTAAAAATTTTAAATTATCTACAGCTTCCTCTGTTGGTTCAAAACGTGCCAAGAAAATAGTTGCTGAATACTCACGCTTTATTTCTAAATTAAACGCTTCAAAATTATGCTAAAGTAAACAAACCACCAATTCACGATAAAATTTTAAGTTACCCGATATCCAAAGACAATCATTTACATTATGAATATCCCAGTCTTAAAAAGCTCTCTTTTTTTATATATTTTTACATTAACAATCAGAATACATTGTATTTCTTTAAGCTAATATTTTGGTTTATAAATTGACATGATGAGGGCCCGCCCAGTGACTAGTCCTCGTCCTAGAAAATAGTGCTAAGGTGTTGGACCCATGTGGGGCCCTCTTCAGTGGAGGTCTGTAAGCCAGCGGCGCTTGAGGCGTCTAATGACTTGATGGTGTGGAAGTTCTTGGAGAAGAAGGTTGTCATGGGTGGTAAGTTTTTCAAGATGTTTCCTGGTTCTGACCTGTATTACCGTATTGAGCATCGGGATGCCGAGGTCGTCGTGTATCATCTGATTGGTGATGTACCAGGGTGCATCAACGGGAGATCTTAAGATTTTAGATTGACTTCGTTGCATGATTGCGAGGTTAGTCTTGCTAGCACAGCCCCAAAGTTCTATTCCATAGGACCAGATTGGTATAATGATGGTTTTGTTGTGAGAGGGATAATGGGAAGTGTCGGCCTAGTAGCCAGCAATGTTTTAAATCTGAGCTCTATATGTTTTTTTTTTCTTAGTAATGTGCTTCTTCCAGGTGAGCTTGTTGTCCAGGTGTAGTCCCAAGTATTTCATTGATGGGGATTGTGGTATCTCGATGTTATTAAGATGTAGTGGAGGACATATCCCTTTGCGAAGAGTAAAGGTCACATGAGTAGATTTCGACTCATTTACCTTAATGATCCAGCGCTGGAGCCAGTCTTCAAGTAAGCTGAGGTGAGTTTGGACATATTCCACAGCGAGGTTTAAGTCCATGTGTCTCGCAAGTATAATTGTGTCATCGGCATATGCTCCTATAGTAGTGGTTGGGGAGGTTGGAAGGTCTGAGGTATATAACGTATAAAGAAAGGGACCCAGAACGCTACACTGTGGGACCCCAGATTGGATTGGGTACACTGGAGAGACTTCGTCGTTAATGCGTGTTCGCAATTTTCTGTCTGTTAGATAGGAGTTCAAAAGTTTATGAAATTGAGGAGGTAAGATTTGATGTATTTTGAGTTTGAGTCCTTTGTGCCAGACTTTATCAAACGCCTGGCGAATGTCCAAAAAAACAGCTATACAGTAGGCTGACTGTTCGAATGCTGTGTTAATTTCTTGCGTGATGCGATGGCACTGTTGTATGGTAGAATGGTGTCGGCGAAAGCCAAATTGATAATCAGGGATCCAGTTAGTTGTCGTGAATTCTGGGTCTAAGGTTTGTAAGACATACTTTTCAAGGAGTTTGGAGCAAACTGGTAACAGGCTTATGGGGCGCTTGAATGACGCGTAGCTGGGATCTTTACCTGGTTTAGGGATGAGTATTATCTCTGCGATCTTAAATTCTTTCGGCCAATATTGAATATTGGATATTGGAGTATAGCATTAAATATGTACGTCAGCAGAACTATTCCTTTTCGTGGAAGCTCACGGAGCATTTTCGTTGTAATTTTGTCCGGTCCCGGTGCTTTCTTTTATAATCTTCGGTGTTATTAGTGGTATGGGAGGTGTATTCGGTTCAGGTGCTGGTTGGTCTGGGAGGTTAACGTTGGGTGGTTCATCATGTGTTTGGAATACTCCAGATAGGTGAATAGCGAACAAATCCGCCTTTTCTTTGTCACTCTTCGCCCATCCTAGAGCTGAAGGTAGTTTTCGTATTGGTGGGGATGTGGTTTGAGGTTTTCAAGATTATTTGACTGGTCTCCATATTGAGTTGTCATATCGGTTTATGGTTGAGAGGTAGCTATTCAACGAGTCTTCCCTCAGGGATTTGAGTTTCGCCTTAAGCTGATTTCCAAAGTTATTGAGGGTTGTTTTGTCTGCTGGATGATGGCTCTTTTGCCATTTGGCTCTGGCTTTCCTCTTTTGGGCGACTAGAAGTTTAACATGTGTGTATGAATTGACTTTTCTCTGCACCTTAGGCGAGGTAGCTTGCTGTGCTGTAGTTGTTAGCAGAGAATTGAATTTGGTAACTGCTGTATCGATTTCGAGAGGGGTTTTTAAACTGACTTTCAAGTCAATGCCTTCGTGAAGAATTTGCCGATATAAATCCCAGTCAGTTGAAGCGTTATGGATTCGTGCGGGGGGATTTTTGATTAGGACACTTGCGCTTATAGTTCCTATGACCGGGGAGTGGTCCGAGGAAAGGTTGTAGCTTGGGGAGATGCCCATGTAGTTTGGTGATATTCCATTAATGACGAATTTTTCTAGGAGATCGGGGATTTTGTTCTGATCGGATGGCCAATATGTCGGGGTCCCTGGTGAAAGGTAGACGTATTTATTGTCTTGTGTAGTTTTATATAGCTCTCTGCCTTTTGTAGTAACTAGGCGGGAGCCCCACGCAGTATGTTTACTGTTGTGCTTGATACGAATTTGGGACCCAGGGTATGAAAGAAATGGTCGAAGTCACATTGTTTGATATTGTGTTTTGGGTGGCAGTAGACAGCCGCAATGGTTATTTCATAGGGGAGGGTGAGCACCTTGATGGAAGTAGCCTGGAGAGATTCTTTCTCGTAGTGGGGGAGAGCGTAATGTTTTAAATTTTGTTTGATTAATATAGCGGTTCCAGCGTGTCCTGTTTTGTCTGGATGGTTAGTGTAATATAAATGGTAGTTAGGAATTTTGATGTACGATTTTTCCGTGAAATGCACTAATTATCATTATGTCGATGTAGTTATGTTTTAGGAATAGTATTACTTCGTCTCTGTGATTTAAGAGGCCGTTGACGTTCCATTGTACAATGCGGAGGAATTTATCCATTATTTGTTTTGCTTATTAACATTGTCAGCATGTTAAGGACCATGCTGTTCTGCTGAATGAGTTGGGAGAACATGGATTTGAATTCTTCTAGGAATTTGTTTAAGGTAAGGATAAGAGACTGGTCAGAAGGGATTTGTTGTTGGGGTTCTTGGTGACTGGTAATACTAGCGTATGTAGGTGAATGCGGGAGGTTGGATATATAACTTTGTCTATTTATGATTGGGGATTGGGTTGTTGGCGGTTTGGAATTGGTATATCTACTTTTGTAGAAGTTGTGGTAATGAGTACATCCTCGGTAGTTAGCCGGGTGATTTCCTCCGCACAGTGCACACGTTGCTGGCGTGTCCTTGCTCTTCTTGCAGCTGGCTGTGCTGTGATTACCGCTGCATTTGACGCACACAAAGGGACGGGAGCAATATGCTTCTGTATGTCCATACATTTGGCATCGCATGCACTGGACAGCATTTCGGTTTGTTCTCGGCGGTTCAATTGTTATGCGATTGTGTAGTAAAGATTGAATGGAATATATATCTTTATTATTGTTAGATGGTTCTAAGTCCATGAAAAATAGATTCATTGGCTCCTTTGTGGTTCTATGTTTAGCATTCATGATGTTTCTAATTTGGTGCCCTTGTCTAGTGATTTCTGTTTTTATGTCTTCGAGTGGAATCGAGTGATGAAGATTTTTGATGACTACTCTAAACGCTCGTTCGTCTTTTAGTTGGTAGGTGTGACGTATAATTTTATTTTCGCCATGTACTTAACTGGTTTACGGAATATATCAGGAGTATTTGGTGAGATTTTAATTGTGTTATTTTCCAGGCTTTTAGTGACATATTGCTTTTCTTCTGCTACATCTGCTAGTGTAGCTTTCATTTTTGGTAGATTTAGGACTCCATAAACAAATATAGGCGGGGGTTTGGGATTTTATCAGATTCTATTGTTTTATCTATGGGAGCATTGTTTTTATGTGTTGAATTGTCGATGGGGGTTGGATTTTGGGAATTAGCTAACTTTCTTTCGTTTAGTAGTCTTAAATACTTGCCAGGGGTTTTCTTTAGATGCGATGTTCTCTTTTGAGGGGGGATCGTCTCCCATTTCGTCGTCAGACATTGAGGTTAACCTGTATAGTTGCCGGAAATTTCAAGGCTGATAGAGTCCTGAAGATTGCATTACTAAGTATTGTTCCTGGTTAGGGGGAAAGGGATTACTTGGTCCTTGTGAAGGTTGACTAGTTGGTGCAATGTAGGGTAATGATAGTTGATTGTTTATCATAGGTTGATTTTGGTAGGTATTTGGAAATTGTGTGAAGTGTACATTTGGCGAAGGATGGCCCTGTATATTATCAGGTAGGGGCTGGCTTAAATTGTAGTTAAAGCCAGTTTCGTGTCCTGATGATAACATTGTCGTATTTGTTAAATAAAAATTATCTGTTGTTAACTATGTTTCTTTCTTGATTAAAATAACTTAAGCAAACTCGGGTTCGCGATACGAGATAAGGCTAGATAGGTACTCAAATCTCTCTTTGAATAATAAATATAAATTTCTTAAAGCAAAAACCGTCGTTTTAATTTCTTAAAGCGTCATATCTCATTAGTGTTTTTTCAGGTCTGTAGGCTGAGTGTCAAAGTCCTGTTAATTTTCTAAAAGGGGCGGATTTTTATCTTGCAATCAGCCTTAACCTATTATTGACTACTCTTCAGCTATCAGCTGGTCAGCTAGTAATGCATTTAATTATGTCCCCTAAGTCTATTTTTATTGCTGCTCCAGCCTATAAAGAATTAAAAAAAAATTAAAAAACAAAAAGCTGGAGGCTTACTCTCTTTAAATAGGCTGTAGATTTTTGTTTAGTTAGAGCTTTTATTTGATGGTTAAACCAAGGTGTTTTGAACTATTTATGCCAGATCAAGAAAAAAGACAAGCAAGCTCGTCAAATGGCGATAGAGGGATTGTATAGTTATTTTAAAAAGTTAACCCTTTGTCAAACTCGTCTAAAACTTAACGAAAAAAGTATTAAAATGATATTAGAAGCCTACAAAGATGTCTATGAGTAGAGGAACATTTTAAAAGAGACTGGAAAAATATCATATCCTTTTGGACTTGGTCTCTTTAAGATGGTTCTTGCCTGTATATGGAAAGAAGCACTGTATGTTTAAGGTTGTTTCAGTAAAATTTGAAACGCCACATACCTTTATAGAGCCCTTAAAACGCAAAAAAATTAATTAAAATCTGTGGGAAATGTTGGCACGGTTTACCCGAAAATGGGATGGGGCCGATAATAAAGCGTCGTTCGTACTATAAGATAACAAACCTAAATACATTATTTTTAATAGAGATGAAATTCACCAATAAAAAGCTGTACTTGTCAGGCCCCCCTTCACTGAATATAAAGGAATATTTGAGGGTGAAACGTGTGATGAACAAAGTGGCTTTAGAGAACTTTCTAAAAAATTCAAAACATTTTAAGATGCATATGTAGCACATAGGTTCTTATTGGAAACTCAGGTAAAGCATGAAGATGAATTTTATTAATGGCAATAAATGCAATGTGGCATCTCTCCCTACTTTAGGTGAATAGGCATAAGAACGTTTAGCAGGGAGAGTGAGGCGATATTAAAAGAGTGACATAAGACTTAAATAGGCACTAAGACTTAATACAGTACCCAGTAAGTAGAATTACATCAGAAAAGATTGCAAAGTGGAATTTTTAATCATTTATTTTAGAAAATTATTTAAAGATAATTATAACATTTAGTTATCTTATCGTACATTTGGATGTGAAAATTTAATATTTACCGACTTATTTTGAGGTGCAAAAATAAGCAAATGGTTTGTAGCTCATATTCACCGTTTAGCTCAAGTTCACATTGCATACTAATCTGTAAAGAAAGTGGGTATTAAACGTAGTTCCTCCTGCGATTATGAATGGCTATTTTTCTTTCTAAATAAAATCTCACTCTCTATATAGCAAATCTAAACGCCCTCTACGGCGAGACATGAACAGAACTGATGAAAGAAGATAACCTTCAAAACAGGCCACACAATATTTTCATTGTAGATAAAACTAGCATCCAATTAACTAACAATCTTGAAAATACAATAAGAAGAAATTTGCTAACTTTTCTCATAGTTCTAATGTTTACATGAAACAAACAATTCTTTCTAAATTAATAAAAGGAGTATTTTGTTTACCACAAAACCCCACTAAGAAGGCTTTCATAATATTGAATACATCTCATAGTGCATTTGAGGTGTTGCAACTTGCTGATAATAATGAGTTGCATCGCTTGGTAATGTTGCTTCGGGATATCAGAATTTTTTATTTTTTTTAGTTTATTTATTTAACTACAATCTGTCTGATGTGACATTCAGTAGTTGGTTTGGCATACATAAATAATTAACAATTGAAAGACATGAAGACGAAGCATCCATTAATGTTTCGTCTATATTATTCTAACCTAGTTTTAACATATATACAATTGCTCTATAGTTATACAACACAACTTACTAATAAATTACAAAAATCTGTCTGTTAAATCTAATGGTTTGAACCTTTTTAAACGTGGCTGTTCTACAGCGTCATCTAGTAAGCACTCCACTAGAGGATTAGGGTGAACATTAATGCGATCACGGTAGCGCGCACTAAACTTTTTTATTTCTTCATTAATAGTTGGAATTGCGAGATCACGACGTATAGTTTCATTGGTAACATACCAAGGGGCGTTTACAATGGATCTGAGCACTTTGACTGAAAACGTCGCAGTATTTCGATGTTAGATGTTTTTGCTGTACCCCATAGTTGTATACCATAAGTCCATATGGGTTTAATCATGGCTTTATATAGCAGTAACTTACTTTCCAAGGATAGCTGTGACTTTCGTCCTATCAGCCAGTACATTTTTTGTACTTTTAATCCCAATTGTTTACGCTTTGTCCATATGTGCGTCTTCCATGTCAACTTCTTGTCTAAGTGCATTCCAAGGTATTTGGCACTGTCAGCTTGTGGAATTTCTTGATTATTCAGGGTCACTGGTGGGCAGATGCCTCTTCTTAGTGTAAACGACACGTTCACTGACTTGCTTTCATTTATTTTTATACGCCACTTGGTACACCAGCTCTGTATTTTATTCAGGTGAGTTTGTAATTGTTGGGATGCCACATTTGGGTCGGTATGAGATGTAAGAACTGCCGTATCGTCGGCAAAAGTAGCGACCATGTTTCCTGTTGTTGTCGGGAGGTCCGCCGTGAATAGTAGGTATAGAACTGGGCCCAGCACGCTACCCTGGGGAACACCTGAACCGATGGGGTATAAGGGAGTTATCTCACTGCCATATCTGACTTGGAAGTGCCGGTTGGTTAAGTACGACTTTAGGATTTCATAGAAGTCTGACGGTAGGATTTCCTTGATTTTACAGAGCAGCCCCTCATGCCATACCTTATCAAAGGCCTGAGTGACGTCCAAGAATACTGCAGCACAGTATTTCCTTTCTTCGAAATCTTTAGTGATTTTATCAACTACTCTGTGGACTTGTTCAATTGTTGCGTGGTTGTTTCGAAAACCAAACTGGTGGTCAGGTATGAGATGATTGTCCAGAAGTATTGGATATAATTTCTCTAGTATCATTTTTCGAACACCTTTGACAACACTGGCAGCAGACTAATAGGTCTGTATGATGCAGGTTGTTCTTTGGGTTTGCCTGGCTTAGGAATTAAGATTATCACAGCATTTTTCCACATATTGGGAAACTGTCGGAGCCTTAAAATTGCGTTGAATAAGTGCGTGATGAATTCATAGCCTTTCTGCGGTAGTTCTTTGAGGATATAGCCACTAATTAAATCCAGACCTGGGGCTTTGTGCGGGTTTACTTTACTGCGAATGGTGTTTTCAACTAGATTGGTTTTAAACTTTTTAATAGGCAGGCTCATTTGATACGGCATTTCTAGAATGTTTCGTATTTCTTCTGACGTATCTGGTTCCGCCGGGAACGGTTGGAATACATTAGCAAGATGTTGTGCAAAGGTAGACGCCTTCTCACTATCACTTTTTGCCCAGCTAATATCAGAAAATAAAAATGTTTCTTTGACTTCTAATACCAACTTGAAGGTTTTTTATTCAATATCAAAACCAACTTGTGCTATTTTTTGCTTGGATCCCCAATCATCTACACCTCGAGCTGAAACTCCTCCACTAATCCTGTACTACTGAGACGTATGAAACAATTGTGGCAAAAACAGAGAGCAAACAAATCTGTTCTACACAAAGAAAGGTGTGAAGCACCTCTTTTGAATTCCTCGGCTAGTATACTTATTTTTGTTATTCATTTCATGCTCTTTGGATACTTGTCCATTAAATTTTATTTTTGTTTCCAATTAAACTAACGTACCACAGGTGTAAAATTTATTGGCAATTTTACATTGCTACACCCACACCTTCAATTAAGTGCTCAATGAATAATAAAAAAGGCAAAACTTAAAAATCTAAATTAAGTATTTAAATTTTTAGGCGGAAAATTAAAAATTAAAGATATCCTGTCAGTTAAAAAACGTGTCGAGAAAGGAATTACTAAATTCACGCGCTTTATTGGTAAATGAAGCGTCAATTTACCGCAAGATGTTAAATTGCCCGTAATGAAAACGCGATAATTTACCTTAGGGATATCCCACCTTTAAAAAAATCCCCTCTTGAATAATAATTTAAACTTCTTTCAGCAAAAAACAGTCGTAATTTTTTACAGCGTCATGCCTCAATGAGGTCTGTATGCCAAGTGCCAAAGCAACGCGACCGCAATATCAAAAGCTTCTATGATACTTTTAAAATATTTTGGCTTCCGTAGACAGAAAGTAAAAAACAAAAGTTAGTAATTTCTTAGAGTGGATCCGACGTACGATGCCTCAGCTGAACTCGATGCGGACAAACAACTCGCTAGCTGATTACGAGAGGAAGCTGCACCTATCCCTGAAAAATACGAGAAAGGGCTTCGAAGAGTGGCTGCCGTCTGAAAAATTAGGGTATCTTGTAATAAAGTTCTCAGAACTGACGCTGACAAGGAAGAAACGCACGACAAGGAAAAAATGCTGCAGTCAGGACTTCCGATACTACCGCTTCAACGAATTCAGGGCGCTTAAGAGAAGCACAAAGCTTTCGAATCCAATCTCGCTGCGCACCAGGAACGTGATGAGCGATCGCTGCGCTCACTTCACAGATGACAACGCTGGACATGGTGTAGTATCAACCCTTTTCAAAACATAAATTTACTCTCTTTGCAAAATTCCATTAAAGTCGTTTATTGATTTAGGTGAGTTGTCTTAAGAACAATTCTAACAAATTCAATTTCATTCCAATTTGTCTAAATATTCAAGTAAAAAATTGTCCGCAACATACCTTTAGGTTTATAATACTACCTCTTGTGTATGCATTTTTAGAGTTGATACCACTGTGGTTACGTTACAAAAGCATGACCTAAATGGCGTCATTTTTCTTACACTTTTTGATAATAATGCAAATTTAATGATTTGTACGCCCTTTTAAAAGAGCCGTACTATTCCAATTGAATCTGATATCTGTTCTGAACAGACTTCCTCTTTAAAATATTTCTATGTAAACTCACTAGGTGGTAGGGCTGTGCTTATCAACCCTCTGTTCAGCTTGTAGATGTATTTAGTTGAAAGTTAGACGAGTGACGTGATGGATGCGGATTCCGAGCAGGAAGTAAAAATTAAATTCTGTGTTAAGCTAGAGAAAACTCCTAGTAAAACGTGTTTTTGAATAGGATAAAAACAAGACGATCATAGAGTCAGTAGTCAACATTACAAACCGCTGCAAACGTCAAACGTATGACGAACTTACTAGAAAAAGACCGTCGTTACTGTACGTATGCTATCAGAAAAGCTGAAATTGAATAAAGTTGTGTCACCAAATTTTAAGCAACTATTTAGGGAAACGGAAATTTAATGCAAAAATATCTCCATACACACTGACAGAGGAACAGAAAGAAACCAGACGAACAATTTCTACTAAACTGTTAGAAAAAAAAACAGATTTGATTCCTTATTTGTGTTAAAGATTATAACCGAATATAAAGGTATATAAAGTGGTACCAATGGCACCCTCAAACGAAACGCCAAAATATCAAACAGAGAGAACATAGCTCACCAATCTCCAAAGAAGGAAACAACATTCGAAAACAAAAACCACGTTGACTGCATTTTCGATACTAGAGATTGGTGTTGCCTCAAGAACATACAATAAACCAACATTTACATTAAGTTAGAACCATTAGTTGGTAAGTTGAGTAAATTATTTCTTACGAGTTTAATCTTGAAACTTTTCTGATCAATTTTGTATACTACTTTATATTTATTATTCACATTTTGATCAACACTTTCAAGGCGTCAAATTTTCCATTTAAAAATTTAAGATACACAGCTACTTTAGTAGGTTATCCTGCCATCATTCTTTTAACCTCAGGGCACATGTACCAAAATATGGTTTTAATCTTATTTCCAGTTATTGCTTTTTAGGAAAATATTAAAATGTGGCTCATTTATTGAGATTTCTAATATGAGTAAAAACCACAACAATTTAAAGTAGATATTTACAGTTGCTTGCCTATTATTTTTATTTTGTTACTAGAAAGATAACCGAGTTCCCAGTTTCTAAAAAAATCATTCACTTTTTCAAATTACAAATATACTTTCAGACGTGTACGATGTTGTACGTATATGCTATAAATAAATGAATTTCCTAAAATGCACTCTAATACTCCTTGCAAGTTGTAAATCAGTTACTAGGCTGAAGCAAAGCGTTTTTGTAGAAAGATTTAAAGCGGTGTTCCTACGTCACTACCTCACAGGCCCAAAAATGAGAGTCAGCAAAGGTCTCTAAGTATTTGTTTAAAAATGGTTAAAGCGATACAAAGAAGTTTCATTAAATGATGATCAAGAAGTTCAAAGTTAAACTTCGTAAAGCTCGCTTAAAAGTTGCCAAAAGGTTGATAATCAAAGAACGTATAGAAGTCTATATTACATAGCGATGTGGGCAAAGAAAAAATTAAAGAATGACTAAAGCAATGTCTATTTGGTGACGGGAAGTTCTTTGGGGTTGTTCAATTTACCTAAATCTTGGTTTATCGCTCTTAAGAAGCAAAAAACAAACCAATGTACCGTGAAAGAGCGAGTGACGTCAAAAAATGCTAATATATTACCTGCAACGATCCGATTGACGTCAGAAGCTAGCCCGATTACGTTATCCACCATCCCGGTAATGCCAACAACGGCCCCCTAACATCATCCCTACCACACTCGCACGAGTATAAAAGCGAAAATGCACGAGACAGTCACTTAATTTTTAGAAGATTTTGTTCTGAAGATCTCCGCTATGGTTATGGACGATATGTCAAAAGTTTCCGAACTCCCACCACAAACCGAGAACCAATCACACAATGTACTTGAAGTTTATTTTTCCATATACTCTGTTATCGTTTTCACTTGATTTCTCTGTACCTAAGTCCTAATAATGTCCAATCATTATTGTTTTCTACTTCGTCAGATCTGATAATTTAATAGTGACATATTTTAAATTGGCCCCTTTCAGCCACAGTTAAACAATTTCAACGTAATTTACTCACATGGAAACTGACTTCACTTCGTCATCAAAATATGTCCACTTATAATTTGATGCTGAATCGTCTTCAGCAGCATTTGGTGCTGCCTTCCTCAGAAAAAGTTCACTTTTATAATTTATTCTAACCAAGGTTACAATTTCATGTATATATAGCTTGTAAGAACAAAAACAAATCTACATTACCATAAAAAAATTTAATTGAGCCTATTCCACGGAATTAACGTTTTAATTCTCTTTATAGTTTCTAATTATTTCATCAAAAGACAATAGTTATCAGGTGCGTTTCAAAAAACTAAACAATAATTGGTATGATTTTTTTAAGTGGAAGTGTCTAAGCAATTATTGAAATAATTTGTGGCAATTTATTCGAGAGATTAGATATCGCTGTTCTGCTTAGTAACTAATACTCTCATACAAAGACAAACACAATTTACCTTCAAGCAAGAATAAGATACAGGGTGGTTTTGATGAATTTCATTCCTGACTGTTAACTCAGCCTTGTACTCAGATTTGACTGTATTCCTTGAACAGCTATTACTCAGATGAGCACTCTATTAATTTCCTCTGGTTCAAAAATTATCAAATTATTTCGGACACAGCTTCTAAAATTTTATAATACTTTATATTGTAAGTCTAGAGGAACTCGTCGAGTAAAGACGTGCATTGGAGCTCCTTTTTTGTGACGTCACAGGCATTTCCTAGTCAGTACTTATGCCGGCTGAGAAAATTGTGCGCGGTGCCAACGGAAGAAACTACAAAGCGAAGGCAGCCCGACAAACTCCATGTTCAACCCACGGAGCCGGTTGTCCTTCGCAAACAACATATCTATCTACAAGACCATTTTGCGTCCATTATAATGTATGCGGCACAAGTTTGGGGCTGGGCCGCAAAAACCAACATAAACAAGCTCCTTAGGGACAATACTTAGCGTTCCTTGGTACGTGCAAAACACGGCCCCACATCGAAATGCTAACCTCCCGACAATCCAGAAATTCATTTCCCAAAGCGCATTTCCCATGGCCTCTACCAATATGGGGTAGATAGAGGCGCTCGCCATAAGCTCCCGAAGATCCTAATTCCCCCATAAGGCGGTACAGGGGCGGCCAATTCCAAGATCCACCACCAACTCACGTAAGGTCACCCAGAAGGACGGAAGATATGGCATAGCTCCAAGAACCTCCATTTAAATGAAGTCAAAGTGACGGAAGAAACCGAACTATTCGTAAGTGACTGAGATGATTTTCGTCGCCAATCCGGACTACAGCAGCCGTTGTACATAAAATATTTAGAATATCCCGGGGATATTCCAGCCACCCTTAAAAGAAGCTTAGCCTTTTGTAAGAAAGGCTATTCAAAAACAACACATCGGCGTCATTAAAGCCTCTTCCGGTGTTTAACTCGATTCCTTGACAAATCGAAGATCGAGCACCACTTCTACGTGCTCAAAGCAGGCAGGCCATTCCAGGCTACGCTGAGAGGCGTTCCGCAGTACTGTAATCAAGGAGAAGCTGAATCAGGGGCCCCAAAAGAACATCCCTATCTTTACGGTGCGGAGGATAAAGAAAAGCCCCCACCACCCACCAATGCAATGCATGTTCTTGGAACTTGAGTGGACCGACAAAGACGATTCACGTCAGCGACATCTTCGATATGATTGTTTGGGTGGAAAACCCGCTTATAAAGAAAATAATAAGCTAGTGTCATAGATGTCTGTACAGTTGCTGTCACGTCAACCCAAAATGCGGTGAAAATCACCTCTCTGGGGAATGCAAGAAGCCCCGAAGTGAATCGGCGACCTGTGCTAACTGCCAGCAACCGCATCAAGCCAACTTCAGAGGATGTCCTGCTTTTCTCAAGGTGGCACTCCACTAGACGATGATAACATCGGAGGGAAACTATACGGCAGCTATCAGAAGTAACACCTCCACCGCAGCCACTATTCCAGAACTTGGACCACTCCACATTCCTGGAATCCTTCACCAACACCATGACGGCTACGCAGAATGCCACAAACATCCTGGAGGCGATTTCGGGGCTGATTCTCGGAAAAGAAGACGTGAAAGCCATCCTTGGCATGCTCAAAACTTCCCGAATACGTAAGTCACCGTTAAACCATTCTGGAAACGCCTAAGAGACAACCAGCATCAAATACCAGGGCTCCTCATAGAAGAAAGGTGAGGGGTTTAAAGCCAAGAAACTTAAATGCCAGGGATGATAGATAGATAGACCAGTTTAAGTATTTTTATATGGTACGTAATTCTGTTGATAATTAGAAATTGGTATAAAATAAATCCTCATTTAAAGACACATAAATAAGAACAATAGTTGGTAATTCGGTCTGGTTTATTATATATATTATCGTCAAATCTTGATAGAAATACAAATTATTGTACAACAGAAGCTTTTTGAGGTCCCTTTACATCGTACTATTAAAATTATTAAAAAACATGATTTAACTAAAAGAACAGTATCTACTTTATACTTTATTCGACTACATGGACCTGTATTAAAATAAAAAAGCTCGCACACTGGCTCAAACGAAAAGTCGCAAATTACAAAACTACTAAATCTAAGGGTGGCGTGTTGTTTTAATTGTGTATCTACCATATTTACTATGTAAACTGAAGATTACAGGTCGTTGTGATCTGTACGACCTAACTAATAAGAATAAAAGGATCTTTGCGTTATTTAGCACTTATAAGTAAACCAAATAAACAGGGTTTAGCCATCAGTTGTCACATTATCAAAAAATCGAGCAGAGGTTTCTGAATTTGAGATTTTGAAGTGGAAGAATGGAGGCATAATAAAACCACGGTCGAATAAGCCACATATAATGACAGAAAGCGATTACCGTGCTTTGAAAAACATGGTTTGCGAAAATTACCAGACAATTTATGAGATAAACACATAGATATTCTATGGCTCTATATCAGCAATCGAAACAAATGAGGTTTTATGGTGAAGCTGTAGCTCACAAACATGTAATGATGAAATTAAATAGTTACAAAAATGTAAGTGCTTTCAGTTGATATGCATAGTGTCGCATTAAAGCTAAAAATACCCCTCCCCCTCCAGTTCAGAGTAAAGCTATTCCCAAACCCAAACGGTCTGTCACCTACGTGCGGTCAACCGCCTACGAAACCGAAAGCCCACATGATTCCGTCCTACTACTGGACCATCTGTGCAACCCATTGCTCGAATAAAAAGCTCAAAGCTGCAGTTGATCGAGCAAAGACGAAATGCCTTCCAAAGAAGAGTCTCCTCGTTCGAGCAACTGTTACAAAAGCTTACAAATTAAAAATTTCCATTTAAATGCTAAGCGTCGCATGTAGTTATGTAGAGAACTGCGCCACTAAATTATGGAAGACTAGAAACGTGCTGCACCATGTGGCGCACCTACAAGAATTTTTAGTGCTAACAGCGAGATATAGAGGAGATTATGCTATAGTGTAAATGTGTTTTTCACGTTATAGCATGGGCTCTCCCGTAAAACTAAATAGAGATCTAAATGTGGAAGGGTACAAAGATATTTTGAGTACTTTTATTGTCTTTTGTTCTTCTTGGTGATAACAGTCACCTGTCACAAAGCTTGTAAAGGAATGTTTTAGGGACGGTAATATTTCGGAAATAAATTGATAGGCATAAAGTCCTCACTGGATCTTTATGAAATACCTGTGGAATAAATTAGAAAGCTGGTTTTGGGAATTGGTTAAATACCTTGACACACTTGCAGCAGTTATGTTACGGAAACGGTTTATTTCACACAGGAAACTCATTCCATTATCGTAACTCGTCTGTAACCATATTGAAGTACAACGTTTTTGAATGTTCTTAGCAAGCTCATTCCTACTTATTCTGCCAATCTGTGTATTTTGTTTACAATGCACTTAAAACCCTTCTAAATCCATTTTAATCCTTTAGAATCGCATATTTTGTAGTTTTCTAGACAGTAGACAATCTGAGAGACGGCTATATTGTTGTCTGTTAAAATACGGTGAAAGATGCTATGAGGGTTGTAGATGATTGTTATACGTAAATTAGAGCGCATTATATAAATGTACATCACAGTCATCGCATAAAAGGGTTAAAAGTAAAAAAAGATTAAAAATGAGGACATCTCAGAAAGAATGGGCTACCATTTCTTTGGCTATGTCTGGACACCTAATTAAAGTTCTCAACAGAGTTATAACTAAAACAATAGATAAATCCATTCCATATTAAAGTCGGTTACTGAAACTTGTAACGCATGGAAAGTCTGATGAAGGTTTCAAATAGCGGTCTGAATACTTTTGACAGCGCAAAATTGTTAAAAAACCTAGCATGAACCGTAAAGAGCGCTAGATCCCCAAAACAAAATTAAAAAAGTTTATTTTATGCACAAATCACATAATAAAAATAACCAAACAAAAACTACTACGAAAATAAAAAATTAAAAATTCAAATTTCGGCAAAATTAAATTAATGCACGAAGCAGCAGCCAAAAAAAGGCGATCTCTACAGAATGTATCAGACGCAGCTGTATTTACTTTTTATTTGGCTGAACAAAACCTAACCGAATTTGCATTTAATTTGGATAGACGAGCAACCAGTGCCTTTTAATTAAAAATGAAACGAACCCAAATTTTTGCTGTAGTTTTTCATTGTTTGTTGTGTATCTTTTGTATTGGTTCCACATTACGAGAGCTTAATGCAAGCAGCACGATATTGTTAATAATGGAGCGGAGAAGTTTATAGATCAAAAGCTAACAGTATTTTGTTCAATAATTCAAAATGTATAAAAACAGGCTAGACATCAAAACTTTAAACAAAGCAATTTCCGCGAAAATCTAGGACAAACGTCAGTAAAGTAGTTTTCTTGTTGCTTATAAAAGCTTCGGTACGTGCGTTTTCCAGTTTATTGTGCCATTAATTTTTAATGTCCTTTACATGACATCTCTCTAAATCCACACCAGTGCCATAAAGAATGTTCCACAAAAATGCTTCGCGCTGCTTTTAAACTGTACACCCATAAAACAGCCCAAAACAAATGTTTAGGTTTATTTGTTGTTTAGTTTTCCTTAAATACACGATAAAGTTTTGTGATTAAAATTATTAATACGAGAATTTATGCAAAGTTAATTTCCGATCGCTGAACTGTCATCTCGCTGAATATCAATTTGCACTCGCTTTGGTTAGTCGTGTAGACGTATCGGTAGAATAAAGTGGACCTGTCATCACTACTCCCACCAACTTCCCCCAAAATATTTATGAACAGCAGATAATGTAATGTCAAATAAAATGACAATGATTTCCAGATGGATCGCCAACCTTCGACAGGAGAAAGCGAATTAAGAAGAAGAAGAATAATATCTCACCAAATAGGTAGCCATAGATCAAGTGTGAATACAATATCAGATAGTAGTAGTGCCAGTACCAAGTAAAGACAGTTGCAAACGGTTTTCTCATATTGATTTTACAGACTTCAACTACGCAAAATCAACAAATTACCTAAAAAGTTCTACAGAAGAAAATCAAGTAGAAAAATGCCCAAATTTTATTAGCCATTAGTTGTCCCTCATCTGTGCGTGAGCTTCCAATATTCGTAGTGTAATGATCGATTCCAGAAGACTCAGCCTCCCTGAAAAAACTGCAGACACAGCACAGTAACCAAAGTTCAAGAAAATTTTGACCCTGGTCGCGAATGAAAGCTTCAACCATCTCCTCCGCCCGTCGACGAGGGATTGTAAAATCCTAGAATTTAATAACGCACATATCAACGCATACAGGGGATTTCGTCTAACAGGTAGTTATAGTTAGACATAATTCGTGTAATGATTGGCTTGTGGAAATAATTAGTTAGATAGCATTAGTGGATTAGTTAATTAGCTGCTAAGCCACTGTAGAAATAAATAGATGCCTACATATATTTATATCAAATATTTTTTCAATTGTTTTCAAAAATGAAATTCATTACAACTCAAAGAAATATCTAATTAACAGTGCGGTAGCCAAAAAATTCAATAGAAAAGATATTTAAAGACGGCAAGGAAATAAGATTGCGAAAGAAAGAATCAAAGCACTCATGTGTTCAAAACTTGAGAGCAAATTATAAACGTCCACAGTTTTGAGAGATAAATATCAAAGAACAATTCAGAACATTATAAAACATAGAAAAATGCTCTGAACTTTTGAAAGGAGAGTTGACAAGGGAATTAGAAGAAATAAGATAACTATTAAAGAAACTTCCAGAAAAATTACAGAAAAACACAGAACACAGAAGAGCGAGTACGAACCTTAAGAAAAACATTGGAAGGAAAATTTTAAAAAATGAAGGTAAATACGTAAGCATACCTTTAAAGATTAAGAGGAAAAATAAAAATAGCGCGAAGAAACAAGAAGAAATAGTCTGAGAATTGCTGAGAACTGCCATTTTTAAGGATAGGTGGTTACCACAAGCGCTATAGCAGGAGCTTGACCCTGAATTGCAAGTGGTACTAGAATGAAACCTCTAAAGGGACGAGCTTATAATCTAGTGATAAGAGTTTATTGGGCACAATGAGGTTTCTTGAAGTTAGAAGAGAAGTCGAGTGTCGGAATATCTACGCCGCCTGCATGATAGGGTGTCAGAATATTTCATAACTAAGTAAACAATGCAGGATGTTTTAAAACGATTTTATTAAATTAACATCAAAAGAGACAGGAAGAAATAGTTCGTCGAAAAGTAACCCCCTTGGAAAGAAAAAAGCTTCTATAGCCAACACAATATAAAAAGCTCAAGGGAAAATAGGGCAACTGACATGTCTCATACATCTTTGAATAAGCGTAGCAACTATCGTTGCTGGTAATCCCTCCACAACTCCTGCGAGTGGAAGAGGTCGTTGCAATTCTGGAATAAAACAGCCTTAAAGAGGGAGTGTAATTTTAGCAATCCGCCCAGTACAGTATCTCAAGGTTCTGCAATCAAATAATGCAAATATATAACCATGTACGATACCTGGGTAACATCAAAACCTTCGACCAAGATATATCCTACGAGAGGAGACATGGTATCAGGGAGTGACCTCAAATAAGAAGTTTACATAAAGAATTCACATGGAAAACATTTCCAAAGCAACCCGACAAGCTTTGGGCAGTTAACTGCACCCAACAGTAAGATGTCATCAATAAATAAATTAACTACCTACTACACCGTCATTAGACCGATGATGACTTACGACTGCGCTGTTTAGAGGTATGCGGCAAAATTCCAAATAAACTTCAGGTACTCCAGAACCGAATTGTCAAGACAATCTTTGGTGTTCCGTGGACGTAAGAAATGCCACCATACACACAAATGCCGACGTGCCATATATAGGAATGCGTCTCTCAGTACGATTCGTAGCTATACAACAACTTCCAAAACTATGGAAGACCAGCTATCAGTGGTCTATATAACTATAGAGTGCCAAAAGATTCTGATTCCGTTGTAAGGTGGTATGGGAGCGACTTAACATAGTCCAATCACTAGCCAAAATGTATGTACGTGTAGTCTAGATAGTCCTGCAGAAATTCCTGCATCAAAATACCAAACTCTTGTTTTTCTTTCATATTCGGCTATAGAAAGGACGTATGTGGCCTACTATTTTTTCTACGGCCACTAGAAAACGATTAAAGAAGATACGGACACTGCTTAGCATCTCTAAAGAAAGATTATGTGTCTTTGCATGTAGATGTAAAGCATGCGCGGTCTGTCTCAAATCAATTTAAAAAATGGCAATTACAATAAAAAAGGCTATATATTTAATAAAAATGGTAGAATATTCATTATACACTATACCTTTAAAATAAGCGCTTTGGCTGTGTGCCTTCTTCAAACGTAGCAGACCAGAAGCTTTTTATTAAGACTACTGAACCTTTCCTTCCAAATCGTAACCGTAGATCCACGTTTCATCCCCGTTATTTTTAGATAATCTGGTTCGTTATTGCCAATAGTTCTTGGAACCCCAGCACTTCTTTTACTTCGAACTATCAGTCGCCGATCCTTGTTTTCCAGATTGTGCTCTTCCAGTGTGTGCTCATTCGGCAGCGTCTAACTCTAAGCTAACCCGTCTAGTAAAGTCGTCCTCATTCACACATACGCATTACTTACTGTTCATTCTCATCGGTCATGTAAAACTGTTTTCATTACAATAATATTAAGTCAATATTTTTGGGGTAGACTACATACGTCCAACATTACAATAGAAACAATAGAAAAATTTCATTTAAAAAATTAGAAATTTGGGCTCATTGTTAAGTGTGACTATTGATAAAATCTATAGTTCAAGTTCAAAAGTATTAAGGATGAAGTTTATTATTATCCTATGAGAAGACAACATCTATACAAGGAATAGACTCTTCAAGAAATTTCAAATTAAAACAAGAACTCCTCTATGGTATTTACCATTATGGGTGGAAACGCAATAGTGAACTTAGCTTCCTACATTCCTCTTAGTCTTAGATAAATCTAGATTAATCTACATATCTCAAGAAAAGTATCCTCTAATCTTTGAACTTGACAAAATTTGCTCACGTAAAGACTAAACTTGAAATTAAAAAAAAAAGCAGAAGGGTAAGCAAAAAAGTAAGTCGTAATATTTCTTTGCTGAAATTAATCTTAAATTTAATTAGACACCGCAGTATTTCAAACTCGCTAAGCTAAAAGGAAAGGCCATTTTTCTGCAGACTACCTGAAGCGATAAAAATTAAGGCTAAGCCGCAAGCGAACCGTCGGAGGAGCAACCTGCGAAGGCGGCCGCGCCGGGCCGCCTACAAATAAATATTCGCGAAACCGCAGCTTAGGGGAAATTTCCATCCGCAATGATGTAACACTTAAGGGCGCCTTCTTGAAACGAGCCCATTCGCAGGCGACACGGCGCTGCCATTGCCAATCCCATTCTCGTTTCCGCTCCGCCTGGCCGTTCAGAAGCTCCGCGGAAAATTTTGATTTCAGCAACAGTCGGAGCCATTTCAGGCCTGCAGCGCTCGGCTTGAATGTTTAATGGAAGATGTCGGTGGCGTGCGGCGGGACCCGCAGGGAAATGACTGCTGGCGGCGAAATTCGCTATGAAAATGTTGCGGCCTTCGATTGTAGTGCAGCGACAAGAGGGTTTTCGCCCTATTTCGCGCATTTGGAAGTCAGAAGCGAGATATTCGTTTTGGTCCCTTTAAAAGTCGCGGATCTCCACTTGCAGCAGAAAATGGTGTATTAAAATGGCCAAGAAGCAATTTTTTAAGGCTTGTAGAAATGAGGCTAAATCAAATATAAACTGAAATTATTTTTTTTAAATTAACTGAAGCATCACGAAAACGTAAAAAGTTATTGATAATTTTTTCTATATAATTTCCTAACTAAAAAACACAATTCCGAACAAATAACAATCATAGGACAGACTATAGGAAGGCTGTCCAGAATAAATCCTCGACTTTTGTCAAGTTTGGGCAGCAACACAGATAACGCCTTGTGTTGCCCAACCATTACCTGGGTCTTTTCGAAACTACACAATAGTGGGTTGTATGTTTAGAAATTCTTAACTGCTGGGTTAGGGTAGCTTCTAATAGTCTCGTAGATTTTGGTTATCAACCCCTTTACAAACTATGCGATGGTTTGGAATTTTGCATCTCTTTAAAAAATTGTTTCTCTGGCTTAACATGGAGAGCCAAAAATGGATTTCAGGACCCGATTTTGAATCACAAAAGCTTTTGTAGATTTTGTAGATCCTAATCTTTTACATTTTTGACCATAGCTCGCTAACCAAATAAAACAAAGAACCAAGCGACGCTCCCTTTAGTTTCAGGTGAGTTCTAATGAGCTTATAGAGTTTTGTCATCAACTCTCTTACGAACTCTTCGATGCTTTGGAATTCAGGATCTCTGTAAGGAATTGTTTATCTGAAATACCACGGGGTGCCAAAGATGAATTCTAAATCATCTGGAGCTTTTTAGATTTCGTAGACCTTCATCTTGTTTTTAATTTTTGAGGATAGCTCTTTAACCGAATAAAGCAACGAGCCAAGACATGCTCTTTCTGGTTTCACCTTTTATGCGATCTCTTCTATGAGGAACTCGAGATGAGTTTGGTGTTTATGGCTACGATAACGTATTTGGTATCTTTTCCCCAAACTATGTTGTTCTCTGGATTCATCCATCTTACAACCGTTTCGCAGTCAATTAGGGATGAACGAGCTGAATATCAATTCCATGCCGTCTGTGAATATAGTTGGCATCTTAAGGTATGTTTCTAATATGAAAGTTGAGTTATAGATGTCCCTTTGTAAGATTTTGTATTTATTTACTTAGAAAAAATGCGCATTGCGCTCAACAAAATCACAAAACTTAAAATTCGCTATTAATTATGCTTCGAGAGACTAAAGGGATTGTACTTCATTCATACTAATAATATGTTACGCACCCTATACGTAAGCTCGACTAACTCAAACGATCTAGACTACAATAGACGCGAAATACAATGTAGCAAAAATGCCCGCTTTTGTGCGGTTTCAAAGAACGCCGTTTTTGTCAGCATTCTTTATGTTAAATAAATGGAACTTTTACATGGTGAAGTAATATTCAGCACAATATGCAAAGCGATGAATGATATATATACAGCATAAATAACCCCAATTACACCCTCCAAAAATAAAAGATAACACAAGACACTTACCGCGTCCCTCTCCCCTGAAAACATTTTTCAAAGATTATCACGCAAATTATTAATAAACTTCAACACGCACGTACTCCTCATTAAGCAAGAATTTATTTTGTAACTTAAGAATGACAGTATCTAATTTGAAGGCGTTTCGAGTAATAACGCGAATACGTTATACGCGTAATAAAAAGGTTTCGCTACAGTAAATATAAATTAACGCTTGAATTCCAACAAAATGTAAAATCGATAAAGTTTCACTTAGTAACGCAGAACAAGATTCACGTCGACAAACTTCTACAAATACGCGACTAAGTCGCGATACTCTTAGGCGACAGGAAGGTAACTGGATAACTTAAATTTGTCCCGAATGTCTTTCTTCTTTCCAACAAGATCTTCTAGGAAAGGCTAGAATTAGCTTGATCTTCAAAGCAACCTTCAATGAGTATCCCATTGTTTAAATTATATCCAAATGCTTGTTGATAATTGTCATCTATGATAGTATTTGCCATCAAGAAGAGAAGAAGCGGATCCATTTTCGCTTGGGGTTCTGCAGCTTTAGCAGCTTATCAGCAGTGAACAGGATGACTTCAAATGTTTGCAACATTTTCTTTAAAAAACCTTTGAAGGAGGTCCGTGTGCAAGCATACACCGTTGTGTGTCTAGGATTGTGAGCTCCAGCTCTATTGCACCAAGGTTTCTTCCAAATCCAGTACCAAACTAACTTCTGAACTAGATCTAGTCTTTAAAGGAAGAACATGGCACTTTTGACTTTTGATGATAACACAAAAATCTTCCTAAATATCTTCCGCTTCCACATGCTCCGAGTTCCTATCCAAACCCTCTTCCTCAACTTTCTTTGGGGGCTCCGCTATGTTTGAAATCAGCTGGGACTTTGACTTATTGTACGCCATGATGATGATCCATACCATTATGCCCTATCATAATTATATTACTCTTTGATAGTTCTACATACAGCAGAAGAAAGAAATCATCGGCATACGCGATTCTAGATCACTGATTAATGGAAAGTTTTGATGATCAAACTTCACAACAAAACCCTAAGATCAGGTTTGATGCTAGTCGAGCAATTCGTTTAGCAAGAGCAATACTAACTTCATACTTATTGAAAAAATTGGACTGAAGATCTTACTCACTGCAACATTAATCCTTTCCTCGATGGTTTCTTGAAGGTTGCTATCAGCTTTAGAGTTGCCATGTTTACCTTTCTCATTGGTGTTTTGTAAAGCATCGTAAAGGTCGTCATACCTGTTATGGAAGAGGCCGACTCTTCCACCTTGTTGTACACATCACTGTTTCGGAAACAGCCGATCGTTTTATCCTTAATTTTGTCCCTGTAACTTTTAAAAATAGAAACGGCAAAATTCTTTCCTTTCTTCGGCGACCAGCACTTTCCTTCCATGGCTGCCGACGACGGGAGCAGTTATTCCTTTGTCCCGTAATATTCCATTCCTCTTGGGAAAAACCATATGACCAATGGAGGTTTAAACACGTGGAAACTTTTAAATGTCACAATATAAGCTATTACTCTTAACACCTGCGTTCAAATATGAGGTCGCATCATAATTTCTTTAATATCCCAATACAAAATTTAGGGCGAACCAAATATGAACCGCAATTATTTTTTTAATTTGCTAAAGTACCATCAATATATAAACAGAATCCCCTAAAATTTGTAGCAACAGTTAATTAGCGGTCATCCCCGAGAAATCAGAGAACAATTAGAATATTATTTTCAATCCCTCTGGTCTTCAAAGCATTTTCGTTTGTAAATTCGAAATCTTATTAAAAGTGTTGCTCCTAAACTGTATTTATGTCGCCTTAAAATTTTTGGGGGCTTCACATCCTTTTTTTGAGTGGAAATTGATAATAATCCGTTGAGAAACAAACAACGGTGCCTCTTGCTCAGACATTGTAATACTAACCCCCTTCGCCCTTTCAATGGGGAAAATTCCGATCAAGCATCTTTACCTACAACTTCTAGAAGAAATCTCAACTCATATTTGGGTTAACCTCGTCCGAGTCTTATTAGCCATTCAAACGCATTATGTTGCATAAATCGTGGTTAGTAAATTTATCTGCCCTTTTTGGGCAATAATTAATTATTTACGACAGTAACCGGAATTCTGCACATTGGTTAGATATTGATAGAGCGCCGAATATTTTCCAAAACCAAAAATGCACTGAAAGGAATATAATGGTGACGTTTGGTGGGCCAACCAATAATTTTTGGGGGAATAAAAGCTGTCGAAATCGTTGCTTTTTTATCTGAAGGTGGGTATTAAAAGGCTAAATATACATAACCTGCGACTAGAACTACAAAAGCAATTAGAGCAATTAGCATAGGTGATGTGTGTATTAACACCGTAAATCTCTATTTCTAAATCATTAGATCAAAAATAGAAGAGAATTAAGAAACATAAATGTACGTATGTTAGCTATTATACAAGCTAATAGGATCAGATAGTCAAAAATCAAAATGTACGACGCCGAAGATTTTTATATCAATGATAATACGCTTCTCATAACAAAAAAAAGGTTCTTTTAAGCATCTATCCACGAGGTCATGAGATTTAAACTCCCCATAAGTTCTAGAAATGCTTAGATTAGTGTTGTTGCTTGTATTGAAACATCGCTGATAGGTAATCAACAATGTGGTCGCACCAGGATTATCAATTTTCGGTATTGGTCTTTAAAGAAAGTTTTGGAAGAATAGAAGATCTTTCTCTTTGGAATTTAACTTATTAAGAGAACACCATTTTTGTTAAAATTTGAAATATCGGTTTCAACGGGGATAAAAACTCTTTTGGCATCTTTACTAATTTTTTTGTAACAATCATCGAATGAATTTAGTACAGAAATAACTGATCCCAACTCTTTTCAGAACTCTTATGTACAACAATAAAGGTCCTTTCAATCCGTGATAGAATATTCAACATAAAAGGTGAATTGCACATAAACAATTATTCACAATAGTTTTTTGAACATCCCTTTAACATCCTAAACTCTACTGGTTCCAAATACATGAGATTATGATGATTTAAACCTTTAAATGTGTTGTATATTCCCAGAGAAATTAATCACTTATTAAGTATTTGTATCTTCTTTGAACACCGCTATGGTTTCTTGCACTTTATATTCTTTTATTCTAACTCCTTGTTAAAATAAAAATTTCCTCCTTAATTGTGGTGGACCAGGAAATATTCTAGTGTTATTATAGAAAGCGATGAAGGTACTAATGAATTTTTTGCAAACATAATTGACAAATAAACAATCATTGTCTGGATATAAATAAAAACGTTTTGCCACATTCGAATATAACGTTCAGTGTATTAACCACTCATTATACTATATAACGTTTTTATTACGCCAGGCTCAGACAAAAACTCTTACGAATCTTGCGGCAGTGGCATTGTAATTCGCACACAAAATATTTTTTCATCTTAAAGTTTTTTGAATTATCCTGATCAAATGCATTGTATTTATTCCAACAAATATTTTATAAATATTCAAAATAACCGAAACTGAAAATTATATGTCAGCAATTAGGCAACCAGCCTTGCTTGGGTTCAGCGAAATTGCATAAAAGCTGTGGAACATCAACCACATCTTCTCTTAGACATTTAACGATATACATTATATTTAAATGTTTTAAAAGTTCTTCCGCATTGCAGCTTTAAACCCAAAAACCAAGAACAATAAAAAACTAGAACGACAAAGCCCTTTACATTCCCGCTTTTTCCAGACGCCAAACAAGCCTCCCACATATTGATCTGCATCCTACTTCGTTCCGCTGTAAGCTTTTATTATTCGCTTTGACATCCCCATGATGTACCGGCTCTCCTTTGAGAAAACGCAAACATCTTTATTTTCATACATGGCCGCGCCGTCAAATGAAGATGGATGCAGCTTTCTGGCTTTAGATTTATTTGCGCACCTGCCGCCTATCCGATTCCCGCACAAAGGCCGCAAATTACTGCTCGCGAACGCATGCACTAGTCCAGGAGCTCGATAAGACGCAGCGAAGTACAACTTAAGAAAGAAGGCTGATCAAGCTGCTACCTGTTGCGAGGCTGCCTGCGGGCTCCTCAAAGGGTCTATTAGCTCGTTTCGGCCGTTAAAGGGCTTTTACGTCGGCTAATCAAAGTGAGCGATTCGGCAGTCGAATCGGCCGAAATTTTGTTTGGTTGAGTAAATGAGCTTTAGTTCGCTGCCTGAAAATGTAAATTTCGTCGGTTCGAATTAATTTGCTCGACAGCTCCAACTATTTGTGCGTAGTTTTTGACAAAACAAACACTTGTTGCTGCAAAATCAACTAGTGGCTCTATAAATACTTCAACTAGCTTGTTTATGGGATAACATCGGCTTCATATAGCTTAAATTCTTTATTGACCTACATATGTAAGTAAATAACAGAATTATGCCTTATTCTCAATAAAAATAATAAAATTTTGCTAAAATTCCCTTTTAAGTTTATTAAAAATATAATAATCAATTAATTTACAAACTGCTACAGTTATGGAATTATTCTGGCAAGAAGTTTAATATCTGTCAAACAGTTAAGTTGAACTGCAAAACTGAAGTTACATGAACATATTATTTTATTATCTAGAAGAGAGCTAATGTGGCCGCGCGGCTAAGGCGTTTGGCTACATGAGAACGATCACGGCTTCATTGCTGGATTCAGATGCCTAGCTGGTAGCCTACTCACTAATTTCACTTAAAACAAAGAGTGATAGTAGCAGTCAGCTAAGGCGCAGTGGTTGTCACATTACCCACATTACAAGAGATGGTAAGCGATGACCGGTCAGGCCTTGTCCCAATACGGGAAGTAGAATTATTTACACTATCATGATCTAGAAAAGCCACCAAAAAATCGTCTATATTGAGTTTTCAGATACGATCGATTGGGCATTTTACCGTTGTTTGTTACTATTTTAAACAACTTGAGAGCGAAAAATATAATTTAGAGCGTTTAGGTTTTCGCAAAGCATAGTAAAATTACATTTTCCGTGAAGAAAGTACATCATAATTTAATATCTTATTTGGACCAAGACCTATAGTTACTAAAATCAAATCATTTGAATAACACTCCCTGTATCTCTGCATCCTTCTAGAAAAGGCTCTGGATGGTGCGCTTACAAATTTTTAGTTGATTAAAAACTCGCATTTTGCGATACACTGCAGCCTCTAATTAGAAAGGTATGCTTTCCATACAATTTATACAATTAAAATTGTAAACACAATTGTATAAAAAATGATGTATGGCCCGTACTTCTGTTACAGAATATATAAAATTCTTTAAGAAAGGATCAGAGTATTTTGGAATCAAGCTGAAATTCTCAATAAAAAGTTTGTGTATGTTACTTTATCTACTTTAAAAGAAGAGACAGAGCTGAAAATATAGAATTCCAGTTTATACTTAGAGAAATAGCGAAGCTCGAGATGGTCCAATGATCCAGTAATAAGTTGGAAGAGATAACAAAATATGATAACAGCACATATAGAAGATATAAATTACCAAAAACAAAACTAAGAGATATCTTCTGAATACAGTTTTCTGATCCACATTCTGTTGATAAATATCAGTGTCATGCGCAACTAATTGAGCCTAATACAGATATCTGATGGTCAAACTAAAAATCAAGGTACTGAAAAAAATATTTGAAAGAGAAACTTCTCTTATGAGTATATGCTCTAAAACCTCTAAAGTTGGTAATTTCAAATACAAATACGACAAGAACTAGATCTCAATCGTCGGTCTTCTAATTTCTCCAATCATACCAATACAAAATCAGACAACATGTTTCTCCAACAAGGTTTACAAAGTTGACTGTATCACCTTTATTGAAAATTTCACAAAACAACAAATTTCCAACAACTGCTCTGGATTTCTGATGGACGCTAGATTTGGTAAGAAGGGGACACAAAAGGATAGCAAAGTTTAAACAAAAAATATTACCATATATGAACCATAAGGAACAGCAAATGTGTTTTCTTCAGAAAGACACACAAAATTCTTAAAGCAAAGGGAAAAGTAATTTTTGATAACAAAAACCTGTGCCTAGAACGCTCAACGAAAAAGCGCAGAATCTTTGTCCAATGTTTTCTATATTTCAAGCGCCGTAAAACTGTGATGGGCTACGAACTGGAGAAATCAACCAAACCAAAAGCAAAGCAAAATGGGAAACCTCTACAAGCAGCTCTAAAAATGATCTACAACTGTAACAACTAAATCAAAAGCTTTATATACAACAGAAGTGATAGTAAAGACTATCTATAACAGCAACTAACGGCATCCTAAGAATTATTTGATTATGGAAACTAACGTAGTGCAGAAAAAAGATGTGGTCAAAACATAGCTTTGGTTAGAACAGTGGATTTATAGAACGTACTAAAGCAGAGCTGTGCTCTGTAAAATATCGCCAAGAATCAAGGAGAAAAAAATTTAAAAAAATTTTATAACGTAATAATCTGAAGGAGGAAAAATTATTATTGTAAAACGTATAAAACGTTGAACGCGTAAAACAAACTTTGGTTCGATGTTAAGCGAAGAAAATAACAAAAAAACAGACAGGGATTGAAGTTTTGTTAGAATGAGGAAGTCATTAAGTTTTAGAATGTTAAATTAACCAAACCACTCATAACATTGTCGTATCTGTTCTTTGGTGCAAATTTTTTTCACTCCAGTTATACTTAAGATTTTAGGACCATCAATGCTTATTACTTTGCGACATTTCTAGTGACGTAATTTTTTTTCTCTGAATGATTTTTTATTCAGAGTCAGAAAAGACAAAATTCTTCTTTTTAATCCTGTCACGCTTTCTTAACCATATCGGTTATCAGCCCTTTAACTAAACAAAAAAATTAGCCAGTCCTACATTATGCCTTTGATCCGATCGGTTGCAGCTGTCCAACCTTAATTTTACCCACATTAATTGTTGTCATTCTAAAAAGATTAGAAAGGTTGACACTCGGAAATCACTAGTCGACCAACTTTGTTATTTAGAAAGCCAACATGTCAACTTTCGAAATACATAATATCATAATTACCATAACAACAATTACGCTTCAATTAGTCAGTTGTGAGAAAAATGATGGATAGTGCAAACTTGCCAATATTATTTTAGAAATAATATATAAATTTCTAATGTCATAGGCGCTCTTCACGAGTACGGAAAGTTATATAAGGATTATTCCCAGCTCATAGTGTTATGGGTGATTCTGCCTCTCAAACCACAGAGTTTAACCTCGACTATCCGTTATTTCATGAAGATAAATGAAAGGTATGGGTAACTTTAACAACCCTGTATTTTTCGTTTACTTGGATTTGATTCAGTTATAGGACGTTGAAACATTAATTTTTTGATCAGAAGAAGTGGTATATGTTTTTTGGAAGCTTTACTGCTATTTACTCTACTAATAAAAACTTTATTAGAACTAATAAGCGAACTTTCCAATTATTAGGCTAATATACAAGAATAAACAGGTAAGAATTTTTTCCGAAATGCCTATTTTAGAAAATTACCAAAGCAGCCCTTCATCCTCCAACCACCCCTACTATCAATGGCAGAGTTCATTCTCCACCTAAACCTAAGTAGGGTACTAAAACGCTGATACATCTATTAAATTTAAATCATTTACAAAATTCAAATAAAGTAGCATTTTTCAACTTTGAAAATGATATTTTTTATAAATAATATCTCTGGTTAATTTATTCTTTCTAAGTGAAGTGCACAGGAATTATTCCATTAAGGACTTGCGTCTCTGTTACTCCTATTGTGTATTTCGTTCGATATTTGTCGAGATCCGTAGCTAGGATAAATGTTACCGACCTACGAAACTTTGTATTATATCTTCCATTGTAAGCTTAATAATGATGAACCTAATTTTCTGAAAATTACGCTAATTTTACAAGTTATTCAAATTAACGTTGCTACGTACAGAAACACTATAGGCAAATCTGAGAGCTTCTACAGTTAGACAGATTTAATTTGTTAACTTATTTTCAATGTTTTATTGCAATAGCTGTGCCACATCTAAGTTAGTGTCAACATATTCTTTGACTACTTCAAATTATCTAAACACAAACAGATGTTTTAAAAGTATTTGTTCATCCATAATCTGAGTCATAACTTTTTTAAATGGCAAGGCTTTAATACCCCGCGTAGAAGCATGGTTTGCAAACTGAGAAATTAAAGCTCTCATATGTTCCCCCACTTTGTGCGGTCGTCGCGCACCATCTTTGATGCGGGGCGCCTTAGATAACCGCCATATTACCCCTTGTTCGAGTCAACGTAGATACTCAATTAGTTTTAGTAACTGAGTAGGCCACCCTCCAGGCATCAGAAAGCTCCGGGAATGAACCCGGGTTTGTATGCACCGCAGCCCACCCCTCAACCGCGCGACTGCGTTGGCGATTCTAAGTAATAAATTAATAAGATGAATAATCTATCGGTGGCCTTTATTCTATACTAAAAGAAAAGGTTCTAAATATACTACCAAGGTTTATTGGACTGTGGCCACTAATGACTAAGAAAGAAAAGCAGAAAATACAAAAGTACATACAATTTCACTGTGCAAATGTTAACTTATAAACCTGTTCTAACCTTGCCTGTAATGAAAGTAGTAAATTCGATTGTCAATTACTAGAAGTTAAGTTAAAAGAAATAGTAGACAGAGCAAAAAATAGAATGAATTTCCTTAATAGCGTGAACGAGTGTTTTTACCTTCGAGATAACGACAAGTTTCACAATTCGGTGCAATCAGTAAATATGGACTCTAAAGTTCAAGATTTAAAGTGGTTAGGAGCTCTTCCAGATCAGCTTGGATGAAAATGAAAATTTTAAATAAAGTGCGTGGAGAGACAGGCGTGTAAATAGCCGCTCTCGTGGATGCGGTGTTGGATACGATACCGATGCGGCTCGTAAGGACCAAAAAATGGAGAGGCAGGCGTGTAAATAGCCGCTCTCGTGGTGCGGTGTGAAAACGTAGTACGGCCCGTTTGGAACGTCAACCGAGAAGGCCCAAACCGTCCCTTAAACGACCGTCGCGTAAGCGGATGGGGGCGGCTACCGATATCCACCAACGAATATTGCCAAATCGCTCACCTGAATCGGCTTCGGCTTCGGCTTCGTCGGCAATTCCAAAGTAGCCACCTCTGCGCTGCGGATCGGGTTTCTGCGGGTAGCGAATGTTCTTGCGGGGTGAAGACACGACCGAATTGGTCGCGCTGCGATGCGTGAATGTCCGGTGTTAAAACACGACCAAATTGGCCGCGTTGCGGATTGCGAAAGTTGCCGGGCTTCGCGCCTGGCTTGGCGGTAGGTCTTTTCGGGCAATTTGCATTCGCCAGCACCTTTCATATCAAAAGGTGCCGCCGACGGCGTATGCAGACTTGTCGGCTGAGCAAAAGCCCATATGCCGTTTTGTGTGCGATGGCAAAACGTGCAGACATCACAGCCGCCAGCATGCCGCCGCGATATAAGCGGTTCAAGGGCGAAAAGGCCGCCACACCAGTGCGCGTTAGTGAATTATTAAAACTTGTAGAAAAAATTCGAATTTTCTAAAACTGGGCGATCAACTGAAGTCCCACATTTGAAAGTTGAACTATTTTTTCTTTCAGTGGGGTAGTATCTTCCAATTCTCAGCCCTCAAAGTCAACAGAAAAAAGTAAATTCAAAGACGACTTATCTGGTCGACAAAGTTAATTGCCAATAAGAACAACGTATCTCGCTTGAGGAAGATTTAGCGTTAACATTAACAAAAAGTTACCAACTAAACTGCTTAAAAAAGCACAAGAAAAGAGTGAAAACAATAGAAAAGGTCGCCCTTAAATTTAGAGCTGCAACAGATCAACGTAAAGGAAGGTACACATTCTGTGCTAAAGCACATGGAACTAAAGAGTGTTGGGTCGCGCATAATAGGACACTGCAATTTGTCAAAAAAATATTTGCACTGTTTAGAAGCCAAAACTATTTTAACGTATGGGGTGTTTCAAAAAACGCCATATTTTAAAGTGGTCAAAATTTCTCGCTCATCTGAAGAAAGTATAAATTATTTAAAACGAAAACTGAAAATTTGAGACTACTGCCAGTCATCTTTTAGGACGTGTGATTGGAGTACAGTAACATATAGCTGTTTGATTCTAGATGTTAGCGTTCTTATATTTTCAAAAAATAACGATCAAAATCATATTTCCAAACTACTGGCAAGATAATCATTACTCGTTTACTTTTTTAAGGAAGAAGACTAACAGTAAAGTCACCCATCGTAATATCTTGAAATTATTCGACCAAAACCAATATTTAGTTGTCCCGGGTGAACTGTAGTATTAGAAACTTTAACAAAGCAAAATTAACTAAACATTAGAAAACAGAAATTAAGTTAATTAGAGATGTTGACGTTTACTGAAAGCTTTAGACCACGTGGCCTGACTGGTTTAGAAACACAATTGAGGTGGACACTGCTGATCTGTTTTTATAAAAATCAAGAGATGTGAAACACGAGTATGTTCTAAATTAGTATGTTAAATTCAGCAAATTTTTGGAAATTAAATGTCAATAACTGAGCACTTGAAGACGCCCTCAAGATATAAAAGTGGGCAGTATTCGGTGTCTATTTTAGATAAAATCAGCAGCAAATATTGAAGAGTAACCAAATTGTAGCAGAAAAGCTACAATAAGAAAATTGAGAGCAACTGGAAAACTCCCACAGTTCTTATTTGCTTTCAATAACGATTAAATCTATTTTTGAAGATATGGCTTTTCTAGAGCCTTCCGTTTCTTCCTTTCCGTAGCCATAAGCATTCAATTCAGATCTGGCACTATATTCAAGTCATTTCCATAGGTCTCCACTTTAATATGTTTCTATTATGGACTCGAACACTATCAAGAAGTATTTTTCCCGAATGAAAAAGGTATAATAGAGCAAACTACTGACATTTTTGTTCGAACATGTAAAGCAAGCAGCTTCAGAACAAAAGTATGGCTTCATTTACAACTGGCTGTAAACTACAACTTAACAGTTACTGGCACAAAAGAATAAATCTCTTTCGGTTGATTCCAGTCATTAAAGTGCCTTCTGAGACCAAAAGAGCGCGTTTGATGATTGATATTAATAAGAAAATTTTTTCGAAATTAATGTGATTGGGAACGCCTGAATGTAGGGCCGTGAAACCTATCGTCTCCAACAGGTTGTTTTTAAGGTAAATTGTAGCTCTTTCTCATTAGGAGCATTAATTAAATATAATCTTTTTCAAATGTAAGGTCAGAAAATAGGTGTCACCAAAAACTTGCAATTGTTGTTGAGATCAAACTCAATGGCTCTACAAAAGTAGACACTACTGATGAATGACGCTAAGATGGCTTTACGATTATGAATTAAGCAAAAACATTGAGAAGTAGTTCATCCTAATTTTCAGCATATTTTAGAATTATTTCAATGATAAAAAATTGTAACGAACAAAATTGAACAAATTAACCAATAGGAAGATTCTTTTGGTAAGTCAAAATACCATCCGTTCTTTTACCATTCTATCCACAGCAACGCTAAAGCCGAAATTAACATAATTTTAACGGATTACAGAATGTTTGGATAAAATGATACAAGACGACGCAGTTGGAGAATTTATTGACTGGATAAAATAGGGAAAAATATAGTATTTTAAAAAAGACAGGATAAAATGATAACTAGGAAAAATGAATGTGTGATGCATAAAATGTATACTATGTTATGGTAAGCGTTGTAGTGACAGAAACCTTACAGTAAACTTATTGTGAACTAAAGCAAGATTTCCACCCTTGAACTTAAATACATTCTTCGCTGATCCAATGATTCAACCCCCTTCGACAACATGGTGGGACAGATGATAGGGGTGTTTTCGTCAATGATTTTTGTAATGTTAAAACTCTGATTAATAAAAAGCCGTTAACTGCAGTCACTGAAGACAACGGCTTGGTACCCTTTATCCCCTCAACGATTCTGCAAAATTTAACAAGTAACCCATTAACAGGAATCGATGTTTTAGACTAGGCAACGTTTCAGAAGAGATATTGGTCTTAGAATTGTTTACTAAATTTCGTAAAGAAGTCTAGGGCAATCTTTAATAAGTAGGGTTCGAACGTCAAGTTGGGGACAATAATAACTAATATGTAAAAAACAGATTAACCGTTGAAAAATGTCGTTGAATTGGCTTCTGGTAAAGATAGCTTACCAAGAGTAAAGTTTGTAGAAGCGAGTTTCTTCTAGTGTTATTTCTGTTAAAAAAGTTAATAAAATGGTACTATAATCAGAAAAAAGTTTTAGGTGCTACAGTTGGTTCAAATTAGCCCAGAGTGATACGACCGTCCCAAAATTACAGTTCTATGTATAGAATATTTCATAACTTTGATTCGAAACATTTAAGTTTCAAACAAAAGTAAAGAAGCTACTAATTCTTATATATGATGACCAGATTTTTACTTTACCAATGCTTCAGCTTTCTCGTTTATTGATCAAATAAGAGTCAATCCTATGCACACCCGATAGTTTCACTCTTCAAGCTGCTAACAGTAGATCAGCACTAATGAAACTCTAGTGACTAGCAATATTAACAATGCCATGTTTTTTGTTTACTTTTTTAATTGCAATTTGTTATAAAAAATGTTAATTTGTAGTACCTTTGTACTATTTTAATAATGTAATATATATTTAGTTTCATAGATGCGTTTGGTCGATTTCAAGAAAAATTAATTCATAAGATATCTAAGGATCATCATTAGCAAGATGTCAGCACGGCATAACAAAGATTTTGCATATTGGCCACTAGACTTACAGCGTAAAAAGCGAGAAAATCTAATGAGATAATATTATGATGGTTAACATACGTTCATTCCTTAGTCTGTGCTTGATATAGGATCAAGCATTTTTGACTGAATTGACTGTGGCGGCCAGCCCAATCTATTGACTCCATTTTCTTCATTAAAATTTCTTTCTAACAACTATGCTACAGTTTAATCATTTTCTCCACATTTAAACTCTATATAAAGAAATGTAATATATATTTCAAATAATACTTCATTGAAGTAATCCCAAACATGCAGCTTAACAGGGTGTTTAATAAAGCACTGAAGTCGTTTTTCCTTATATACAAACCAGAGCTGCTTCAAAGAAAACCAAACCTAAAATATAGCATTGCTCTAGCCCCTCTTTGAGTTTTTCTTTCACGTTTTAGACCAGCTTGACTAAATACTAAGCTTGGATTTTTTCAAATAATTATAATATTGCCGAGCTGGTTGCTTTTTTCTATTGACCAGCTCTTCTGCCACTTATCACAAAAAAATTAGGCAAGTAACGTGCTGCCACTGCACTACCTATTGGAAAGCCTTTGGAATGGTAACACAAAAACACTCTTTTAAATCACTTTGCAAAAGCAGCACTATCGTAGATTTTGTCTATAGCATAGCAAATCAGTTGTAACTTACAAAGCTTATTACAGCATATTTTAAAGAACTCATTTACATAGCACACGTGTACTCTGAAAGTCATTTAAAATTCTATATTGTACCTTTTTATAAGTTACGAAATAAGAAAAACTAAAGTAGAGAACCGAAGAGGGAAGAAGACAACGAAAAAAATAAAAGTGAGGATGATATTACTGAAGAAGAAATAAAACAAGCATCAAAATAAACACATAATGGAAAAGCTACTGGAGATAATAACATTACACCAGAATTACCCAAGAAAAAAGGAGAACCAATCATAAAATGGCTCAAGGCAATATTTCAACAGGGCTGGAGGACAGAGCAGATACCAACGAACTGAGAAATAAATATCATCGTGCTCATATACAAGAAAAGAGAAACCAAAATTTGTGATAACTATAGGGCAATATGTTTATTATCAGTTGCAAGTAAATTGTACTCCAAAATTGTAGAGAAACGATTAAGGAACGAAATTGAGGACAGAATGGACAATAAACAAGCGGCTTTTCGTCCTAGCAGATAAACCCAGGACCACATTTTTACTATTCGAAACATAACAGAAAATAAAATCGACAAAAATAGAGAAATCTTCTTAGCCTTCTTAGATCTTAAAGCTGCATTCGACCAAGTGCCCCAGAAACATATATAGAAAGCACCAGAAGAAGTACAAACCAGCACAAAGTTAATACAAATAATTAAAAGCATCAACAAAAATGGAGAGGGATAAGTTAGTGAAATGGGGCGATAGTCTTAGCCCGCTAATTTTCATAGTATACATAAATAGCATAGTCAGAAAGTGCAAAAACGAAACTTGAAGAACAAGACTAGAATATCACAATTTAATGTAAATAATAACCCATAACTTAATATACACATGCGACATACTGTTCATAGTGGGTAACCAGCGTCAACTCCAGAATAACAAAAACAATTGAAAAAGAAACTTAGAATAAAAGTGGATGAAGATCAATATCAATAAAAGTAAAATAATGCATATCACCAGAGAAGAACAAATAGCAAGACTAGAAAACTAGAAAACGACTAGAGTATGTGGATCAAATAGAATACCTAGCAACAATAATAAACAAAGACGGAAAAATAAAAGAAGAAATTGGACACAGGATAAACAATGAAAATAAAATTTACTATCAAAGAAACAACACCCTAATAGGCAAAAAAGAACTAAGTGTCGAAACAAAAATTCATCTTTACCAAACATATATTACTATATGGGTCAGAATCGTGGGCATTGGTAGACAAAGTGAGATCAAAAATAATGGCATCCGAAATGAAATACCCAAGGAAGTGCTATGCGAGACTAGAGAGATAGAATCAGAAACAAAAGTGTAATAGCAGAACTACACCAAAAACCATTAGTGAAGGAAGTAGAAAATTATCAACTCAGATGGTATGGACCCTTTATTCGCATTAGAATTGACACAAACCACAAAAAAATATTTGAAATGTGGCCTGAAGGGAGGATATTGGTCAAGATATTGGTAAAAGAGAAGAACAACTGCAGAAGATCGAGTAAGGCATAAATGGGATATGAGAAAGAGCTAGTTGGCTATTAAATAATATGGTCAAAAGATTTTTTTAACTTAACTTAAAAATAACAATTTAAATTCTAACATAGCAACTGATGGTACAAAAAATCCATTTTTGATATTTCATTGATGATTAGGACAAAGCTGCACAGACTGATTAGTTAGATTGTTAATGCATCGGTCGGACTTAAACCAAGAATACATCAACAGGTAAGTCGCACTTGTAAAGTTTTCCAATTTATATGGGGTACTAGAAAATACTTTCAATTAGACACAATTTTCCAAAATACTTTTCACTAAGCTTTTACACTACCAGGTAAAAAAAGTTCCTTAACACTTAAAAAAAATTTATTTTTGTGGTGCAGTATTAGTCCTTATCTTTGGATTCTAGATGACACTTAACAAAAATAAACTTTTTCGATCTGCCGCTGTTAGAAATTGAAACTACCAACAAGAGATGCTGCAAAGTAGATGACGAATCGTGTAAATAATTCTTTCTATAAACAAATTCAACAACTTACAGAGTGTTGGCAAAAGTTATTGATAACGACGGACTGTATTGTTAAATTAGATAATGAAACAACCCTTACACATTTTCTCCGGAATCTGAGCACACTCGTCATTCCAGGCCGTTAAAAAACTTTTGTCAAAAACTTTTCTTCGGGTTTTAGTGGGCGCGCCATGAAAATACAGCCAAACTTCGTCACCTGTTACGATGTTGCTGACATAACAACATGTTCTATTTCTGAACAAACATTTGTGGCACACGAAATGCGTCGTGCCTCTTCTTGTCACTTAAAGTATAAAATAGTCAAACCATTTTTTGCACTTGAAGGTGGTCATGCAAAATGCTGTAAGTTGCTAGTGCAAGAATGTCTAAACTCTCTTCTATTTGGTAATAGGTCACGTCTATTGGACTTGAGCATCTTCCTGGAAGCAACAATGTTCTTTTGTAACAGACGACCATGTATGCCTTCCTTAAAGTCAAGACAATTCAGACATATTTTTTTAGTATTTCTAATACTACCTGAATATGGTCGTACGATGAAGACAATAATCTGCCACTTAGACTGGCCAACACTCAAATCTCGTAAACTTGTAGTGTAAAATTGTTGGTTGTTCCATTTTTGAGCAAAATTGTATAAGTTCGTTATACCGAAGTAGCTCAGGAGCAATTGATATCTGAAAATCTATGATATATAAAAAATGTATGTGTGCCGGTGTCTGCGGAGCGGAAGAAATCAAGGTTCAATCCTGAACTTCAGAAGCCTGGCGGGTGGGCTATTCAGTCACTAAAATAACTGACTACCTGCATTCACTTCGAAAAAAGAGTAATATTGCATCCACCACTAATATACAGCAGATCTATGACGAAAGTAAATTTTTGTATTATTTCAGAAACAAGATGCAAAATAATTAAAATCAAACTACCGTTTCTCTGGCTAAAATTTACATTGGAGTAAAAATGATTAAGCCGTTCTTCAATCTATAATTAGACAACACGTGATAAATAAATGGAAGGTAACCGTTAACTATGGCTACAATTACTACTAGACGAACTAATTATCCCTGGATGTACGTAATTTGTTGCAAATTTATGCGAAACTCTATATTTTCAATTAATTATTAGTAACTGATGCTACGGAAGCAAACAAGGTCAATAAGGCAAGCAAACAAAATAAATACCATCTGCTACAGATTGCTGGCAGTTTGAAAATTAATTATCTACAAAAATAAACTTCGCGCTCGATTACTAATTACAGATTCTCCGTGCAGCTTCTGTAACTAATCAATATTTACAAGAAACTTTCAATTGGCCGTTATTTATCCTTGATATCGACGAAGTGCTTCATTTTGTTCGCTTAAATTTCATTAGCTGTAAGCGAGTGAGTGCTTCCCTGTACCTCGCGTTAGTTTTCTAAAGAAAAATTGACTATTCTTTGAAATATAAAAACTAAATTTTAATGGATCCGACCTAAAAACATCATGACAAGTGTATCAGGACAAAAGATAATTCAATACTAAACTCTAGTGGCAAGAAAGTTTGTTCCTTGTTTTGGAAAGATCAAAAAACGCTCTCTTGTTGATCAGGAAACAATTATAAAAGACCATGCATCTCAATTTTATTCTAGAACATTTTTCTTTACTTGCAAAATTTAATTATGTGCTAAGAGGTTGATAAGAAAACAGAAAAAGTTCTGAAAGTATAGAAAGAAACATACAAATACTTAAGATGAGAAAAACACAATAAATTTATTAGACTCAAGACTACAGCATCATAACTTTAATTTATTCCTTAATGTTGCACCTTATTTAAAAAAATCAATTCGATACTCCTTGATCACTTTTGGAATTTTTCTAGCATTATGATCTTAACACTACCTTGCAAATAAGTATTTTCAATGTCTTAGCCCAAAACTTACTGATGTCAGTATAATATTTTGGCAAAATTAACTATACATATAATAATACGTAGGTGAATTAGATACAAACTGAATTTCTTTTTTACGAGACGCGAAGTAACGAAAAGGGGCACAGCCTGTGACCGTTGTAGGTAGTGATGCCTGAAGGGAGTTCTCCCCGTAGGGTAGTTCGCCTAACACTTTTTAGTCGTTATTATTATGTAAGATACCCCCATCCGTAGCGGAGTGGATTATAAATTCCTCACAACATGGAGCTTGAAACCGTCAAAAACTTCGAGATGAATTAAGGCACAGTTCAAAACAATAGTCCTAAGAAGACTCAAATATACGCGTGCCAAAAACAATTTACTGGAGGGGAGCAAAATGAAAATTGAGGTTAATTATGCCGTCCGCTTCGTTCTCCACAATCTCCAAGATGATCACCGATTAAGGGTTACTGAAATTCTTTTTGAGGTCAAAATAAGCCATGGCATTGCTCAAGAGATCAGATACGTTATTCTACTTTACAACGTCCAGCTCCATATAACTATCAAAACTGGGCTAAAAATTTTGTCTTATTCTGAACTGCACTAGAACACCATCCCTAAAGTTCGGCCTTAATCTTAGGAAAAATGTATTTGTAAGTTAGAAGGTTATGTAGAAAAATTACTTTGTGTTTTATATTTTGCATATAAACACAAATAACAAATATTGCTTTTGGGGAAGTCAAGCCTTCACATAATTCGGTTGAAGTTCGCTCTGTCATAAGCTTTGAATTTCTGGAAAATTATGAGCCAATTAATGAGCGAAGTGAGTTCAGTGAGTGTATAAAAGTTACAAAAGAGAATAGAAGTTAAGATTAACTTTAGGTACATAATTTAAGCTGATTCTAATATAACACCCGTAGAGGTCAAGGTCTAACAGGTCAACCAGCCATGATTTCTTGCACCATGTGATAATGAAAATAATATTTAAATACAAACTCTGTGTAATTGTGTGTAAAAGAACATGGTCGGCTTTTGAAATGCTTATTTTAAAATATTTATTTTAAAATATTTAAGGCACAAGAAATAAAATAAAATGAAAATGTAGAGCGAATCGGAAGAGAAAAGGTGATATGGAACATGCTCTTAAAAAAGTAAAAAATGGAAACATCCCCAGGAGAGATCCGAAGAAAACTATGATGAAGATGATGCGATTAATGGAAGAAAAGGTAAACTAAATGTCCACAAAGATGAAAACAACGAAAGAAAATCAAAATGAATATAGTAAAAAATTGAAAGTTGAAAGTAAAATACTATACTAAAAGAATATAAACAACCAAAATAATTAAAGAACACGATAAAAAGTTTCACAAAAAGTGAGTTGAATATAAAGATAGAAACAGAAGTCGCAATAAAACTAGTGGGTAGAACATATTTGGTTAGACTTAGAAACCAGGGAGAGAGAGAGGGGGGAGGGGGGGAGGTAGACATAGAGAGAGAGAAGAAAGTAGTACACAAGAGAAACAAACTAAGAATGAAGGCAGAGGAAATAATATTTATCCAGAATCATTTGTCCAAAAATGTTAGAAACACAAAAATAAGTTAGAGCTAAAGTAAAAAAGAAAAGAAAAATGGAAATTTAACAAAATTGGGGTATAAGAAACTATATATAGGAATGGACGAATGAAATAGGATAACGAGGAAGGGAATCTTGGGGAAAATAAATAAAACACACAACTTCAAAAAACTAATAGCAAAAAAGTAATTAATAATAGTTGTAATTCAGATCAACCCATAAAAAAGAAAATGAGCAACTATAATAATGTTAATGATAAGAAACACAGCAAGGAATACAACAGACGTAAGGGCAGTAAAAATAAGAACAGGAAATACACCTACAATGGTAATAAAAATATTGAAATAAAAAGAAACAAATTAATAAGTCAAGAACATGGAATAAGAAAAATATAAATGGTAAAGAAGATAAATTAATAAAACAAAAAAAGATATTAAATAAAAATACCATTAAATCCGGAGTGGCATTCCTAATTAGGGATAAGAAGATAAAATATATAAAAATTAAAACTTTATAAATAAAAGGATAATGCAAATAAACTTAAAAGGGGAAGTAAATGAAGAACTAACAATAATAGTGGGATAAAAGTAAAACAAGGCGCAAACAAGGAAAAATAGATATGTTTATTAAAGACAAACTTGGAAGAGTTGGAAAAAGAAACCAACGAATCGAATGGCGTTTAGAGTAAAACGAAAAAAAGGGAAAACTAATATTGGAGAAAGAATTATCACGCTTTGCCTAGAAAACAAACTTAAAATTGGAAACACACACACTTTGTAAAAAAGGACATCTACAAAATAGCAAGACCAGTAGTAAGTATAAACAAAAAATCAATAATTTATTATTTTCTAAAAAATATAACAAAGTTAAAAATATAAGAGAAAAATGGAGCCCAAAATAGAGTGTTCACTTATTGAGATATAAAAAGACAAGTCATTAAAAAGAAAATTAAATGCTACAAGCTAAAGAACAAAGCAATAAAAGACGAATTTCAAAACACATTCGACAAAACAGGAAATAACGAAAACAGACAAAAAAATATAGATAGCAAATCAAAACAAAATTCAAAAGAAATGAGCAGCAGCGAGGGAGGACAGTTGTGATATAATTAAAATAGTTAACAGAAATCTAAAAAACAAACTGGCGAAAGAAGAAAGAATAAAGTCAACAGTACAAAAAAATGGAGAAAGTTATTTAGAAAAAAGCCCAAAGGGCTTTTAAAAATTCAATAACCAAAAGAGCCATATTACAAAGGTAATAAAGAAGAAAAGGAAAATCAGACACAGAGTTGGAGAAAGAATGAAAAAACAACCAAAATCAAAAACAAAGAGACAAATCAATCGGAACAAAAATCCAGCAATTGAAAATATGAAAGATAGACATAACCATCATAAAAATTAAAAAATTATAGAAGATGGGGTTGCTAGAAATAAAAAAAAACGATAAAATATAGTCAGATATACAATCCAAGAACTCAAGAAATAAAAATATCAGTAAAGTATGGCAGAACTGAGAGATTCAATCAAAAAGCTAAACAAGAAAAACACTAGGACAAGACATTATAACTACAGATATAAAGCACTACCAGAAATATCACTAGAAGAACTAAGACAACTAATGAATGAAACACTGAAAGGAATTACACCCAGCTAATAGCAAATGGACATTATAACCCCAATATTTAAAACTTCCAGAACTACAGAGGAATAACCTAGTCAAATTATCGTTAGAAAAAAGGTTAAGACAAATTATAAAAAACACGTTCAAAGAAACGCCATTTGGATTTACGCCAAATATAGTGGTAAATGATGCAATATTCGTAACAAGACAAATAAAATAAAAGGCGATGATAGAAAATAGAAATGTACACCCGTGTTTCATTGACATGGAAAAAGCATTTGACCAAATTAAAAGAAAGACACTAAGAAAAAGAAGAGTACCGCATACAATATTAGTGCAATACAGAGTCTATATGAAGCTACAAAGAATTAGGTGAGGATCAAGCAATAAAAATCAAATCCATTTCTTCTTCTTCTCGTGTTATCCGTTTCGGATGTTTGCGATCAATGTGGCGATTTTATTTTATTAACAGCTGCTCGAAAAGTTCAGTGGTCGTCATCGAAAACCAAGATCTTAAGTTTACCATGAAATGGTCTTCCAGGTCCCTTCCTTGATTTACGCCAAATTAGTGGTAAATGATGCAATATTCGTAACAAGACCAAATATGAATAAAAGGCGATGATAGAAAATAGAAATGTACACCCGTGTTTCATTGACATGGAAAAACATTTGCACAAATTAAAAGACAAAAGACACTAAGAAAAAGAAGAGTACCGCATACAATATTAGTGCAATACAGAGTCTATATTAAGCTACAAAGAATTAGGTGAGAATCAAGCAATAAAAATCAAATCCATTTGAAGCAACATAAAGAGTAAGTCACTATTGTTTTTATTGATCCTAGACGAGGCACTGAGAGAAGCAAAGCAAGAAATCCAGACTACATATAGTGGATTACTAAAAGATAAGACAAATAACGTTGTGTTATGCAGACGACATCATAGCGAATAATGTAAGTAAAATGCAAATAAAACTCAATATAAAAATAAATAAGAAAAAATAAAGACTATAATAGACAAAAAGAAATACAAAGTCACCCCATATACTTAGAAGATAAAAAAGTAGACCAAGAACAAAAATTGAAATAATTAGGATCAATAATTACAGAGGCCGAAAGAATATACGAAGGAATAAAAGAAAGAATCATAATTGGAGGAAGTCTTCAGCAGAAATAAGATGATCTTCATCGGAGAAAAGTCAAATATCAAAGAAAACAAGGGTGAAGATTTTCACAAATGTTGCTACAGAAACATAGACGTTAACCTAACGACAAAAAAATGACTGTTATAAAATTGAGATACTTAAAAAATCATGATAAAATCAAAAAGTTCAGATATATAGCACAATAATAGATAAAAAATAAAAGAACATCAATTACGATGGTATAGGCAGCTAAAAAATTGACAGATAATAAACTAATAAGACAACTACATGAAGTAAAGAATCGAGGACAAGAGATGTGCAGTGATAAAAAAAAGCACCTCTTAGGAACAAACAACATAAAATAGAAATAGGCGGAAAATAATATGGAGAAAACTAGTTAATTCGAAGAAGTAAACTCCCAAGAAAGGGTAGATAGGCTAAGGATTATCCGATTTACACTTGATTCGCTACCGTAATTAATAGAGCCATGCGGACTTCTACGTCCGCTTAAAGGTTGACGATCTGGATCAAAACAAACCGGGACAAAAGCATCGACCTCATCTTTCAGAACTTCTGGGACAGCCAAGAACTATGAGCTAGCGCCGCGCCATTAATCAGCAAAGTTTGCGCCCCCTCAGCCGCGGCATTTCTTTCATTCTGCGTAGTCGCGACATGCAGTCGTTTTTCACTTCAGATAAGCCCTGGAACGAGCCCGATCGAGCTTCGCGTGCCATTAAATTTTCTCGCGACTGCTTGGCTGATCAATAATGGGCAGACCTCAAATTAAAGGCAAACGGAGTTCTGCCCATTGTGGTTCGCTTCGATCTCTACCGAAGTTGGAAAGTGATGTGCACGCGCAATTTTCGCAGTTTAAGCTCTTCGAGCCGGTCTTAATGGGATTAATGTTATGCCGTTGGGTTGTCGCAAACGTGACAGGCGTACAAATGGGTGTTTCTTGGAGCGGAAAATATTTAAGCGGGAAGCTAAGAGAATACTTTTTTGTATACGCATATTGGAGATACTATTACCCTTAGTTTTAACTCAAAAGAGCATAAATTGGACGGAAAAGTTGGAACTATTCTAACGCGTGGTGTGTTGGAAGTCGCTGCAATAGACGTAGCTTCAGACACTTTCAAGGAAATACAGCCATTCTAAACTGTACGTAGATTTTCAGGCGAGGCGTGGTTTGCTCATTTTTGGACACTTAAAAATTTCTACGCCACATATAAAGAATTCTTTCGTTCGGAAAAGATTGGTGTATGAGATGCCCCTATTGGGCATAATTAGCCCTTTCTTCTTAAATATAATCATCTTCAGCAACTTTGTAGATCAGTCGGATAGCAAGAACCTTTCTGTAGGGTGTTCAAGAACATGGAAATACATCTTATGTGAGTCATGAGTTATGTTTCAGCAACTACGTCATTTCAAAGGAACTTTGGCCATATCATTCAGCTGTTCTAAAGCGCATTGTCTTTAAGGACATCTACATAGTAAAAAATTGTAATTTATTGTGTGACGCAGTTCCTGATGTAACTTGGATGTTTGAGAATACTCACAACCAACGCTACAAGTTGGAAAAACTTCATCACTGAGTGATTTAATCAGTTACAGCATTTTTCCATATTTTGATATTCTCAGTCGAGTGTTGTAGGGACAGTTCTCAAATCAATGTTAATTATTCAAAAAATTAGCACTCCTCAAAACTTTGGTTGTGTCGCAGATTGAGAAGCGTGCCTAACGAGTATGTAAAGACTATAGTGCCACGTAAACCATATAAAACTTTGGAAGCAGATACACATGGGCAACGATAGACAGCGTGGTATATTTGAAGGAAGTAAGCAACTACTTCGAATATCCAAACAAGTTTAATAGCAAGGTAGGCAGCAAGGACTGCTCCCCAGCAAATGAACGCAAACCATACATTATGCAGAGTGCGTCCGACTTTACATATCACCATAATTCATAAGGACTTTAAAATAGCAATTGTCTGTACATAACGGGTTTTCATCCTCTTACTGCTTAGGAGAAGCAGAAATGTATGGAGATATGCCAATAGTTGCTGCAACTGAAACGGAAAACTTTTTTTGAGTATATGGTCACAGCAGATAAATCATGCTTCTAACATAAGAAGCTGGAAAGGAATACGCTGGGCTATAGAATACAAAAGCCTTTGTTCCAAGAAATTGGAATTATTTATTCCAAAAGAATTGCTTTTTGGGATCTTAAAAAAAGTTTCCTAATGAATCAGTTATACCTTCGTGAGCGATATTGTGACTAAGTAAAGCGATTCTATTACAGGAAATGTAGACTCAGCGCGTTATTTCAACATAAAAGCCTATGGCCACATATCAATTTCCACCCTGCAGACTCTCCAATACACCATACTAACCCAAACACTACATTAGCCTACGCTTTGTTTGAAGCCTCAGTCAGCTGTCCACAAGTAGTATTGTACTTCACTCACAGAATAGTTTACAGCAGCTTTATGGAAACGTAATGAGATGTGTACTCAATTCTCCCTAATAGCCGTGAGACAACACAATTGTAGTGGCAAACATTTTTAAACGACCCAAGTAATAAGATTGGCCTAAATGTGGTGATTGTATCATTAATAGTAAAAAATATAAACATTTTTGAGAACAATTTTTCGTTCCATCTCTTGAGCCATAAAAAATATTTTTAAAGCACATACTACCAGGTATCAAAAACGTTATTTAAAATTAATTTCCTAATATAATGTTTGTAATATTCGTCAATTAAAAATAAGTTTCGATAGCCATATTTATATTGAACATATCATTTTGGGAAAGGATGGAAAGCTACTCAGTAATTTTAATTTTAACAAACTCTTCCGCGAAAGAACGATTAGTGAAAGTGAATTTCGAGAGTGATTTACTCGCTTCAAATCTGGTGATCTTGGAGAGCAAGTCAGGAAAAGTCAGTCATCTGATTTCGCTGACAAAGCTCTTGTAGCGGTTGAGTAAGGGAACTTCAACGTCGATCAGTCCACGATTGCCAGTCGCCTCTCAAATTTCAGAAAAGTATGGAAATTGACCAGATGTATGTCCAATCGAGTCTGAATTTTCTCTGGCCTGTTCCATAAAAATTAACCAAACCCCTTCTTCTATAAAACGTTTTCAAAGGCGCAAAGTGAAACAAAAATCAGCCAGCCAAGCACCTAAGAGTATCCCAAAGGTTATACATTGCAGGAAGGCAATGTGGTGCATCTGATGGGATGGCAAAGGAATCATTTGCTGGGAAATCATGACCAAAGATTACTGCTACTAGTGAAATAGAAATTGTGAGCTTCGAGAGTAGCAAATTCTCAAATAAAATGTCAAAAAGTAGTTCAACATCAACGACGTCGTTCATCTGATCTAGCTGCACTGAATTTATACTGCTATTAAACCATGACAACGCATACTCCCATACTGAATGTCTTGTGTTTGGATCGATTACCAACAAAAGTTAAGATTTGGTCTCTCATGCACCCTATTTTGTTATCGAATCCCATACGGACTACCACATCAACCGGTCACTGAAAAACTAGCAAATGGGCAAAGTCTAGAATTATTTGAATGAGTTGAATGAGTTGGTCGTCAAGGTCAAAGAATAGAATGTCTTAAAGATTCAACACTACTTTTCCCATAGAATCGACTGTATTTAAATATAATGAATATAAAATTGACCGATTCCCTTTTAATTCTATCAAAATTTTAGAGTTTTTCGTTCAAATATGACAAATTTATAAGTAACCATATGTTGAGTTGTAGTATAAAATTTTACCTTTTTATTCCTTAGTTACGTTTAAAAAATGGAAGATAGTGCAACTTAAATGTATTTACCATTCTTTTTTTTTACACATTTATTTCTCTGCGTTATTTACAATATGTTAATTTATTAATATTCAGTAAATTTTTTTACTACGTGCTGATTATGACTTGAGGGAATAATACTCTTTAGTATTATTTCATTGACTTGATTTATGCACTTTTTTAAACAAATATGTAAACTAAAACTAAATCTAAAACTACACTTAGTTAAATCTATTAACTAGATCTAAAGGATCGTATCTTTTAAGTCTTTTTGTATACTGCCTGTCGAGTAGCGTCACAGCTGGATTGTTGGTATGAGCACTAAGTTTTGCTTGATACACTACACTAGCACTTTCAATTTCCTGCTTGATTGTCGGTATCGGAATGTCTTGTTGGAGAAGCCAGTTGGGGATATATCTTGGAGCGTCGGTTATCGTTCTAATTATTTTGTTCTGAAATCTTTGTAGGATTTCGAGATTGGATGTACTTGTAGTTCCCCAAATTTGTATACCGTACGTCCAGATTGGTTTTACGATAGCTTTATAGAGAAGTACTTTATTTTCTAAGGCTAACCGGGATTTCCGTCCTATTAGGCAATACATTTGACGCAGTTTTAAACCGAGTTGGATTCGTTTTTCATTATATGAGTCTTCCAGGTTAAACGTCGATCTAAGTAAATTCCTAGATACTTTGCGTTATCATTCTGTGGGAGTGGAATGTTGTTCAGTGTCACTCTTGGGCGTGTCTCTCTTCGTAGAGTGAAAGTTACGTGAACAAACTTTGTTTGGTATACTTGTATTCGTCATAGTTTTATCCAGTTCTCAAGCTGATTAAGGTTTCGTTGTAGTATTGTTGATGCTATTTGAGGATCACTATGTGACGCTAATATTGCAGTATCATCTGCATACGTAGCTACTAGTGTCTGAGGAGTTGTAGGTAGGTCGGCGGTGAAGAGGAGGTATAAGATGGGCCCTAATATGCTGCCCTGAGGCACGCCGGCTTCTATAGTTTGGATGCTTGATTGTGCGTCTTTAAATTTTATTTGGAAGCTTCGTTCAAGTAAGTAATTCCTGAGTAAGTCGTGGTATTCCGTCGGTAGCGCTCTTTTAATCTTATATAGTAAACCCGTATGCCAGACCTTATCGAAGGCCTGGCTTATGTCAAGAAACACGGAAGTGCAATACCTTTTTAGGTGCAAGTCGTGATTGATTTTCGTGACTACTCTATGTATTTGTTCTATTGTGCCATGTCCTTCATGAAAACCAAATTGGTGGTCTGGAATGATGTTTCGTTCTTTAAGGATCGGCGTGATTTTCTGTAGGAGAAGCTTTTCAAAAACTTTTGATATAACTGGCAATAGGCTGATTGGACGGTACGAAGTTACTTCTTCAGGTTTTTTGTCAGGTTTTGGTACCATGACTATTTGGGCCACCTTCCACTGCTCTGGAAAAAGTTTCAAACGAAGAACGGCGTTGATTATGTAGGTTATTAATTTTACGGCCTTTTCTGGAAGCTCTTTGAGAATTTTTGCAGTTATAAGGTCGTAACCTGGAGCTTTTTTTACAGTTTAAGGTTTTTATAACTGCGTTGACCTGATTGACTTTTACTGGTCTTATCGGTGGAATTTGTTCGTTAGTTTCTGCGAGGGTTTGATGGATGAATAATTCTTCTTCTGTGGAGCAGGTTTTTTTGTGTGGGCAAAACACTGAGGCTAGATGTTCGGCAAAAGTGTTTGCTTTTTCTTGATTGGTTCGTGCCCATGTACCATCGCTTTTTCTAATTGGTGGGGCTGTAGGTTTTGGCCCTTTGAGTCTTCTGGTAGCTCTCCATAAGAAGTAATCAGTGGATTCTGTTGGCGTTAGGTTATTTATTATTCTTGTATTCCTTGATTTCTTAGTTTGGTTAAAAGATTACTTAGTTGCCGGGCAGCTTGATTAAACTTAGTCTTGTTTCTAGGGTTTCTGGTTGTATGCCAAATTCGTTTTAATCTTCGCTTTTCCGCTATCTTTTGTTTAACGGCGATTGGGCAAAATTCTGTTATTTTCTGAAATTCCTTGTCTGGTGTAGCGGCCCATGCTGATTGTTGAATGGACTGATTAAGGTGTTCGATTGCATCAAATAAATCCTTTTCTGTTTTCAGTGGTACAGTTAGTTGTACTTGTTCGGTAACCAATTCTCTAAAGTAGTCCCAGTTTGTATGCCTTGTGGAAAGTGTTGGTGGTTTTTCTATTTGCAATACTTGTGTGCTGTATGTGATAACTACTGGCGAGTGGTCTGAGGACAGGTCCAAGCAAGATTTACATGCTAGATAATTTGAAGAGACGCCTTTGGTTATACAGAAGTCTAACAGGTCTGGAAGTTTGTTGACATCTGTTGGCCAGTATGTGGGTTCAAATGTAGACAGATATTGTAAATTATATTCTTCTGATGCTTTATGTAGTTCTCTACCGCGTGTTAGTGTTATCCTCGAACCCCTTATTTGATTTTTGGCGTTAAAGTCGCCGCCCGCTATAAAGCGAGGTCCAAGAGTGTCGAAGTAGGCTGCAAATTGTTCTTTTTTTATGTTATGCCTTGGGGGGCAGTAAACTGCAGAGAATATAATTTCCCTGTTATTTTCTGCTATTGCAATAGAAGTAGCTTGTAGATAATCAGTATGAAAATGTTCTATTTCGTAATGTTTGATCGTACTTTTTACAATAATGGCTGTTCCTGCACGAGCTGTCCCGTCAGGATGGGGTGTAGCGTACACGACGTACTTTGGTATCTTTATGTAGGTTGTGTCTTTGATATGAGATTCGGATATTAACATTATGTCTATGTTGTGTGTAGTTAAGAATACTTTAATCTCCTGACTATGTTGTGCCAGGCCATTGGCATTCCAGAGTGCGATGCTTAGGATGTTAGGCATTTTGATTCATTTTAGTGACCATGAGTGTAAGTAGATTGAGCATTGAGTCCATTCTTTCCATAACTTTTGTCATTAATGCTTCTAGTTTGTTGTCTGTTTGGTGTTGCTGTATATCTTGTGAAGGTTGGTGTTGATTGTTTGTTGTTTTTGGTCTGCACTGCGTTGAGCTACTTTTGGGCGTATGATATTTCTGATTGGACAAATTGAGGTTGAAATCGGTTTGCCTTGGTCGTAGGGGTGGGTATTTTCTTTTCTGAATTTCTTTGGCTACCATGCAGCCTCTATAATTCGCTGGATGATTTCCTTGACAGTTCACGCATTTCACATCCTGGCTTTTGGTTTTTCTTTGGCAGTCTTTAGTTAAATGATCACCTGCGCATTTGACACACCTTGGTGTTCTGTGGCAGTAGTTTTTTGAAAGGCCGTATCTCTGGCAGATTAGGCATTGGATTATTGTTCGTTTAATATGTGGAGCTTCAAACCTTATTTTGGATTTCATTAAAAATTCAATATAAAAAAATTTCTTTGTTATTGTCCGATTGCTCTAATTCCACAAAAAATAACGGGAGAGCAGATTTAGTAACTCGATGTTTAATGTTGTGGATGTTGAGAACCTTATGTCCGTGACTAGCTAATTCGGTAGCTAGTTCTGTATGATCTATAGTTGGATGCATATCTCTAAGTACTACTTTATAACGCTTGTCTTGTTTGAGTTGGAAGGTATGGAATTCTGTGTTTTTGTCCTTCAGTATCTTGATGATTGTGCTGTAATGTTCAGCTTTGTTTAATTGTATTTTTACTTGTGTGTTTCTAATTAGTTTAACTAGGTAGTTATCTTTTGCTGTTTCTTCTAGCATGTCCGTTAGAGGTTTTAAGTTATTCACGTTATAGACGAATATAGGGGGAGGTTTTATCTCCTCTGTCGCGTCCTCCGTTTCTGAATCGCTGAGGGCTTCGTAACGGTTTGATGTGCTTGGACCACTAAGCCAGTTATTAGACGTTTTAATGCATTTTGGCTACGATTGAGGTCCGAACCATTACGTTTTGTTTTTTTTGGATTTATCGTTTGCCACTGTTCTTCTAGGTTTGTGATTTGCTGAGTTTGCATAGGTTGTTGGCTTAGATATTGTACTGGATATGGCGGGTAGGTGTTAACAATTTGTTGTGACTGCGTATGCATAGGTGCTTGTTGTTGTTGTAGCTGTTGCTGTTGTTGAATTATGTTTTGATGATGTGCGACAGGGTGTTGATCAATCATCGTTTGAGGGTTGGGTGGGTATTGATACCCGAAGTTTGGCACGCCAAGAATGACGGCCTTTATTTTATTTTTAGGCTACTTCAATAGTTCAATAATTTAGTTAAAGATTTGCGTACCTTGTATTTATGTTTGTGTTAAAGGTCAGCGCGACGGGCGCTTGATAACTTTATCACTGGCCGGCTGGCCCTCGTGGATAACGGAGAACACAACTTTACGCTGCGAAAGTCAAGCCACATTTACCATTATTGACAGTGTAGGTTATTTTACAAGTTAATTATAGATATCGACTGACAAAAAATTTAGACCTAAAAAAATGACCCTCCTCCCCCAATGCTTTTGTAACACTTTTGTAAATCATTTAACTTGATAAAACTCGAAATTCTAATCCGTAAATGATGTGATTCTTTATTTCCGGACTTCATATTAATGCTAGCGTCAAAATAACCCCAAAAGTACGCCCTGAATCTAAAGAAAACATTGCAAGCTTGATTCTCACATTTTATCGTTTTGTTTGCTTCTCTCACAAATTATGACGATGTTGAGGAAGTCATTAGATCGTTAAATGGGGATTTGTTTGTAAATAATCATTAAACGGACTAAATTCATTTCTCTATATGATTAGAAGCATTCCAGATGCGACATGACCGTTATGAGACTATAATGGAAAGCTTTTGCTCTACATGCCTCAGCATTACACAAGATCTTTCTTTAAATTGCTATAATTCAATCACAATTTACATTTCCAAATACGAAATAAAAAATCTAAGAGGTGCCTACAATTTGGTTTGTTGCCAAATATTTCATAAATATTTAGTATTTATAAATAAATAGATATGGCGTCGACGTTTGGTCGATGAAAGTATAGAAAATAAAAAAGAAAGTTCTGTTGCAATCATTTTTAAATGTTTAATTGTACTACTGCATAAATTGAATACTTCGCCTAGACGTAGAGCCAATAGGAGAAATTATAATAACACTTTTAAACATGCTTGCTGTGTACATTAACAATTTGCAACAATTCACTATATTATCTTTCATCCAGTCGGTCTGAAATGCAAAAACAACCGCAGTGTTATTCTGCTTCCCATTAAAACGCTTTTTCAATCGAAACTTATTAGGGCATGAGCATTTTTAACTTTTCTTTTCCATTAGAATGTCCTTTACAAAGAAGATGCTGCAGCCTTGATATTACGTAGGTGAGTCAAATTTAAACAGAATTTATTATCTCGCCACTGATATGGCAATTCTGTAACATTGCGGTTGTAGGAAAGTATTATCCTGTGTGTATAGGCCAAATTCACATGATTGGTCGCCCTTGCAGTAGCAATATTGATGACTGAACAACACGTTATAGTTTTTAATAGGAAAAATGTTAAAACTAATATTCTGCCCAAACTAAGATGATAGCGCGGTAGAGACACGTTGCTGAGAAGTCAGGTATTCAAATGGCATTTGATGTTTCTTACAGCACTAAGCGAGGTTCGAAAAGTGATGCTGCTTGAATTAACGACGGGTGATCATTCATAAAATGTGGAAGTGGATATTAGTCCGGGTAGTTCCTAACCAATAAGCACTACGCGCTGAAATTTTGAAAAATATCTTTAAGATGTATTTTCTTTTCTTAATGTTAAACAAAAAGCTACACAACTTAAAATCAATCAGACTCTTCGCTCCTTACCATAAGGGAGAAAAGATATTTCTGCATCAGATAGTGAGATATGATAAGAGTTGAGTATATTATTACATGATAAACAAGGAATGAGCAAACACCCACCAAATCTAAAACAAAATTATTTGTGGTAATGCTCCTGGCAATCAGGTCTTTAGATCATAAAGCTCAGTTTTTTATATGATTTCTTAACTGAACAAAACACAACCAATGATTATTAGTACTACAAACCAGTCTAATGAAAAAACATGTTCTTCTTCAAGAGAACTATTTTTATAGTCGTTATTTCAAAAAAATTGGAATAAAATTATTAGACGATAGTGGACACTTATCGATAGAGATCTTGCGAGATTCTAAAGAACCTTTTAGGTCTAAAAGTAATCATAAAAGCAAGACTGACCTTTGTCTGTTCACGAATGTGACATTAAAAAGTTTCCCATCCTTTGGATCAAATGCAAAAAAGGAGGGGGGTATTATGAAAACTCTAACCAAGTGACTTTTCCCTTACTTGTTATTGTGAAGCTATTGCCCTCTAGACGTAAAGGTTTTAACAAAAGTAATGATAGTAACAAACTGCTGATGGCTCATCACCGACTTGCGTTTAGTTAAGATGCGAATGAGCTTTGTTTTAATTTTTTAATTATTAAAAACTGCAATTTTTGAGCTTTTTAAATTTTTCTATATTAGTCATGTCTTTTTTTCTTGTTTCTATTATAATTATTATGATATTCTGAATGCAAAAAATAAAAAGCTTTAACATACACAACTTTTACTAATATGCAAGAAATAGTTGGAGTTTGAAATACTTCTAAATCGACTGATGAAAGAATATTAAATAAGATTTTCAAAAGGAGTGCATAAATACCTCACATACGCACATATCTCTAAAGAAATGGACTATTTAAAATTTCTAAAGCAGAGAATACAACTTTAATTTGGTTTATATGCATATACAATCAAAAATTTTAATAATTTTAATCTCAAAACCATCTGCATCAAGATTTTCTTAAGTCATCTAATAATGTAGACTTTGGGTAGAATTAAGTATACAAGATCTATTCTTTAGAACATCTACAATTGGAGACAAAAGACAATTTAGCAGTAAACTCCAGTTACAATAAAGTTTCGGCTTTGTTTTTTGAGGCCTAATCCACCAAAATGCTTTGTTCTTAGTCAACAATCCTTCATCAAAGACTATGCGCTTCCACTTTGTTCTACAAATCTTGTCTTCACTTGCAAAATCTAATTCTGTACAAAAAACCGATAGAAAACAAAAAAATTGAAGATGTGGAAAATCAAGAAGAGAAAACCTTGAGAATCCAAAAATTTTAAAGTTAAATTTCTTTTAAAGAAACTCAATGAATTTATTAAATATATAATAGCATTTTAATATGTCCTTTACTTTGCATTGAATTGCAAAACTCTTCAACTTTACATCCTTTAGTCAGTTTCGGAAAGTGTCTAGCATTCTGATCTCACTGACTCAAAACAAATAAGTATTTTAAATATCTTTAACCCAAAATCTAGTAATATCACTACCATATTCTGACAAACCAACATATAAATACAATGATATAAACAGCAACAAGTGACATCTAGGGTCGTAAGTAGGAATACTTTTTTAGTCAGTATCATATGCCCGTCTTGAAACAGATTATTATTAAATATAAAAAAATCTAAGACAAAGTCCGGGAATAACACCCTTAAAATGACTCGAAGGTACGTGTGGAGAAAGCGATTTACTAGAGGAGGAGTAGCAAATAAAAATTTAGATCGATAACGTCATTCGAAAACCAGCGCAACTGAGGAGAATGTGCGCATTGTTCACCACCGTCTCCAGGATTTTGAAATTGCTTTTCTTAGGAGTATAAATATAGAAATAAGTTACCCCCTTTTCAACAAACTTTTCTTCTTTCTCGAACCGCACCCTTATGGTCGATAGTTCGACCATATTGAAGAAAATAAACATAGTATATGACATGGCCATCTTGACTTCTTCCTGATGAAAAGAGTGGTCAAAGTTAAAAAAATTCTTTTAAGATTGAAATAAGCTATGAAACTGCTCGCGAGTTCTGATACATTATCCTGGCCCCACACGCCTGGAAAAACTCTGCATAAAATTGATATTTGTTCTGGACTACACTGCTATTACATATGTATATGTATATTCCCCCCACCTTCCGTCCAGTTATCTAATTATGATAGGTCAAAGGTAAATAATCAAAGCATGGATGGTATCATTCCAAGCAAGACCATTAAAGTTGTAAAAAGTATCATAAAACCTGAGCCCGCAAAAAGGACAAAAATCATCATTTTACGTTAAGCTAACAAAATGTTGGTTGCTTCTGAATAATAGGAAAAATTTTATACCAAAATATTTGTCGCTAACTTCTCTTTATTTAATTTGGAACACCCATGACACTTATACCTCTATACCTCATCTTCAAACAACACATTTTTTGTTCTGATCTTTTAACTTGTCTATGCGGCCAGTCATCCAGCTTCGACTGGAAAATTAAAGGAAAGTTATAGAAAGAAAATCAAAAATTGTCGTCCCAAATTATGGTTTCCAACTGCTCCAAGCTACATCGCCATACAAACGTAGCTAAAGTTGTTTTCTCTTAAAAGTCAATGACGTGGATAAATAGATAAGTTTATTTTATATGGAACAGATTTTATGCAGTATATTCATCATCTCAATAGAAACACTGATGTAGTGTTACGAATGATGATTCATCAGGTATTAAATTTATTCGGCCCTGTACAACAAACTGCTCAGGTTAAAGATTGAGGAAGTAGCTGGCAGTGGTAGTTTTTGGGTTTTAACACAAAAAGGTCTGGGCCCTCTTAGTTCAATGCTTTTATATTATTACTGTCGCAAGGTCAGATAATTTATTAAAGAGCTCGCTGCCTATGCTAAATCCAGGTTTAGAAGGTAAGAGCGCATCTGGGCCGCTGCGGTACCCTCTTACTAGCGATGTTAGCCAGTTTTAAAGCTACTTACAGTGCTAGAGATACCTAAGCAGTTCTTTATGTAAACACTGCTTGTAGCTGACGTGGAAACCCAACTTATCTCTCCGTATGCGTTGTACCATTGATTGAATTTTTGATTTTAACTTTGTTCTGCTTTGGAAGTAATTAGGTATTAAATACGTAAATTTTTTCACTTCGCTTGATTAGTGCATTTGGACCTTTGTATCTTAGTTGGCGTAATTTTCGTGTGGCGCGTTTTGCACAAACGCGTGGGTGCTGTTACCAGTTCTGTAGTGTGATTGGTACAGACTAGACTGTTCTTTCAGTTGTTTTATAAGCTCCAAATTCGTGTTTTGTTGTTCGGATACGAGTAATTTAGCAGCTACGCGTAGAGCAGTGCCATAAACCATCATGGAGGGTGTAGGTTAAGATATTCTTTAATGGATGTCCGAATGCTAATAACAGATATACTGCCTGTCTCTTAATGTTTAATAGAGACTTTTAGCTGCTGGTGTAATTTCTGGACCGTGCTGTTGGCTTGGGATCGATAGGCTGTTGTGCGGAAACAAATGGTTACAGATAATTCAATGCAATTAAAATAATTAATCCGTAGGGATGGAAGGAAGGAAGGTGTCCATAATACAAATTACATTCTCTGAATTTCTAAACTTATGCGTTGAGTTAAGTAAGAATGAGAGCAGTCGCTAAGGATTAATTTCAAACAGAAACCGATATGGTTAACCAACCAAATAGCATCATCAGACCACGGTTCAAATGTTTCTACTGCAAAAGGAATAAAAACATATTCTTGTTCATAAATAGTTTTATACTTGTTTTTCTTTTTCATAAACGCTAATTCTACCACTGGACAAATCTCCTGAACAGAGTGCTTCAAATAGGAGCGGACCATTGTGTCTGGATCTAAAGTCCCATACGAGGTCGTTTTCTTTTGACTAAAGAACCAAGGTCGTACCACCAGGCCATTTGCCATCATAACAACAAATTCCAGTAGACTCAAGTCTCGCTTAATAACCTTGTTAATACTTCGATGTCTAAATTGGCTTCCAAAACTTTTCTTGCATTAGAGACCATGATAGTTCAGACTATCAATTTTCGAACACAAAGACATAAGTGAGGGTCACAGAGTTATTGTCCAAAAAAGTGTCCAAAGCTAAGGAGAGCAATGTAGAAGGTTCATGCTTCCATGACTTCCAAGTTAAAATAAAGTCTATTAATCCTGAATAATAAATGTAGTCCCAAGAATGTTGGATAAGGCATTTTTTCCATCCGTTGTTTCCCACAAATTCTAAGTCTTTATCAATTCCAAAGTTTGCCAAGTCTTGAGTAAATGAAGTAATCTGAGCATTTGTGGAATGTAAACTGCACAAGAAAGCAGGGATGGCAATATCCCAGGTTTTCTTTATACTGAAACCTCAATTAATTATCGTTAAGATGTTTAAAATTTCTTCTAAACAATGGATCGCTAGCAAATGCGACATCATCAAGTACCAAATATTTAATTCAGATGACAATGACAGAATGATGGGATGGACCAAAAAGCTAAAACGCAAAGGTCCTGCAGGATCTCCTTGCTAGACTCTATTAGAAAAATTAAGAATTATGATCCACTTACCAGAATCTTGACAATAAGTTTGATAAACAAAGAGGTAAAGGTGTGGTATCCTTTCCCTAATAGTGGGTCCTTCCTTTCGAAAAGTTCTTAACATTCACTTTGAGAAAAAAAATTTTTAAACCCGTATAATGATCCACAAAGCTTCTCACAACGTGAACCGCTGCCTCACCCATTATGAGTAGCAAAGCCCAATTGTAAGGAACGTAGGTATATATCAGAGTTAACAGATTTACAGGGCAATTTAGAAGTAAGTCTTTTGAAGAAACTTATAACAGCAATCGGTCTAATTGCTTTATTCTTTTTGGAAAGACCACAAAACAAAACTCCATATAGAATAGATATAACATCTTGATAAACTTTTCCCGCAAGTAAAAAGTTAATGCAAGTATTAACTTATCTATGTGATCACCAAGGCGAGAGCATAAATCAATTATATGTTAGGATCTGATTCTTAAAAGACCTTATCGCTAATGAAACCTCTTCTTCAGAAACAGTTAACGGTTCAACATCTGAATTGGGGGGCAAACACTAGTACGTTTATTGCGAGAGAGTGTTTATCTGGTAATTTCTTAAAAGTGAATTAATTTTCAAAAGCTACTTTATTCGATGAAGTTTGTAAAGCACCAGATATATCACCATCTAATATTTTGCTTTAACTCAAGTCTTGCTCGACGACGCTTTAGGAAAGGACTTAAACTTAATATCTTTCTTGGTGTTATGAGGCAGTGATTTGTCTTTATTGGCTAAAACTAAAAGGCCGTAGTATGGGAAGGTAAAGTTTTCCCAGAATCAGATATCGTTTGAATTTATACAGTGATTAATTAAGTTCGCTAAGGCATATGCAGTAATGACTAGAAATTCTCTTTAAAATCTTAGAACTTTTTAAAGTTAACTAGGTGTGAAGGAGGGGTTTAAGAACGTAAAACTCAATGTACATTCAAAGTACTGAACTTATGAACCTTTTTAAAGTTAATTTGATCCCTAGTCTTTTAAAAGTTTTATGGCACACAAAGCATTCGACTAGAGTCAGGTCTGATGCAAGCTCCTGTTGCGATAAAGAAAGAAAGTAACATGGATTTTAAATCCAAGATAAAGAGCTTTTTCCTAGAAGGACAACTTTGTTATCTGAAAGAAAGACACATCAACTGTGGTACTATCGGTAACCTGAGTGCAGAAGATTGCATTAGAAGTTGAGTTGGAGTTGAGAAGACCACAAGAACAGTAAGCAGTTTCCTGTAACATATAGAGTCTGAGCTGTTGTACTGCCTTTTCCTTAACAATTTCTGTTTGTCAGTGTTGGCTCAAATGTGGATCAGGCTAAAGTCATGCTCCAGTAAACAAAATAATAATTTCGCAAACTTTCTCCAATATTGAATTTTTTTCGCAGAGTAAATCACACTTTAGCTGTCAATTTTTACTAATTGGGATGGTAGAATCTTTGGTAGGGATTAGTGTTATTTTACACCAGGAGTGGCAGGTATCCGATAAAATCCGCAAGTTTCCAACCGCTGGTGCACAATTTTTTTTTTATTGCAAAACATTTACTGCTGAAACGCTTGATGTGCGCAATTTTTACGTGTATTCACACAATTGGATTGCCAAATTGCCCCGTTGCAAAATAAAATGGCTCTATCATATTACTGATCCTTTTTAATCAATTTCTGAGTATTGAAGAAACATTCAAAAAAGCTCTGTACAGGAGCTTACGAATTTGACGCTCCGGGCGGTCTCCTTTTTGTGTCTAAGCGCGCGTCTGCTGCTACAGTTGGATGACAACACTTTTGTAAAAGTTTGCAAAGGTGTGTAATTCAAAGTTTTTTTAAAAAGCTACCTACCAGCAACAAAAAGTGGCAGAACCTATAGAAGCCCATTAGGTTGTATCGATAAGTTTAATTGAAAAATCTGTTTGTCATTCCGCTTCTCTGCAGTAGTTCCCAGTTTGGAAAAGCAGAACAACGCGAAGATCCCCGCTTAATTACGAATCGCAAACTTTCCTCGAGATTGCCGAAGTTTTCAGTTGCAGGGGAACGAGTCCGCGAATTAAAACTTCGGCTCGCGCTTTACGTCGCCCGTGATGTAATTACAGGCGAACAAATCAACAACATAGCGCCGCACCGTGCCGCTTCAGCCGGCGCCCTTAAATCAAATTCGCAATTGAAAATCGATGCCGCTCGGCTTCCTCTCGGGCCTTCCTCTTGTTTGGGGCACACAAATGGAGATTCTTTGTTCGGAAGCGCTGCGCGGCTGGAGGAACCGAAGAGACCGCCGACCGAAGGCAGCGCCCCCGAGTCTTTTCGCGGGATGTTCCGAAATTAATCTCGACTTAGCTGTCCGACCGAATGGAAAAGTTACAACCCATCTGCATAAAAGCGGCGCTGAGTGCTGCGGTTGCATCGTGCCATTCTTCCACTCGCCCGCTGCAGTAATGCGCGCCTGCAGGGAGCACTTCGGATAATTTGATTCCACCTGAGAACCCAAAGCAAGCGCGACGTGAGTTAATTCCGCTGGCGGATATGATATTAGCTGTTATTGTGGTTTGCTGTCCGGCGAGTACGCTTGAAGGCCTCCGGGAAATTCCGATAACGCTTAAGTGGACCACACTGCAATGTGGATTAATCTATTCTGCAGCGGAATCTATAAATAGCAGCAAAATATTGCTACTTAGCAGAATATCATAGCAAGAGGGTGAACTAATCGCTTTGCTTATTTAACTGAGTAAATGTAGAACATTAATAAAATATGAAATGGTTTGAAATCTAAACAAGTAAAGTAACTTTAAGAGCTTGATTTAAAAAATGGTAACTGAGGAACTGCCACACTACCTTTCTTTGAGTACACTCTTTAAATGTTTAAATATTTACAACAAAATATTGCTAGCACTAAAGGTATCTTAGACCAAAATTAATATAAAGGGCATTTATACTCACTATACGATTGCCCATTTTACGAGCAGTTCTATTTTCGATTCCAAAATCTGAACAATAAGTCATACGTGCTTGTAATTTTTTATGCGTTCCTTTTTGTTTTCTGCCTACCTTTTTGCTTACAGTCTCAACAGCCTTAGACGACTTACGTGCCTCCGGTGGAATTATCTGACAGTCCAGATAATTGTCCCTTTAATTTATTAGGTCAGCTTGTTTCTTTTGCTTCTTCCTGCTTTAAAACTTATAAATTAAAATATTAAAATTAGGTAATTTGAAGTAAATCGTTTGCATAAATTAACAAAGTTAACGTAATTATATTAAGAGTGTTGAAAATAGCTTACAGAGGTAGTATCTTTATATAGATAGAAGGTGACCTGCATAACTGGTCCTCACAAGACTAGCTCTGAGCTTATGACTCCAAGTGACCTGCAGGCTAAACTAAGCCGAAGGTAACCAGATATGGCAATAGCCGATTGATTGTCGGTATAAGTAGCCCCCTCTTGCAAGGTCAACATCTTCGGGTAGAGAAACCAGCAGAGATAGGGCACTATTTTGTCTTTAGGTTAAGAAATCGGCTTTTAAGACGTCTGAAGTAGATAAATAGTAAAATCATAAGAAGCGATAGGGCACTGCATTAAAGATCCGTATAGATAACCTTAGTAATACTATCATCATAATCACCTCATAACAATGTTCATATCTAAATTTTACGGAGTTTCAAGTTCCCCAATCGGATTTCCGGGGAACAGTTGTAAGCAGTTATGAAACAATCAACAAGTAATGTAAGAATTGGAACATGGTATGTAAACAGTTTATTTGCACCAGTTAAACTGTACAACATAGTGCTAAAAATGGAAAAATTAAGAGTAGATATCCTTGGACTTGGAAGTAATGTTAGGTAGACAGGGAATGCTAACTGTACCAAAAACGATAGTGTAATGTATTATTCTACGAACAGATATGGAGTATAAATAATCCTGTACAAGAATGCGAAGAATTTTATGCATAGTTGAAAAAGATCTTTAAAAGCATTAAACAAAAATATGTTACGATTATGACGGGAGATTTTAATGCAAAAATTGGAAATTCCAAAATTGAAAAACGCGCTGGAGGATTTGGTTTTGGAAATTGCAATGGTAGGACAGATCGTTTGATAGTTTTGCCAAGACAAAGACCTCGAGGCTGAAAATACTCTCTTTAAACTGCCGATTAATACACTAGATATATGAATTTTATATAAATTATATACTTTTTGCGTTACAGAAATGTTATTAAATCAACAAAAATATATCCTAATACTGACATTCATAGTGATTATAATAGCTTTATCCCAGATGCTTAAAAGAAGCCAGAATGCATCATACAGTTTAACAAATAGTAACAAAATAAATAAACGACAAAGTTACAGATGGACGAAGTAAATGTTGAAGAACATAAAACATAAAACATAAAACATAAAAAGTATTGTTTACTGTAATTCAAGAATAACTAATTATTAAAAGAACGAAGTAAAAGCCTTGGGTAACACATGATATTTTAGATATCATGAATCTAAGCCTATAAATACGGGAGAATATAAGAAAATACATAAACTAATAAAAAGTAAAATTAAAATAGCAAAAAAATCTTTCTGAACAGTATGAAGAAATAGAGCTCTTAGAAAACAAATATGACAACTTTCACTGTACCAAAAGATTAAAGAAGTAACAAGGTACAAGAATAAAAGAAACGCTAGCAATGCCATTAGAGATACTGATGGACATGTACTAACTAATGTAAAAGCTCAGAAAAATGGACGACTTACATCAAAGAACTTTTTATATATCGGAAGGCACAAAACGCCATTTCAGACGTAAAGATTAAAAATTAAAAAATTTTAAAATCAAAACTAATTTATGCTCTGAAAAACATGAAAACGGGTACAGTTGTAGGCTCTGACGGGATAAGTTTAGAACTTATCAAACTTTTTGACGATAAAGTATTAGATGTTCTTTTAGACATCATTTCTGACCCTCGTTCAATTCCTCAACAATGGTTGTTGTCTACCTTTGTTTTGATCCTCAAGAGAGTTAACGCAAAAGTACGCTCAAATTACCGAACCCTTGCACGCATAAGTTATACTTTAAAATTGTTCTTAAAAATTATTCATAAGAGAATTTATATAAAGAAACTGGAAAAAATTGTAATACCCAGTTTGCTTTCCTAGTAGACCTCCGAACTGGACGCTCTGCTATGGAAACCAAGATATGTATACCTGTTTCATCGATTTTGAAAAAGCGTTCGAGAAAGTAAATTACAACTTCTCCTTAGGAAATATATATATTACATAGCTACCCAAAAACGCCGCCTAAAATGAAGTAAGACAAACATGACTACCTTTGCCTTGCAAGAGGTAGTCACAGCGCAATGGCATAACCGGTGAGCATTAAGTTCTGCTATAAACGGGGAGATGCATGAAATGTTGCTGTAAGTGTACAAGATGGAAGCCGTGAGCAGAAAATGTGTTTACGGCCGGTTCAAGCTATTTCACAAGGATAAAGAAACCACGTTTAGGTCGATTGTAACAAAGAAAACCTCAGACATATTTGAGTCTGTAACAACGCTGGTACAAGCTCAATGACCAACTGTACAATTGATGGCAAAGGAATTAGATATTAGCAAAGACACAATTCATAATATAGCCCACAAAGGTTTGGACAGGTAGAAAATACACATCCTCGATTTGTGCTACACAATTTGAGAGACTAATAATCCCTCCCTCACACACACATTCCTGTGTTGGATTCCAGATAGTAGGTACCGAGTAAATAAAATACCCAGGGCAGACCAGCATCAGCAACGAAGGTAAAGAAGATATACTTAGGTATATATAGGCGCAGCAGGCATAAGTTGCTCTTAAGTTTTATATAAAAACATAAGCACCCTTTTTAGCAGCGGCCAAAGCGACCATAAAGGCAAATGAATTATTGAGGATAGTCAAGGACATAAGGATAAGAAAATTAAGGACCCATTAAAGATCCTTTAGTCAGAGTATGCACATAGAACGTCAAGACTATGGCACAACCAGGAAAAAATAATGCTATACAAATGTAAAGGATAAAAATCGAGATAATGAGAATTAGTGAATTATGTTGGTCGGGGACTAATTGCTGAGATAGACAAACTTAGAGTATACTATTCAGGTCAAGATTTTATGATAACCAACAGATTTTATTCGTTATTTTTCCTAAATTACTGTATTTTTTATTTTCGGATAGGAATTTTTGCATACTTTCATGATTGGACTAAATATCAGAATTTATAACTCTGGCCAAGAAAACCGGAGCTAAAACTTGTAGTAACTATCGCACAATAAGACTCATGAGTCTTAAAATTACATAAAAGGATCTATAAACTCTGTGAAGATCAAAAGTCGCCTACACAGGATTTAGAAAGCTGTGGGCACACAAGAATCCTTGTTTAGAATTCAAGTATTCTTCCGAAAATGCAGTAATTGTGATATCTACGCCTGCTTTACTGCCTACAGTAAGGTTTTCGATAGAGTACAGCACCGGAAAATGTTTGAAATCCCGAAAACCATCGGATCGGATGTAAAGGATCTTAGAATAATTGTAAACTTAGAACCAATGGCATTTGTAATATTGGATAGAGGAAGGTCAGATGACATTGAGATTCTGCGAGGGGTAAGACAGGGTTATTCTGTCACCACCGTGAGGACCGGAGGGTAGAAGGAGGACATCATGGCTAAAATATTTGAGAACAGGGCTTGGCAAGGACACAACAGAATTATCCAGAGCCGTAGACAACAAAACATTAGTGGCCAGAATGGTTGCCAGTATCTGGACCGGATAGGAACCTTAAGAAGAAGACTCAAAGAAAACAATAAAGAAAAATAAATATTTTATTATTCGTTTATTAAAAGGCGTCGCCTATCTGAAATATCTTTTTTACAAGGGCGGTTTGATTGCTTCTACATCAACAAGGGCGAATTCAACCTATGCAAGCAAAGTAGTGCTTCTTCTTAAAGAAGTGATGAATGTAGGCAGAAGTACTAGTTGCGCTAGCCACGAATTCCCTACTATTGCGGCCATATGCAACTTGAAGCAGAGTTCACACAAGCAGTGCATCTATGATGCCTTTCAATTTACTCGAAAGTCACAAAACACAGTTGATGAACCCAATAATGTAGATTTTAGAGCACACGCTGTGTAGTTGGATCGAGGGAGCGCTCATAAGAAAAATAAATTATTAAAAATGGTAATAATGCCGGAAATGCGCGCGTAGTTAAGCTCTATAGACATACTCCACATATAGGCTGCACTCAATAATTTTTGATTGCATTGTTAAAGGATTTTATAATAATTTACACAAAACTCTACAGGAGCGGTCAGAGTATTTTTACATTCTACTTTTTTCAGCATAACCTCTTCATAACGAAACATTTTTAAAAATTTAGGCAATAGGATTTCTTGATATGCGGATTTCAAGTTTTGAATTTTAATATGTGGTGTACGAAAGTACTGTACATTTGTCTTCATAATGTAATTCTTTAAGAAAAAAATTGTTATGTCGTCCGTCAGCGATCTATGAAGGCCACAGACTTGGATTGTCTGTTGCTGCACTGAGCAATTCAATGTTAGAAAACCAAAAATTTACATCATGAAGTATTATCAGGCCCGCAAGACCTTCCAAGAGCACTCCGATTTAAGATTTACTGATTTTCCGCACCTCACAGACTCACCTTCATCTGAACTCTGTCGACATAAAGAAGGAAATTTTATTTCCCATGGCCTGAAACTATCTACGATTGTTAAGCGTCACCTTCGTGGTGCAGGACTCAATGGACGTCGCCCCTCATTTCCGTCAAGAATCGTCGCGCACACGTCGCCTTCGTGAAAAAGCATCTTCACTGAACGTCTTGTTCAGCGATGAACCAGCATTAGAGCTCTTTGAATCGGATGGGATATCGTATGTGAGATGTTCGGAAAGTCGGAGATTCAATCCTTGTTATCAGCTGCCCACCGTTCAGCATAGCTGATGGTGTGGAGTTGCTTCTCACTCGATCCCCTCGCCCCCTTATGTGGAATATTAGAGGACATACTACAAGACTATATGCTTCCATATGCAAGAAAAAAGATGGGTCGTAAATGGACCCATCAGCAAGACAACGACTCAAAGCATTTTTCTGCCCTTTCTCCGATTGGTTCCACCAATAAAGAGTGAATGTTCTAGAGTGACCATCGCAGTCGCCAGACTTGAATCCTATCAAGCACAACTGGAAAGAGGTAGGACGCAAATGGCATGGATTGAAATTTGGAAGTTTGCCCAGTTGGAAAATAAGTGGAAAGAAAGCACCCTTGCGTGCATCGAGTCCATGCCATTCTGATGTGCTGCTATTATTAAGTCTAGGAGCTTCCCAACAACATTTTAGGTCAATTTTGTTGATTCTGATAGAGATTTGTTAAATATCGTTTTGTTAGAGCTGTGAAATTGTTATTGTGACGTAAAAACGTTTTTATGATTTCTGTTCTAATCGTCGCTAATACCATCGAAAATATCTGGTGATGGTTTTACTATCATTTGCAAATTTACAAAATACGAGTATCAAGAAAATGGTATGGCAAAGGTGTCACGAGGAAAATATTAGCCAGTGCTGATCTCCCGATGGAGATGATTTCAATCGTGGTTAGGCTGCAGCAAAATATTGAGTAGCCAGGTTCGTGCTTTAAGCGTCTTGTAACATCTGGTTGGTGGGTGAGTTGTTCGATAAGGGTATTTAAATATCGAAAGAGAATGGCGTTGTATGCAACCGAAAGCCTCTGAATTTCATTAGTTACGTAGGGGATTCTTAGGTCGTCGTCGTTGGAAATATACCAGGAGATATTTGCTATCGCTCGAAGAGTCTTAGATTGGAACCGCAGTTCCAGAGCTAGATCCCATAGGTCCAAACTGGCTTCAAAATGGTTTTGTTTGACAGGGATAGTTGAGAGCGTCTTCAAGTAACCAAGTCATTTTCTTAAATTTTAGATCTAGCTAATTCTATTTTGCTTTGATGTATGCACTCCAAGTGAGTTTATGGTCGAAGTGTAGTTGCCGGAAGTAAGGCGTTGTTGATTTGGGATTGTGGACATTCAACTCGTCTGGTGCTAAAGGTTGCTTGTTCAGATTTGTTGGCGTTAATTGTAATTTTCCGCTTAAGAAACCAATCTTGTAGAGAGTTGAGATGTCTTTGAAGATGTTCTACTGCTACTTCTGGCAATTTGTTGACTGACAAGATGGCCGTATTATCCGCAAATGTGGCAAATACAGCAGTAACCGTAGTTGGTGCATCCGAGACGTATAGTAGGTACAACAGTTGGCCGAGGACGCTCCCTTGCCGAACAACAGCGGTGATTTCATAGTAATCGGACAATGCATTGTGTAGTTTGAGTTTGTATAGCAATCCAATAAGCCACACCTTGTCAAACGCCTGTTGTATATCTAAGAAGACTGCTATACAACTTTCCTCGTTCTCAAAATCTCCCATTATATGGGTGACAATTCGATGGCTTTGATATATAGCTGAAGGGTACTCCCAAAATCCTGGTGCGATAGGCGTAGCTAATCGAGGTCTATGGTGTCTTTAATTCGTATAATTGTAATAAAAGTCGTTCGAGGACCTTGGAGGGTTAGGTAGAAGACTTATTGGTCCATAGGACTGTGGTTGAGTAGGAAGTTTTCCTGGATTGGTGATCATAATAATCTGAGCGTATTTTCACTATAATAAAATTGAAGTATACTGTTATAGATGATAGTAAGTAGAAGTACGGGTTTTCAGGAGGAAAGAGTTCTGCTACTGAGAAGGATTTGAGAGGTATTGACAGTCAACATGGCATATTAAGGAACGATTCAATTTCTCTATCGCTGTCCCCATCGTGAGTTTGCAGTACTGTGAAAACGTTTGCAATGTGGTTACTTTTTCTGAGTCCAATCTAAAATCTAATCCTCATCTAAATCAAATATTGAGTGGCTTTATTAAGATCGTGTGCATCTTTTATTCTGATATCGAGATTGATCTCTTGTTCTGACTTCGAAAGTATCTCAATCAGTGTGTTTGGTGCAAAGCTTTAGAGAGAGTTCTTTATTGATGATTATTGAGCTGATTGTTATAATGACTGGGATGTGGTCAGAAGATAAGTCATAGCTAAAGTGCCTTGGTCGCTATACACGACTACAATTACACAGGGCCACAAAACAAAATCGATGAAAGGTTCCTTCGACCAGACCAAGTGTATTATATGTTTTTTGGGTCGGTGAAACCGAATCCGCAACCCATTTTGCTCCATCACGTCAGCGTTTTTTCCTAACCAAAAAAATGACTAAAAATGGTGAAACCCGCCCATATCAATCTTAAAACCTATCTAAACCTTATAATTCCATACCTTTATAACCGTTTAACCTTAATGCCAATAACTTAAAATCCTAAAACTCATAACTTAAAAAATTATAACCTCAAACCCCATATTTGTTAAGCCCCAATAACCCAATTGACGCATAATACAGCAAACACGTGCTACTCAAACCTGAATCTCGGAGAATATTAACTTGATAACCTTATTCGTTTATCAGTAACACCAAATCCCATAGTCTTATAATCCCATAACATTATGAGCCTAAAATGTAACACTGACAAAACTTACGCGGAATAAAAACTCCATAAATCCGTATCCTCATAACTCCATAAACTTTAAACTTAGTACCTTAAAACTCAAAAATCTTACAACTCTCAAATGCAACACGTTAATCGACGCCCTGGACAAAATTCTCATCAAAAATAACATTGAAAGATCTGAATCGTGTTAGTTTTTGTCAAAATGTTGAAATGTACTTGCACGTGAGACTTAAGTTCCGAATCTCAGATTTTATTCGTGTGTCGACATCTAGGCACCACCACTTGGTGACGGTGGGCAACGGAGTTGTTCCGTGATCCGTCAAAGTCCTTGGATCACAGCGCTCATGCCGTCATGGTCGGTATACAAAAAAGTACGAAGCAGGGAGTCGGAAGCCTAGTATCGGCGGCTGATTCGGGTGAGAAAGCAAGCCCACAGGCGTCGTCATCAAACGGCTACAGCTCTACATCGGTGGGTAACTTGGCCTTTGAAGAGTATAGTATTACAAGAAAGTCATCATGCAATAACAGCGTAGATTTTTTCTGCGTTGTTTGTGGAGAATATGTTGTCAGTAAACTCAGAAAGACATTCACAAATTTACTTAAAACTCGGTATACAGAATTTTTTGGTATAAAAATAGTGGACAATCAGTTGACTCCAAATTCTATATGCTTGAGGTGTTCCTTGCAACTAAATAAACAGAAGAAACGGACGTTTGCTTCTCCAATGATCTGGAGGAAACCAGGAAATCACAGAAAGGATTGTTATTTTTGTTTAACGAAAGTTTTTGGGCACAACCAAAATACAAAATCTTCGATATCTTATGCAACTGTTAAATCTGTGACTTTTCCTAAACTTCTTAATACTGAACAAAGTTATGAAAGTAGTATTACCACTGATAAAATTGAAAGTAAAATAGAAACATTAAATGACGAAGATCTAGCTTATAGAGACGATGAGGATGTAGAGATGAACATCGGAAGAATCGAAAGATGAGACCGATGTAAATTCTAATGGTTTTACTCAAGAAGAGCTCAATGACTTGGTACGAGATGCAGGACGTTTCAAAAGAAATATCTGAACTGTTGGCGTTAAGACTAAAAGAGAAAAATTGGCTAGCTCCAGGAACTCGTACCGCGACAGAGATATTGAATTTAGAAAATATTTCACAAATATCAAAAATTTAGTCTATTGTAACGATATTGAAGGGCTTATAAAAGAATATAAAATTCTTATGAAGCCAACGACTGGCGTCTATTCATAGATTCGTCAGCGCGAAGTTTTAAAGCAGTATTGCTACATAATGGCAACATATAACGCTCCACTACCCGTTGTCCATTCAGTTGCGTTGAATGAAGAGTACCACAACCTCCGCTTCGTGCTGGAAAAGTTGAATTACGATAAACACAAGTGGCAGATGTGTGGAGACTTGAAAATAATGACGATTCTACTAGGTCAACAAAGTAGTTTTACAAAACATCCTTGCTTTATATGTGAATGGGACAGTCGAGCTCGAAATGAGCATTATGTAAAGAAGGATTGGAAACTTAGAGACAACTTCATTCCAGGATCTAAGAATATTATAAAACAGAGTCTGATGCCTACAAACAAAGTTATTCTTTCATCACCACATATAAAGCTAGGACTAGTAAAACAATTCATTAAAGCGATGAGATCCACGGAAAGCAAAGCTTTTCAGTACATCTTTGAAACATTTCCAAAACTGTCTGATGCAAAAATCAATGAAGGTTTTGAAAGGCAATAAATTTGAAAAGAAAATGACTAAAGTTGAAAAAGCAGGCTGACAAAGTTTTAGAAACGTTACCAAGAAATTTCTAGGAAATACAAAAGATCCTAATTATGTCCAGTATTGTTCAAAATATGGTGGAAAATTTTAAAAATATGGGTTGTCTTATGAACCTCAAACTTCACTTTCTTCATTCCCATCTCGAATATTTTCCTGATAATTTAGGTGATTTTAGTGAAGACCAGGGTGAAAGATTTCACAAGGACTTGCAAGATATTTAAAAGAGATATCAGGGTATTTGACCACATGTTGCAGATTATTGTTGGTCTTTAAAGAGAGGCACGCCAAACCAACATAAAAGAAAAGAGCTACGGCGATCATTCACCAATAAACGAACGCGTTATCACTGTAAGACTTCAGAAGATTAAACAGTCTTTGTGAAGTTTTATAGCTCCTATGAAAATCGTGACAGGCAAGGGGACTCACGTAAATCAAGCACCCTAAAGGAAACAGAAGCCTACTAGGTCCACGTCGTTGTTCCTGGGTATAGCTGAATGTAGGATATTGCAATGCAGAAAACTTCATCTATCGGGTATCAAAATTAAAGATTTTTAGGATGTAAATTCATGGAGTTGATATTCTCCGAGATTCAAGTTTGAGTCACACGTTTTTGACGTATCATGCGTTCATTAAGATGTTGGAGCTAAATAATCATGAATTTTAAGGTTATAATTTTCAACGTTATAAGTTTGTGGGTAATAGTTTATAAGCATTACGGTTAAAATATAGGTTTTGGTGTGGCCATAGTGTTGACAACGTAGATATGGTGTCTTTTTTCTTAGGCGGTTTAACCGACATCTTTACGTTGGTTAAGTATTGTAATTCAAAGATCTTTTTGTTATTATCTTTGGGTTCTAGGCCAACCATGAATAATGGCTATTTTGATATTCTGTGTCACATATTTATAATGTCTAAGGGTAACTAGTTCATCTGTGATTCACGTGGTTGGAATAGAGCGATGAAGGTTTCGTATAGTTACTCTATATGGTCGGTCTTCCTTAAGTTGGTATGTGTGATATATCATCATCTCCAGTTGGAAACATGGGCCGACGTGTTTACATTTAGAGTATTCATTTAAAATAAATATGGAATTCTACGTACTATTTTAGGTAAGGTTTGATATAACCAAACAAACTGTTGACCTTAGATACATTTATGAACGTATAGTACTTAAAACCTTCCAAGACAATGGAGCACGAGCACGAGCGTGCGTATTCCTTAAAGTCAATTGACAACTATGCAAAATTATAACGATTGGCGAAAGTTGTTCTCAAAAACAGAACGTAAAAATACTTCTGGCCGCTCATATAAAAAATGTAGGGTTTCTTGTAATTTAATACAAAATATATAGTTGTCGCCACAATACAATTCAATAAGGAAGCCGTGCCAGCATTCAAACGTACGATCAATCATTTGAATGCAGCCAAACCTTCGAAAATGTAACACGTACAACGGATCTATTTTTACAAGTTCGAGCTAAAAATACCCTTCGCTGGAATCACGCCAAGTGGTACAGAATTTAAAGTGAAAGACACGAAAATACCACGTGTTTGTTGTTCTATTGACAATAGTTTTGTTAAAGCACCCACAGAGCAACGTTGAACGACCACGTGCAAGCACAGCAGTCCTGTGAGGGAGCAGCAGGCCCGCGAAGCGTCACACTAATAGTTACATAACGCTCAATTTGAATTCCATAAATCACGCGGCGACGGTTCCTCTTCCGCGTGTTTAAGATTTCCCTGCCGAACCAATTTCGCGAAATTTATCGCCGGCGCGTGCTGCCAGCACGCCTAATGGCCAACGGGCCGCCGCTAAAGAGACAAACTAATTACGCGATTTTTGTATCTGCGCGAGCGAATTCCGCTGCCGCAATTTTAAGTTAACCTACATGAGACGATTTTAGTCGGTAAATAATGGGGCCCGTTTTAGAACTGAAGTTTAATATAAACTTGGAAGCTAAATATAAACAATTCTAAGCACTAAAGGAGATTACAAGACGACTTTCAGAATGGGCGACGTAATTGAGTAAATATGTTCGTCCAGGGAATTGTTTTTTAAGCAGAGAAGTCCTAAAATAAAAAAATAACAGGAAAGCTTAACGATCAAAACTTAGTAAATTCCCTAATGGGTAATTGTGAGTGAAAAGTTGTCCAGAAAACTAGGAAAATCTGGAAACTCATCCAAATGTAGTAAACAATGTGTACGTGGGCTGCACGATATCATAAAAATAAATGTTTAATATTTAATGTTAGAACTTTTTTATATTTTTTCAAAATATTCTTCCTGGCGGTCAAATGCATTGTTCCATAGCGAATCAGGTATTATGTAAATGTTTTTCACCCCGAGCCTAAGTGTCAAAATTTTGCCATTTTAATTTGCTTGTGAAACGCGAGGGTCAAAATATTTCTTTGGTGAAGAAAACGTGAGTGAAGGTAAGATGTTCTGCTTTCATACTAGTTAGATTATTTTCTACATCTAGGAACAAAATTAATTTATTTTTTGTAGGTGAAGACTATTGAGAAGATGGTTTAGAGTCAATGTTAGAGAACGAGGAGGATTCCAATGGGCATTCTAGTCTTCAGCAAAACTATGGCGAGAAATAGGTAAAATCCTCCAAAAAACATATATGTGATAAACGAGACCAAATTCCTATCCAAAAACTTCCAGTCCATAAAAGTTGTGAGATTTAAACCAACAGAACCAACAGGCATAGAGTCCAACTGAACATCAAGAAAGCTTTCTCTTATAAATCTAACCCAGCTCCCGGTTATTCATGTATTTACCCCGCCGTATTTGTCATTCAACTCAAATTTCTACCTCATTTCTACACTCCTTTATCCTAGCAACGATTTTCTTGTCTGTAACTTGGCTATTTTTTTCATTGTTGTATTGCATTGTTTCACTGATGTATTTACACATGAAAAAAATAAATATGCTCACAGTTGATTAGTACTGTTTCTTAGTAACTTTTTCAACCCGAATCAGATAATTACCCGATTTCGTTTGAAATTCCGAATTGTATATCACTAAAAGCAGCCCAGGCATCCATTCGTTAGAGTGAAAGTAAACTAATGAGTCTTTGTATTTATCGTATCCACTTACCCCCACAAAATAAATTTTCATCAAAGTCGGTGAATATTTGAGGCTTACCCCAGTGTCGGGGGGAAAAATTCTGATATGGCGATTGTATTTCTCATTTTCGTTTATCCTTAGAAAATTAATTTCAGCTAAGTTAGTGAAACTTTAAGGTTAGCCCCTAGTGGCGGAAAAATCATTGCGAAGTTCAAAGGTTTTGTGGTGTCCGGAAGTTCCCTTGCGTTGGAGAGTCCCTCATGCCTTTCCAAAGTCGTTTGAGCTTTAAGCAGTATCTTCCTATAAAACGCGCTCGCTTGGGAGTCAAATTTTTCGTTTTGATCCACTGGACTAAACCTAGAATTTAGGCACTTTGGCATAGGAAACTTCGTTGGTGCTATTCTTCACCCAAATATTTTTTTATTAAAGGTCACCGCATACCAGCTGATAACTGATTCTACAGTACAGCCCTTGTGACCTACTTGGCCAAGAAATGTACGTATTACATTGACACCTTACAAAAGAAACAAGCCGAAAGGTAAAAGCACAAATGAAAGAGATTAGCTGAACAGCGAAGTCTAGTCTTGCTATTCCGAAGTGATCTTCATCGAATGGCGAATTAAAATAAAAAATCATTTACACTGAGAAATGTATCTTTGTTTTGAAATTAAATGGACCGAAGAGAAGTACTTATACTAAATAGCTTCCTTCACTATAAGATGGTTCAATTAAAATCTTCAAATAACTACAGGAAAAACCTAAAACGGGTTTGGTTTATAACTTAAAAATGAGCAGTGCAGACGATGCGGACAAAGTTATGAAACCTAACCGGTCGATCCGAAAAAGCATTAAGTGGTACTTCCACCTCTACGACGATAAGCAACTCCATCCGACTTCAAAATAGCGATACGAATCATTTGTGGAAGAACTGGTAAACGAGATTCTCAACAATACTCGACTATTCACGGTACCACATTGCGCCCAAATCAGTTAGTCCAAGAATATCAACTATACCTAAATTCTCACTTTCCCACCCAAAAACAGAATGGAAATAAAAAAAATGAAATGTACCTGATGTCACGTTTGTTTGCTGTTCTGTCTACTAGCAGCTAAGACTACTAAATCTAAAAACTTCTTTTCAGAACAAATAAAATAAAAAAGATATAAAAATAATATATAGTAATAGAGGAAGAGGTAGTAGAAACCAGAAAACTTGGTAAATATCAAAGCGGAAAAACTAAACCAATACTAGTGAAACTCGGTAAATGGTTAAAGAAAACGGAGATTCTAAAAAGATCTAAAAGAAAAGAAAATATACATAGAGGAATATTAAAGAAAGGAGACGCAAGAATTTAGAAAAGAACTGATAAAACGCAGAAGCAAAATAGGAACACAGAGACACCACGCAATCTTAAGATACAACAAACTAATAATAAACGGAGAAGACTACTATCTGGATCGATTAAACGCAATAGGAAAAGAACCTACACTGAACTAGGGCAATGAAATAACACGAAAAAAAAAGTGAGAGAAAAAAAATCGGCGAGAAATCCCCCGTTGATGAAATGCAGGACAATTAAAGGAAACCGAGATACCGGCGCAATTCCAAAAAACTCCAACAAAAATTAACCTATACACAACTAAATGTAAAGACTCAGACACCGAAAGAGAACATGAAAAAGGACGCGATATAAAATGTAGAAAGGGAAAATAAACTAAAAACAAAACGATAGGTATATCAATCTGTAATATACGTACATTAACAAGGAAAGAGATAGACCCAACAGAAAAAATGAGAAAAACAACATACAAATCTTAAAAATAAGCAAAACCAAGAAAAAAGACAAAGAAGGTATATATTTAATAAACAAGCACAACTTATAGTATTCGGAAGTAGACCCAGAACATAAAGTTAAGAGGGAAGTAGCAATAGAAGAAATAAACGAAAAAACCACAGACGTTAAGACTTTAAACTTGAGAATAATAGCAATTACCATAAAACTAGAAGAAACAATTGAATATTGTCCAAATCTACGCACCTATAGAAGGAACAGCAGAGAAAGAAATGACAAATTTTTATGCTACAACAAATGCAAGGCAAAATAAACGAAGAAAACCAAAACACAATAATAATGGGAAACTGGAATAGTAGAGTTGGAAAAGACCAAAACAGAGAAATGGAATGTAGGGGAAGCTACGAAGAAGGAATCCAAAATATAAATGGAATAAAAATGATAAGCCTTTTTAGAAGAAAACACCTATTAATAAAAAATACGCTGTACGATCAACCTTAAATGGATAAATATACATTTGTTGCAGAAGAACGCAACGCCAAAAGTATAATAGATTATATAACGTACGCACAAAATTTAACAAAAAAAAAATACAAATAATCGAAACAAAGAAAGAAGCTGACACTGAAACGCAACACAGACTACTAACAACAAAATACCAAGCCAGGTTAAATAATAACCAAAAAATAAGACAATATCGCAGATTGGTAATAAATAAGCTGAAAAATATAGAAAACAAAAAAAATACCAGAAACATACAGATAAATAATTCCAAAAAAAGAAACAATGTGGACTCTAGAAGAAAGATTGAAGACAACAGAAACCATATGTGGGATAAGTGAATATAACCGACAAGTTGGTAGAACAACGATATAAAAAGAGTAGCAAAAAGCAAAATTAGCATTAAAACGATATACAAAAAAAAATAGCGAGACAGAGATGTATACAATAGAAACAGAAACGTAGTGAAAGAAGCCATTGAAAAAGCAAAAAAAAATCCTGAAAAAGTTTGGAGAAGAGATCACAGAGATATATAAAATAAACAGCAGAAAATTCTGGATGGGAATAAAAACATTAAGAAATGATAAAAGAAAAAGGATAAAAGCAATAAAACATAATCAGGTAACAGAAAATACATAATATGATAGCAATAGTAGTCATAGCATAAGCCTGCCAAAACTGGACACAGAAAAAAAGCAAATACAAAATTAATGCAAGAGAAATGAAACACATCAGGAAAATGAAAAATTAAAGGTGGCAGACTAAAAAATAAAGGCATTAGAGAGATAATGAAAAAAACAATAATGGCAAAAATAAAGAAGCAACTAAACTGGTATGCACATATAGTGAGAATAGAACACAACAGAATCACAAGTAAAATAATAGAATCGGGAACCAACCAAGAAGCAAAGAGGCAGACCTAGAAGAAAATGGAAAGATCAAATAAAAAAATAGAATTAGAACGGGGAGTGACAATAGATGAAATGAGGATACTAGCAAGGGCCAAAAAAAGATGGAAAAACTGGATACAGGACTAGCGACCAGTATCTGTCGCCCTAAAGAGCACTAAGGATTAGAGAAGAAAAAAAAGAAGCAAGAGCTGCAGTTTTATTTCTTTGAATTTTTCTACAAAACATAAACGCAACCTATAGAATAGATGGTTCAAGAAGTCCCTCATAAAGTCTTGTTGCCACCCTTATCTTTGCACTTAATTTTGGATTGCCTATATTAAGCAGCTTAATAAAGTTCAATATTCACGGTTGTTTGTTTAATGTTTTATCAGTTTATAATTTTATGATAGCAACCCTATCGTAAAATACAACACTTGCTAAAGATTCTCTGTACGATCTCCACCCACAAGACCAAATGACGTTCACGGTTTAGTGATTCCTACACCTAATGATCGAGATATGGTTAAAACACAGTCACTTTTAAAGAAACCACATTAAAACGCTAGCGAGAGAATACAAGCAGCCAAATTATAAATTAAAAAATGGCTTCTAAACCAAATTTTCCCAAAAAAGAGAAGAACCCAAATTGGGTCTGAAAATCATCACATATATAGAATGTCGCAGTCGCTGCCAAAACCGACACTTCTTTAAAAAAAAATAATATCAATAAAGATATCGTAACATTTTAATAGAAGTCAGTTCCTGGTGTGTACAATAAAAAGAAATTCGGCTTCTCAATTGTTACGATATGCCATCCAACATGTTACGTCTATCTGTTTCTTTTGTGTGTTCATCTACGTATAAATTTGTGTTTGTAAGCTTTAAAAAACAAGTGTTTAGTGTTCACATTTACTAAAAATAGAATTGAGAAAATCACGTCAACTGCAATTGCTGGAGGGTTTAAAAGCTCATATCCATTGAGCAAGTTTATGATTTGGGTATTGTCAAAAAAATTGGAAACCAAAGAATTTAAAAGATCAACTACTAAAGACTCACAAAAAAATCAAAAGTTGTTAAGGAGCACTTAACAACGTACTGTAAAAAAGCAAAACCTACGCGTTAAAAATGTGGGCTAATATAATGAGTGACACTTCCGATGATTTCAGACTCTTCCCGAAGAAAATCAAAGAAAACTAGACAACACTTCGTTTTCCGGCGGTCTCAAAATTCCTATATTTGGGAAAATAAAAATCCCCATACAATACATGAAGAACCTCTTCATACAGAGAAGGTTAGTGTTTAGTATAAGGTACTTGGCGATTCACAATTGGTCCCATATTCTTCAATAAAACCACCACAAGGGCCGCATATATGGAAATCTTCAAAACATTTTTAAAGTAATTGGAACTGTATTAGATATTTTCAGCAGGATGGAGCGACATTCCACATACCACACCCCAACGTAGACAAAATTCAGAGACTACCTGATTCGACACTGCTTAATTATGCTCTAGGAAGGAACCTGAAAATAAGCATTACTGAACACTTCAAATTTTCCAAAATATGGTGGACATTTCTTACAAAATAAACCAACTTTCAATTGTCTTAGACTATTTTTATTGATATTAATGTTATTAAGAAAAAATCCGGTTAAAATAAATATCACATTATAAGAAACGGAGCAAAAAAAGCGATAAAAGAAGGAAAACCAATAAGCTGACAAAATTTTGAAACACAGCTACAAGAAGACTATAAAAGTAACAATAGAAAATTTTGGAACAGATTGAAATACATGAAGAGAAGAAGAAAGAAAGAAATAAAAATTATCAGAAAGAAAGAAGCAAGAATTATCAGAAATAAAAATAATCGATTAATAACTAATAAAGAGGAAATACTCCAAACATTTAGAGATTATTAAACAAAAACTTTAGTAACAGAACATGAAAATTATATGGATGAAATTGATAAGGAAACAGAAGAAGAAAACGATATACTGCCTGATAAAAAATAAATGAAATAGAGAAATGCTAAGAAGCATAAAAACAGGAAAAGTTGGAGAAAAAGACGAAATTTATCAGAGATGATTAAAAGTGAGGAGAAAAAAGATAAGATGAGATAAAAAAAGGATACCAACAGGATTTGAGAAAAATCTTATTTTGCCAAGGTAATAGATTCAGGCAAAGGAAAAGGGGAGAAAAAAGGAAAGCCAAAGGAGCTAAACAGAACACAAGAGAGAAGACAAAAGAGAGGAAAACAAATATATGAAATAATGACACAGGACCAGAGCAAATAGTAGAAAAGGATAAAAGAATATAAAGCCACAATAACAAATCCAACCCCGTAATGGGCCTAAGGATTATCGTGAAGAAAAGGAAAAAGAAGAAAATGCCTGGTTCATTTGCAAGTGGGACACCCTACAGGATACAGCCCAAAAAAAAAAAAACAAGAAATAAAAGAAATAGGAATTGCTAAACTTGTACAAGATTGTCTTTTATAACATAAAAACCAAAAACAACAGACACACATTTCCTAAATTCGCGTCTCTGGTCAATCATAGTGTTTATTTTGGCAGCGGAGCAGCGCTGGCATTTATCTTCTTCTGCGCTTTTGTCAGTTAAATGGAGGAATTGAGCGTAATCCTGGCGCAGTGCCGCCAACAAATTAGAAAGCGAAACCACGAGTCCTTTCGCGGGAGAAATAAAAACGCGCTCGCATTGTACGGCGCTCCGCAATTCCACCGCGAGTAATTAATCGTCTAGACAGACCTATAATGTTAAACAGCATGCCAATTTTCCCGCAGAATGAGCCGCGATAGCTCACGGCGAGGCCTTTGTGCATGCCGCGCCGACACCGCCGCCAATTCCAGAAGTAAATTCGCGTTGTTTTGCTGGTGCGGGTCCCGTCCGGCCCAGCGGCGTGTGAATCAGCTAATGAATGTTATTACAGCCCACAAAGGGCAAGCTTTAAATAAAATTCTCGTCGCGAGGTGGGATTGGGGCCTAATCTTATACATCAGAAATTCCCTGACAGCGGAAGCCGCAAAACTGATTTTTAACACGCGCGCCGTGGGATATGATATGGGCGCGAAATGGAATTCGTATTCAAATGAAAGGGACGTTCGGCGGGTATCGATTGAAACTTTTTTGGGGATTCATCAATCGCAATGTTCTTTTTGCGGGTGATTTAAACATTTCTTATCAAAATAAATTACGTATTAAAATTGTAAGTTTGGGAAAATTTTAAAGCTTTAGTACAAACATTTTTTGACCATCGAACATTGCTCATAACACTCCTCTTCTGAGTTTTCACTGACAACCATTCAGTAGCAAAAATGGTCGCGCGCGCTGTACAGCCGCCTGCCGGATTGTCACCTGCCAAAATACGCCGCAAAATGTGCAGCTGTAAAAGGTTAAAGAGGGTTAGCTAGGTTTTAAACAAGTTGTACACAGGAGCAGAGGTTATCAGAGCGTCTAAGTCAAGCTTGCCCAAAAATCAATCCTCTAAAACAATTTGCAAGCTTGCCAAGAGCAAGAGTGGTTGCAGTTAGGCCCCTTGGGGTGAAATTTATTTGTTCTCTAAATAATTAACAATATTTTTGTACAACAATCACTCCTTCAAGTGAGGTGAGGTACTAAAGAATTACTGAGCTTTTAAAAGTTTTTCCCAGAAAGGTTTGCTTTATTTGGTTTAATTTCCCAGGATTGTACAAAGTTAATAAGAACACCATTTTATGCTAAATATTATTATTTTTTCGTATTAGCAAGGCCTCACGTTTTCTTACTTTTATCAGTGGAGCTTTACTTCACTTTGGAAACTCTCTAAATCCAATAGCTCAAAAAATTTATCTTTTTTTGGATAGATCTATCTATAGTTTGTTATTTCTATTTTTGATCCTTGCTCATCTCAAGTCTCCTTCCACTTCTTGTAGTTATGCTACTTTTGATCTCCTATACCTTTTTTACATCTTGGTTCTATTTATAGCAGTGCATATGTTTGCTATCGCTTTTCCTCTTGGCCTGTTTACATGCCCTAAATATCTGACGCATTATTTTTTTATTTTCTTAAATATATTCTTTTCATTTAGCACTGAAATTCATTTTTGTTCACTTTTTGTTAACTGAGACTCTTAAAAAACCAAAAATTATCTTTAAGTTCCTTTCGAGTAATGTTAACTATAAGAATAAGAGGTGATTCATAATTCTGTGATGCTCTGTTCTGTGATGCACAACAAAACTCTTCTTTGACTTTAATCCTCCAAAATAATAGTCATCTACATTAAGGTGTATTTATAATTTTTTTTCACTCGCTGTCCCGCTCCTAAGTGGACGTGTGTTGAAAAGTCCTGTTTAAATTGGCCTGTTATTCATATCAGGATAAACATAGATGTTGATAGATGTGGACAGACAACAACAAAATCCAAAAACTTTTGCAGCAGTTTGTGGGTGATTGGGTCGTTTAGTTATAGTGACGAACACGGAGGATGGGCGCGTTATATTGGTATACTTCAATTAAAAATGTTCTATATGATATTGTGAATAACACCGGTACAAGATTTAAACGAGTGTCCCATCAAAGTGGTGCAATATGTGCGAAAACTTTCAAAGGTGGACTTTCTTTCGAAAAAAAGTTTGTAGCTGAATTTTTCAAAAGGCTACTACCATTAAAGGATTTCTGTCGTAAATGCCCTTCACGGATAAAACAATCTTTGATATGGTAGATATTATCAACTTACGCAACCGTCGTCTGTAGACTAGAAAGAATCTCCATCGAATAGTTGAGGTTTAGCATTCAGGTTTGGGCTGAGATTATCAGTGACCAAATAGTTGGACCATTCATTTTTAACAACGTCTCAATGATATAATTTATCAGCAATTTCTGAAGAACACTCTGCCATTATTGCTTAAATAAATGCTATTGACAGTACAAGTTAATGTGGCTGATAAACAGTGGAGCTTCAGCTCACTTTAATAACAAATGGTTCCATCGAAGTGGTCGTGCTGTGAGACCCGCCGATCACCCTGGACCTTTACCTGTGGGGTTATTGAAGCCATTTGAAAAGCACATTAAGTCAGTTATTGATGTGTAAATACTTGAATAAGGTGTTTCTGCAGTTTGCTAGGCTAGGTAGATGCAGTACCAAATATTTAAACGAATGCGTTGGTTCATGATCCATTGTAATCCGTGGGGAAACTTCAAACACCACTCCAACTTTGCCAGAAATAAATAGAGTAGTATCGTCCAATGTAACGTAACATTAAAAATCCAGTGTTACGAAATAACTGTGGAAAGTAATATTTTAAGCGGGCAGATATGTCAAGTCGCAAAATGTAACGGTAGAAAATTGGACCAGACAAATTATATATGAATTTCGATTAAATGGATCTTTTCGATACTAAAATAAGTGTCTAGCATTGTACAGCTTTGTACAGTAGCTGAAAATAACAAATCGCAATTCAAACCACCATTGCAAAAATTGTCTTGGACAAATAAGACTTTTTCATATTCGGATCTAACTGGGATGATAAAATTCTAATAAAAACTTAAAATATATTTTTGCTGCTAATAGATGACCTTGAAATAAGAATAGTTAAAGGTGTTCAAAAGAAAACTAGATAGAATTGGGGGATCTACAAAAAAGTGACCACAACGATTGAAAAGATTAACCAGTAGACTCTTCTAATAGTAACAAATTTGCAAAAACAACAAAATCAACAAAAGTTAGACCATATGAAGCAAAAAAATGTGAAATTCTGAAGTTTAAAAATAAAGGAACATAGAACCAAGACAGATATATCAACTTCAACTACAACAGCAGCTGCTTGCTCAAAAAATCCAATTTATTTTGAGTTCCAAGTCTTTATGGACAGCATTAGCTAAGGGACAATTCCTACAGGTCATTAGGTCTCTTCTGGCTATAATGTAAGGTCCTGTAGTGCTTGCAAAGAGTACCCTCTGTGTTGACACTAACTCAGAAGCAAGTAAACCATACAAGTGGTGGCTCCTTTTTAGGGTTTAAACACCAACTTCCGTCCTTGAGCTTTTTCAAAATTAGCTGGAGTTTTGGCGGGAATAAAAATATGAAGTATAGCTAATTCACAAGCAGACACTGCTATCACAGAATATAAATTCAAAATGCTCACGAGACAACAAAGAGCGTTTTTGCTTTGGTAAACATAGCGATAATACGATCAATTCGTTATTTTAAACTTGAGTTCCCACTTGACTTTCGTAGAATAATAACGCATGCCGGCCGCTCTGTGAGATAGATAGTGTAATCTAATATACGAGTACACAAGTTCAAAAGTTTTTAAAGGTCAACTTAACATTTAAATTCACATCAAAAGTGCAATAACTCAACGTAACTTAGATTACGGGCCCAAATCTACACACACGCAGTAAGTGCACTTATTGTTAATTATAATCCACCAAATTATGTGCAGTACGCACCCCCGCATCAAAATATAAGTACATATGGAAATCCTAACGTACCGCAACCATATATACAAATGCCAATAAATATTTCCTTATCACAACCAGCTCCTATGCACTCACAACATCAAAATACACCCATGTACAGTAGTCAGCCATTTAACAATCAACTATTTGTAAACACAATGCAGTCACGAACTCTAGAAAATTTACCTAACTAAAATTCAGGAGAACAGTGGCAACAAGTTACAAGGAAACGAAGCAGGCCTCTGGAAGAACAAGAACCCAGCACCTCAAAAAAATAAATACTGGCTTGGGCTCAGTAATAGGTATACACCGCTCTCAGAAGAGAATATGGAAGAAGACAAACAAACTACTGCAGTTGCACCTAAACCACCACCGATATTCATCTCAGGAGTAGAAAACATTAAACCACTTATCACACTACTTGACTAGTTAGCCAAGGATAAATATATCATAAAAACCTTATACAATAACTAGGTAAAAGTACAACCCCTAGAAGACAAGATATATTCCGTGATAATTAAGGCATTAGTAGAAAAAAATACTGAATTCCATACATACAAACCTAGTCAGGAAAGAAGCTTCCGAGTGGCTCTGAAGAATTTACACCCATCAACTGAAGTAAATGATATTAAAAACGCCTTGCAAGAAAAAGGTCACGAGGTAATAAATATCTGGATTGTAAAGCAAAGAGGGGAAAAAACGCCATTATCAATGCACTTCATAGACATCAAACCCAGCAATAATAACAAAGAAATATACAACATAGATTTACTATTAAACACCAAAGTACAAATTGAAGCTCCACACGATGAAAGCGAGATTCCGCAATGTATGCGATGTCAAAAACAACCCAAGATGCGTCAAATGTGCGGTAGACCACCTAACTAGTGCTTGCACAAGAAAAGAAAAAGATGACGTTAAATGCGCTAACTGCCAGGAAAACCATCCAGCCAACTACAGAGGATGTCTGGTTCATAAGCAAATACAACAAAAAATTTATCCAGCATTAAGGGAACGTAAGATAAAAACGAGATATGTTCAACCAGGCATAACGTATGCCCACCAAACCCAAGCACAACTGACAAATCAACAAAATCCAATAAACGTAACAGCACCCGGAAACGACTTAAGTGACCTAAAACAAATGATAAAGAATCTTATGGATCAAATGAGCACCCTCATTAACCTCATGTCAATGCTCATCAATAAAAAATAAATAATGGCTCAATTATTCAAAATAGCAGTATGGAACGTTAATGGCCTGTGTCAACATGCACAGGAAATAAAATTATTCATACAATTATTTGATATAGACGTTCTATTAATCTCAGAAACACACTTTACTAGCAGAAGCCATCTAAAAATACCATACTACAACATCTACAGCACAAAACACCAAGGCGAAACAGCGCACGGAGGTACGGCAATAGTAATGAAACAGAATATTAAACATTACAAAAGAGCTGAGTACAGACACACCACCATACAAGCTACCAATATTGCTGTTGTAGATAATACAGGAGAAATAATAATATCCACAATATACTCTCCACCGAGACACAATAACCAATATGACGACTACAACAGATTTTTCAAGACATTAGGAAACCGATTTATAGTCGGAGGAGACTATAATGCGTAACATACTGTATGGGGGTCAAGGACCATAACTACAAAAGGCAGAGAATTATTAAAGGTCATGAGAAACAAGAACTTAAATTATCTATCGACATTTCAGCCTACATACTAGCCCTCAGACCCCAAAAAAAATCCCTGATCTTTTAGATTTTTGCATAATCAAAAGCCTTAACACCAAAAAAATCTTAGTAGAACCATGTTTAGAATTAACATCCGATCACACTCCAGTCCTGGTAACAATATACACACAAATATTGGGCAGGCCGAGGAAATCATCACTTTATAGCAAAAGGACCGACTGGGATTATTTCAGAGAAAAACTAGATGAGCAGATAACTCTAAAAATACCTCTAAAGACTGAAATTTATATAGAAGAAGCTGTAGTTGACATAACAAAAGCTATACAAATTGCGGCGCGGCAAGCAACCCCAGAGAGAAATGAAGTAAGATCTAAAGAAAAGTGTCCAATAATAGTAAAGCAAAAAATATCAGATAAACGCAAAGCTCAAAAAAGATGGCAGATAACAAGAGATCCGATGGACAGACAAAGGTATAATAAGCTAGCAAAAGAACTCAAAAAGCTACTATTCAAGATAAAAAACGACTCCATCCAAGAGTACCTAAAAGGTCTAACACCCACTGATGCAACAGATTATTCTTTATGGAAAGTCACTCGAAAACTCAAACAATCTCAGCAGCAAGCATCACCGATACGACTCAACCAAACAACATGGGCAAGAACAGATAATCAAAAAGCCACATTTGCCGAACATCTGAGCACAGTTTTCCAACCTTTTCCATCACAAATAACACTGCCGAAGAACAAGAAATATATGATCAACTACAGTCTCCATTCCAGAGGGCCCTACCAATAAAAAAAGTTTCAAAAAGTGAGATTGAGTGATTGAGCGCAAACCAGGTTACAGCACGTCAGCGACCATTGCTAATGAAACAAAATAGAACGAAGTTAAATCGTCGAATCTGTGCTTTAAAGAAGGGGCGCAATTATGGTCTAACATCGACACAAGATATGGGCATGCAACAAACTTACAAAGTCATCAAGCGTTTTCTGGAGGTAAATCTGGACCACGACCCACAGGAGATGGTAAAAAAAAGTTGCTACTGTAATTCTAAATTGAAATTATTAGTTTTTGGAAGCAAAGACTGCTATTCGATTAATAAAGAGATAGAAGATGACAAGAATCAAAATAAAGAATAATCTGTATCTTCAGCTAACAACAGTTTCTTTATCATCGACGTCGAGACTAAATTGGAATAAAACGTCTCAAAAATGAATGCTAAACAGTATGGTTCTATTATATCAGATCAAGCACCTTATGTGGTATGGTCTAAATTAAAATTTTCTAAAAATACGACGGTATGGTAAGCGATCGCACAGCTTTTGTAACCTACGTTGATGCTTCATTTTTTATTTTGGTGATATACATTTTACCTTTCACTGTCACACAATCTATCTTGTTATGGCCTGAAAAAATATCTTTTGGTGATTTGGACAATCTGACTGATGTGCTAAAGTTCCGACCAATCCAATAGTTTTTGTAATTGATGAAGAGAGAATTAATCCCTCGAAACACGTTGATAGACAATGTCACTCAATTAAACTAAAGCGGTGTTGGATTTCTTGCTTCTGTTTGTTTCTTAGTCGAGAAAGATTTGAACCCCTATCCAACTCTGGTTAAATCTGTCGTTTCTCTAACGCCTTTCTAAAGTTATTAATGACATTGCCATTGAAGATATTTGTGGCTCTAGAAACATCGGCTTGATTTGAATGCCACTTGTTAATCAAAAGTGCTGCAAGATCCTTTTACGTCTTATCGTCCTGTTTTCTTTCTACTCTTTTCTTAACTTCTGCAGTTCTTCAATAGTCAGCTCATGTTGTGTTTCTCTACCAACTCCTCCAGGTCTATTTCATTAACTTCTAATTGTGACCTTATTCAGACCTTACCATATCTATAATGTCAGTTTTGCTTTGACATTCCTCCAAAGCACTTTTGAGTCATAATTTTTTATATTTTAGAAACATCTTCTCATGCCTGACCAATAAAATACAAACAATGAAGAATATTAAAATGATTATTCAGTAATTCTCTAGAGGTTAATTCTATATCTAGGGCAACTTCAGACATTTTGGAAAAGAGCTTTGATATAAAACTTTTTGGTAATAATTAATTTGTTGGTTGTAAGAGTGGTGTGGTATTAAAGGCAAAAACTTAATTTGGTGAAATAAAATTCTTCGTCAAAATTTTGTACTACAACATTTATCCTTTTCAGATAGATCCCTTTCTTGTCGTTTTGCGGTGAGAGCAAAAATCTTTGTTATCCGCTCAAAAAAGAATTGCCTGGTTACTTAGACGCTCCTGTTGGCTCCACATAACACCAAGTTTGTGTCTAGTAACATTCTGCTTTTCAAATGCTCGAGGGTTTTTAGAGTATACAAACAAGAGTTTCAGGCTACTAAAAAGAAATGTTAGTCTATCATATGTTGGTTTCTGTTCCGTTAATGGGATTTTCTCCTTAACAATGAGCGTTGTTTTAAGATTTTTTTCAGATAACCCAATCTAATTGCAGTTTGAAACTTGTTTTGTTTGTAATCTTCTAACTCCATTAATTTCTTCACATATCTGCATCTAGCACCAGTTCCATTGCTGAATTTCTCTAACCATCTTTTAGTAGCTTTAAACCCTTTCCCAGTATCTTTACCACTGGTAGTAGATAGCAAGTTCCATGTAAGATGTTCGCAAATTGAGCTTTCAAACAGATCGGTTTTAAGATACGTTAATCCAGGGGAGTACAAAAATTTACATTCTTCTATATATTATTTTTGCGAGATAAAAACGACAAATATTCCCCTAGTTTTTTGCAAAAATCTACTCTCTTTTGCAATTGTAAGCTATAGTAAATTTAGACAAATTTGTACAGATAAATTTGTCTAACTCCATTCCTATACTTTTTTCTATTATGGTTTTCTTCTTCATTTTTTTAATCCTACGATAAAAATAAAACATTGATCAGCAAAATAACGTTTATCTTACAGATTATTCAAAAAATAAAGATAAAGTCAGTTATGTCACAATACTATGATTCGTTTCACAATATTGCAGGGAATTGTATATACACATGTCAAAAATAGTATCTTATACTCAATTTATAGGAAACATTTTACATATAGAACATTAAAAACACTACTCTAGAGGACAAAATGGGATATAAAGAGTTCTTGGAACGATTGTATGTTAAGTTATTAATCAAGCTATACATCAAGGTACCACTATATTTTCTTCCTTATAGCAGTCAAACTGATTTGCACCTTAGGTCTACAATTTAATGGATCTAAATCTTGGAAGAAAAGATATCACCAATTTAAACAAGTTAAGTTAAGTTAAGAACAGTTTGCAAACATTGAGGGCAATTTAGAAAAGTGTCTTTGTAAGTGTACTGAATTTGGAGAAACCAACTTCAAACTTTGCTGAATATCTTAATACAAACCTACATAATACTAGGTGCAGCAGAAAAATCGGGTGTTTTTAGAATGGATAGTACTCGAAAATGGTAGGAATTTGAGACCTTTACCTGTGAACATCATAAGAAGATGCCTTGTTAGCTCCAATGAAGACCTGGGACTTAAGAACACCCTCAACGGATTTTTTATAGGTACTTCAACGCCGGTCACCATGGAATTGTTCCCAAGCAAAATTTGATATTAAGGTGCATCTATTCAATACAATGAAACAAAAACCTCTGGACGCCTCTCGGAATGTGCGCACCCCAGAGAACGTAAGGAAAGCGAGAGTGATTACGAGTCTACGACGTTCTGCTCGGCATCAGGCTACAGCACTCCAAATCTCTAATTGGCGCGTTCGCTGCATTTTACAAGAATTCAAATTTCACCCGTTAATCACAAGTTAATGGTGGTTCAACCTCCAGTACGAGATTACCCTCAGAGACGTTTGTCAAAAGAATGTTTGAAATCTATAATGATTATTTTTACATAAATGGCCCAGTTAAGAGGCTACATTATGGATGCTGGGACGTTGAGAACCCGCGGAAAATTCACAAACGTGCACTTCAAAATCCTAAAATGTCTGATTGGTAGAGAGTAGGCGAAAAAGGTATTATCGGATTTTATTTTTTTAAATGGCAGGGAACGATAGCCACAATGCTCAATGATTTCCTGCTACCTGAACTTCTCCGTCAGAGAATCGATATGGGGCGCATGTGGTTCCAACAAGATGGAGCAAATCTCACACGGCAACTGAACCAATATTCCCTCAACAGGTAACGATCTTAACATTTGCGATTTCTTTTTTGGGAGATATTTAAAACAGGAAGGTTTATTATTAAACCTCGCATACTAGAGAAATCGAAGGATCCAATTTTCAGGGAGCGACTGCAGACCGGGTGGACACCATTTATCTGACGTTATCTAACTATAATTAATTAAAAAGAATTCCTCTACATGACTACTTAAATTCTACCATGTTATCTCGCCAGATCTTGCTGCAGGTCCAGCCAGTATAGTCGTTTGCATGCCGCTTTCGTCGGTGAGCTGCCGCGAAGTTATTGTTGCAGCGCTGGGTCGATAAATTTGGAACCGTTTTGAGTGCCGCATTCACATGCAACTCTTTATTTTCGCACCGATGAATAATTTTCATCTGCGCTCACACCGCCTATTTCAAGGCATTACGAACGCAACTCCGTTCCCGCACAATGGGGCAATTCTGAATGCTTGCGGGCATATTTGCAGCAAACAAAGCTGTTTTGCGGCGCCGTGCACTTCGAATGCATGCCACTGGGTGCTTTAGATTGAGGGTCTACCTGCAAGAATGCGCTTTGGAAATAACAAGGCAGCTTGCCATGTAAACACAACTCGCGCAAGATCTAGAAATTTGGCTGCCGCGATTTAGTCATCCGATGTTATTCATATCGTGAAAGGGAAGTAAAGTTTATTTAGGCAACATAACAGTAATGGGTAATCTAACGAATGGCTAGAATGAATCACGAATGTTTGGGAGGAAAATACCCCGTATTTCTTCTATTAATACTATGTTGAAATCAAAGTTTCCAAGAGTAAAATTTGACTGTTAATCAGCTTTTTACTTATTTTTTTGGTAATTGGACAATTCGCAATTTCAACTTCAGCAACGATATGTAACGAGTAATACATGGTCTGCGTATTGCTATACCATTACTGCTGTCTTCTCAGTTGAGTTGAAGCAATGCCCAAAACAACTGTTTGACAGGTCACTAAAATATTTGCTTTATTTTAAAATAAATTCGATGCCATCATGTTTTGAACACCGCACTATTCAAATACCCACCACGCTGCGTTCGCTTGTATTTGGGAAACACAATGTTCTATGGCGCGGCGCAACATATCAAGTTGTATTCCACGAATGATTCTTTTACAATTTTCCATTGTTTGCGATTGTTCCTGTAAACCTGCTCTTTAACATAACTCCAAAAAGAATTGTGTTAAATGGCAGACTCAGAGAGATCCATTTCGTGATTGATTCACAAAATGTTTCCGCCAATCAGCTGGTGGCGTCGCCATTCCTGTTGGAATCACATTTCACTTAAGTTTATATAGTTCATTTCCCGTCGCAAAAAATTGGTTATCATCGACCGACAGCGCTCACCATCCACAGAAACAGCGTTTCCTTAATCATTAAAAAAATAAAGTGAAATGATGCTTCCATGACATAAGCCGCAGCATACAATTAATTTTTGTGGGTATAAAGTTGTTTCTTTCATTATTTTTGAAACTGACTCCTTCAAAAATGGCTGTTTTGTTTATCGGCAAAGCTATTCAACCAAAAATAGGCTTTACCAGGAAAAATCGTTGTGATCAGTTTCCAGTTACCCTAACGTCCAATCACTTGACCAGTTGGTTTCGGTTCTTGAGCTAAAATAATTTTATAAAGATGTGAATGCTAATCTAAGCGTAAAATTCGCCAAGAATGAACAAATTTAGATCTTCATAAACACTGACTCAAAGGATAGTGATATTTCTTGCACTCTTTCCGTTTCGTTATCGTACATAAACATTTTTATCGTGCAGAATAAATTCACATTCCAGTATTTTTTTACTGCGATCGTAATTTTCACAAGGTGAAGCATCAAACAATGCTTGATAAAATCCTGTACTATAACGAATGTAACTGACACTATCATGTGGTTATGAGGTATCAGAGAGAGTTGCTGCACGCATTTGAAGTTCATATTTATTTTAAAAAATCCGTTAGTTAGCACTGGCCACAAAACTGTTCTGGAGTATCTCCATTGATTCGTCAAGATGGAAATTCGTCGTCTTTTGTGGAAACTCATTACATTGTTTCTGAAAACGCAATGTGATGATAAACAACAAATAAATTTTTATGATGAACTACAACTGGCATACGTGATCAACAAAGTTGGGCAAAAATTGATTATTTCAATTTAGTGCTGAGTGGATAGTGAATAGATCAAGTCTACGATTTGTTGAAGGATAAACACTCAGTCTTAACTCATCGAAAGCACGTTCTTTTAACAGAAAAATTCAAATTCGCACTCCACCAAGAAGGGCAAAGAATAGTTTAAAGGATTGAGTGCATACAAGCCTTGATGCCGCACTATCCGACGTTTTTTGCAAGGACAACGCTTTGAATTGAGGAACCTTGTCAAGAGTTCCTTAAATCGAATTCGACAGAATTATTTTGAGCTGATCTGAAAAGTATGGCCTTCATTTTTAGGAATAATTGTTATTGTTTCATACACAATTTTCGATATGATGAAAAGTACACTCCACCATTGCCTGTTCCAAGTCAGGACAAGAAAAGAGAAGGGGGAAGAGTAACAACCTCGTTAAAAAACCAGGGTTCAACTGACCCGATTGATAGTACCCTGTAAGAGCCCCTGCCTAGGGTTACAAGTGAAACAAGGTCAATGACCAGAAAGGCGAATGAAAGTGTATCTCCAACGGTTTTTAGGAAAGAAAAACCACTTCTACCATAGGCCAGCAGCTATGGTAGTACTGGATGTAGGAGGAAACAAAGTTATGTTGAAACAGCTACATACCAGATACCAACAGGCGTTTATGGCAATCATTAATACGGTTGTACTGCGATATGGAATTAAAGGAGAAACCACCATATTATTTTCTCAACCGCAGCTAATTTAATGATGGCTCCTTCTGACATAAAACGCTAGCACCGATAACTATAGGAATATGAAGCAAAAAGATGAAGCGCTGCAAACCAATTTACGGATTGATAATGGAATAAGAAAGATGAAAATAACGTTTGTCTGGAAACTTTATCCCCAAGCTAGTAATAACCACTAACCTCATATACTTAGCAATAAAATTAGAGCTAATGGACGTAATTTGATTTATTTAGGCATATTTTTGTTTGAAGACAAACTTATATCACGTTGCCGACAATAAATGGCCGTCTTTTTGTATACTCTTGGCACACAGTATTTATATTAGTGCTAGATAGAGAAAGATTGTAAGATTTTTGGTTCCAGTAATGTCAAAGGCGTCTAGCAGACACAGGAAAGGATCTAAAAATACTCTCTTGTGGAACACCTACTTTTATTGGGTGGCGTACAGAGAGTTAGTTATTGCTTTTGTGTCATCAATAAATAATATGTGCTCAATAAAATTTGTTATAATTTATATAATAAACTGACGTGCCACACCTTATGGAAAGCCTTTGACTTCTAAAAATTCCGCAGTGTAAAACTTTTTCTCGTCAAGGCTCTTGTCTATCAAGTTAACGATTCTGCAAGTTTGTTGTATAGTAAAATGGTGCTGCCTAAATCCAAACTGGTGGTTTAGTAATAGGGTAATCCAAATCTTCTTAAAGTTTTCGTAGGAAAAAGTTTTCAAAAATAGAAGATATAGGCTAATCGGTCGATGGGAGTTAGCTATAATGAACTGGATACAAGAACGGATGACAAACTGAGAATCCTGTTAAAAATGGTGGTTAATAAGGTGACAGCTTTTCTCGGAAGATTTTTAGTATTTGTGTTGCGAGTAAATAGTATCCTGGCGCTTTGTGATTTTTTAGAGCATTTATGCCAATGCTTACTTCGGTGGAGGCACAATGTCCAATAAATGGTTTTAATTGGCAAGGGATGTCCAAGAAGTTAATTGTATCCTTTGAACTTCAATTCGGGGCCGTTTCAAAGGGCAAAAAGACGTCTGAAAGTTGTTGAAAAAATTCATCATTTTTGCCTGAATCCGATTTATTTTTCAAGTTTTATCAAGTTTACTGGCAAACAGTTTCACGTATCCTTGAACTTTCTCTTCAAATTTCTTTTCAACTTTTCTTCGTGGTATTTGTTTACTATCGATCTGGTTGTCCTATTTAACTTTAGATAAAGTTTACTACCCACTTAAGGCTACCCTATCAAGCGACCTGACTCTGAGAAGGGGTCCTTGCGTTGCCTGCGACAATCTCTACGGGTCTAATACCAAACATTGGTTAATCTAGGATCTGACAAAAGTCTTGCATTGTTCTGTTGATTTTCTGTGTCTAAGAGGGCAATAAATGGCTGTTACCGCGTGTGACCAAGTTAAAGCTGTGATTCGTACATAAGGTAATGAAGATGTGCTGAATGGAACTTAGGTACATCAAAATGTTGCTGCAAATAACAATTGCGGAGCCGCCATCCTATAATATACCGCACATAGTGCAGTTACGAACGAAAATTTTTGTTTTCTCTGTGAAATATGCTTCCAAAACAAGCGTAATATCAAAATTTTTATAGCTAAGGGAAATTTAAGGCCATTAACAATTCTTGAGGATTTAACTATTGTTAATGCTTATTGACAATGTTTGGTAGCAGATTTATTACCAACTGGCTCTGTTGCATCATTTGAAGAAACATATCCTTGAATTCTGATAAAAAGATGGTTAACTGTTGAGTTAACATAGAAAATAAATCATTTCCGGTATTGGTTTCTATTGCTCCGGTTATTACGTAGGATTTTGGTTGTTTATATATCTGTTGCTTATGGTCTCAAAAGTGGTAATGTGAAGACAGGGCAATGAATTAAGTAAGACTTCATAAACCTTGCGTCCTCTACAGTTCTTTTTGAAAAAAAAACATATTTCGCTGATGTTTGCCTTGACTTAAAGCAAGTAAATGTATTATTCAACCCTCCGTACTTTACGCAACTAAATGGCCTAGAATAGTAGGCCTTGGGATGACCATAGTTCTAACATCTCGTATATGATATTATTCCATTCTTCTTCCTAAGGGGTTCAACAATAATTTTTGTTCCAAATATGTTCTCACTATTTTCAAGGAGTTCTATGTCTGCATAGAACATCACTAAGGTTCTTGTTTTATGTATGTCTTATATATAGTACAGAGCGGACTTCATTACAAATGCTTCTTAGGGTAATTCTGTAGGCCCTTCCTTGCTTTAATTAGTAGTAGTGGTGTTATCTTTGCATCACTTAAGTGGCGAGGATTCTAATTTTAATTAGTGGAGAATTTCAATATTGCACTCGTTAAGCGTTGTGAAAAATTTATTTTGCACTGCTGTGTAGAATAGTTACTGTGGGCCCGCTTTGCTGCGAGACTATTAGCCAGCCTCTTATTAATTCGCACCATACACTTGAACTTTTGCCGTACAACTGTGCCAAAATAAGTAAAAATAAATATTAACTTTACCTATAAAAATAAAAGCAGTATATGGATATATTAACAAAATTAATAAAAATATATATATTTGAGTTCAAACACTGGCCGATCAATAATGAACGAGCAAATATATCAAAGCTCAATATAACGGCTTTAAGAGAGACAAACCGAACGAGCTTGTTCAGAAATAGGAGATTTAAGTGAAATCCTTCAGATTGTTTCCTAGAGGGTAAAATGTAATTAAGAAGTGTTCCAACCAAATACAAAAAATAACATCAAAGAAATCGAAAACCCAACTTGATATTATAATCTCCAAACCCTGCAAAAAATAATGACAAAAGTTACACCTGAATTGATTTACTTTAAATTTTGATATCAATGTAAAGCTCAATGAGTTTCCTGAAAACTGTTTATATCAATCTACAGCATGGTACTATTAGAAGAACAATTTGATAAACATTTACTAGAGTTATTCTAAAACTAATAAACATTTTTTTATTTGTTCCAATTTTTCTAGCATTAAGGTGACCGAATTTTGCAAATGCGTGTCTAATCTTATCTTCCCCTCCTCAACAAATATTAAATATTATACCAAACATGCTCTTCTCAAATCTCTGTTCTATGAGAACTTAAGTCGGAAACACCAACACGAAATTTAAAAAACATTTTGAAAACTGGAAATTAAGGCTACAAATTTATATACAATGCTGGGTGAGTAGCGTTAGTTAGGTATATTCAAGCATCAAACTCTTAGTAAACTCAAGGACTATCTTTGAAAAACCAAATTTGAAGATAACAATCTTTTTAGTTTTATTATCGAAGTTATGGAACATAAATTGAACAGAAAAAATAATTGTACACAAACCACATTTCGAAATCTAAATAGTTGACGGCAGACTTGTCAAATGACAAATCAAAAACGAAAATTAAGTCCTACAAATTCATCTTAGCTCAATACTGAGTCGTTTAAATCTTATTGGCCGGTACCGCTTTTTGTGAAAACTCCACTCCCAATCACAGAAAAATATATTGCAATTTGTGAGTTTTATTGTACATTTTGATCATTGCCTTTATCCTTTCTTTGCGGCATTCTACCGATTCACAACCAATGCAGAATAATATTTTCACGCACTTTTCCGTTTATTTTAAATTTTCTTGTATAAAAAACATCATATTGAAAGTTGAAGTCCTGTAGTAAATTACTTTCTACACAATCCTTAAATAAGAGCTTTAAGTACAACGGTTATTAATTAGGGCGTTCAAAAATAAGGAAGAAGAAGAAATGATCAACACTTCCTCTAGAAACTCTGGTCGTGTGACATATTGAAATACGCAACCAATTTGTATCTTCCGACAAATGTTAGTGGGCCATTCACGCAGTGCTGCAAGTGAAGTTCTGGACAAAGCGGAAAACTATGGAAACATGAGCAGCAATAGACAGTGTGGCGTTTGAAGGAAGGGAGTAACTGCTCTAGCGTCCATAAGAGCTTAGTAACCGGGGGTCTTTTTACTGGAGATCGAATTTCAAAAGCGAAAGATACTGAGCTAAAAAGGCAAAAGAATGGGCATCTGGAAAATACGCGTAAATCATACATCCAACGTGTGTCCGACTTAATAATGGTACACAAGCAAATGCATTGGATACACTAGCAGATACTATAGAACTTTCTCATAAAACTTTACACCCACGAGAACTTGGAGATAACAAAGGACTGTACGCAATAAATTCTCCATGCTTTCATCGCTTAGCAAAAGCAAAATCGTGTGGGGATGTGCCATTCGTTGCTGAAGCTATATAGCATTCAATGAGCATCTGATTACATCAGAAGAACTTTGATTATGGCACGATAAGCTGGAAAAGAAACACCATTTCATGAAATAGCAGCACATTAAAGACCTTCGTCCCAAAAAGCCACAGCCAGCCTTTTAATAAATGTCGGTTGTCTTTTGGAATTAAGAGAGGATTTTGCTGATAGATCTGCAAGACAGCTTTAACGCGAGTCACTAAAGCGATTACACCGACGTATTCAACATCACCATAGGAAATAAAAAAGCATCATGTTGCTTGAATATAACAATACACGCCAAAATTTGCGCTGATCAACTACACTGTTTAATACAATGAAGAAAGTAGTGCGCAGCAAATTCTCTTTCAACGATGAGTTTCAGTCCGCTGTTCACAAGTAGGTGTACTCACTTCTTTCTAATAAAAGACAAAACAATTGTGCCAATTATTTTTTAACACCACAAGTTGTATCTTTAAGTCTTCACTGAGACTTTTTAGAAAAAAAAATAGAGGGAACGAAAGAAATGGGAAGAAAACAAATGTCACGGACAAAAAATATACGACAATGGACTGGACTCAGAACAATAGAAAAACTAGTCAATATGACAAGAAATAAAGAAAAATTCAGAAATGTGGTCACCAACATCCAATAGAATGGATAGGCAGTCGAAGAAAAAAACTGAAGCTTTAAGTTTCTAGACATTTCTAATCTTGAGAGTTGCAGAAAATCATAACTAGACAATTCATGTGTAGTTTTAGTGTTAATGTGAATCAGGTAAAAATGTTATCCTACCACTATGGCAACTAATAAAATACTACAAGCTTTACCGAATGGTCATTGCTTCACTTCGTGAAAGTTAAACAAACACTTTTTTAATTTCTATGCTCAAATTTGTTGATTCTTACCAACAAGAGGTTGTCTATTTTAAATTGTATATAATAAAATTCAGTATATCTGTATATTACAAAATCAAACATCAAATGAGACAGCAACCCAATCAACATGCACAGGTAGAAAAAAGTTGAATACGACCATTCTGTACTTGTAACTTGCAGATTAACATTAACATAACTGAAAAATAATTAAAAAGATTCTGACGGTTAAAAATGTCTTACATTTTTTAATTAAAACGACACAACTCCGACATTTTCGTTTATGTTTCCTATTCTTAATTCTTTAACTTGCTCATATAGCAGTAGTAAATTTTTTGAACTCAACAATACCCTTGGCATACAAAGCTCCTAGAACTAAGCCTTTACTTTTTCTTCTTCTAAAGGTACTGGCGTTAGAAGATCCAGTATAGCAGAAGCTCAAACGTGTCGCAGGTATTTAGTTATTTCTAGACTTTCCAAGAATGACGCTGACATCATCCTGAAGCTAGTGGTGTTCCGTGTGACCGCTACGATATTTTTCAAGGCTGTCAAGGGTGTGGATATGTCCACGGTTTGGGAGGTGTGGAAACACGCGCGAAGGAGGTGGCTGTTCGTGTAGCTGTTGGGTGATTGCAGCAAAGGCTAAAACATCTTCGTAGGTTGCTACAGCGTAGGAATAACTGAACTTAGCAGAAGGTTCGATTGAATATATAAAAACTTGTAATGTTTTCCTGTTTAAGTTCTTCTGAATTGACACGTTTATTGGTATTTTTTTATTTCTGATATTAATGCTAACGATTCAATGATTAAAACCTCATTTTAAATGCAAGATTTTTACTTCAACTGCTTGTTTAGTTGTTATTTATAGCATAATTATTTTCTAGTTAAAATACCTTGGTTTCACTTTTCTCCTTTACTTCTATGTTAAATTTGATTCTAGAGTATTCTACCCTGAAACGACCTTCTCGTCCCTTAAACGCTGGTGCTAGTAGTGAATTTATCCTTAGATTATGTGGTTGATTTTTGGTACACAAACGTACGTCTTTTCAAATAAAGGGAGTCAACTACAATCTGACACAATTTTTATGTTTAATTAAAATTAGTCTGTTACACAAAAAAATAAACCACCATTTTCAGAGATAAGATAAAATCGGGAAGAAAAAGTTCAATTAGGATGACTGAAAGAAAAACCAAAAATTGGTAAAGTAAAAGCAAAGGTATACAAGTAAATAAAAAAATATTTACCATAATAACATGTATATGGATATCATAATAATTTGTACAATTTATCATCGTTAGAAGTGCAACAAGGCCCAATCTAAGTTAAAGAGACATTAAAAAATTAGAGTATACATTCCATTCTGGTGTCTCAACCCAAAAAGATTAACAATAGTGAAAAAGAAAACTTTAAAGTTATATTTAATAATATTAGTAAAAACCCCAATAATGGTTTTAATATGACTTATATAGGAATAAAAGTTCCATACAAAATAAATGTGAGTATTTAGATACTTTTGTGCGTTACTTCTTAAGGTCTAGAGCCGTGGTTTCCGTCCTATAAGGAGATCAATGTGATTTTTAATGGGGGAAATTCAAAAATAAATTATTAGCAATTAATTGCCTTTTAGACTTCCTCTGCATAAATAGGAGTTAATTTTTTGAGTAAATAATAGTTATATGTCACACAGGGAGAATCGGAATTTTAGAGATGCTTGGGTGGGGTGGTAAATTATGTTTAAAAATTATATAAAATCCGTAGCTACCTATTTTAAACGTTTTTGTATAGCACCCTATGCATGAATTGAAATTAAGTTTTAATTTGCTCACGTTAAACTAAATATTTCGGTAAAAACTTGTGACAGGTAAGACATAAAAATTCTTAAAATCTATAATTTTCTATAAAGAAAATTTCTTATAACCCAAACAAACCAGAACCTGGTATAAGTTCAAAGTTATTCTACGAGTTTATAAGCATTGCGATACGTTATATTAATTTCATATATGTAGGCCTTTTTGTATAGCCCACGGAAGAATCACAGTCTGTGGTGCTTGCGCATGCAGCTGCATAAAATTCACAGCTCCTTCTCTAGATTAATTTAAATCTGTCACTGATCAAACCAATCCACCTTGCAGACATGTGCGACCCGAGCGAGCTAAATACCAAGGCCGGATCTTTTACAAACAGAGCTAGCGTCGTAAAGGACATAACGGACAAATTGGCGCAATTTTGAATTCCGAGAGACTAGAAGGGAGGTATTGTACTTCATACTTGAAACTTTTAACGCAACCTATATATAACCTCAGACTAACTCGATCAATTCAGAATATAATAAAGGCGAACTTTAATGTAGCAAAAATGTTGTTTCAAAGGTGCGCCTTTTGTAAGCATCCTTTATACTTTTACGTGATGAAATCATATTCTACGTAAAATATAAAATAATAAATTATGGGTATGCAATTATTTACCCGCGCCAAAAAGAAGGGAAATATAAAAACTTACTGCGCTCACCTTCCCTGAAAATATTTTTCTACAATTATGGTGAAAATTGTGACTAAACGTTAACATACCTAAGCCGCTCATTATTCGGAAATGTACTTTGTTGTAACGTCACCGAACGAGGAAAACTACAGGAATGTCACACGCAGCATTCGATTTGCAGCACTGGAAAAGTAGAACTGATCAAAATACATTACGAAAAAGATGCGCGTTATCAATGTGCAAGTTAAGCGCGTTGAAACTCGCAATAATCACAGATGGGTGCCTAACACCTGCGTTCTTAAGGTATATAAGGTCGCATCATAATTTCTTTGATATCTAATGCAAAACTTAGTATACGCAGGCGAATCAAATATTTTTTATTGGAAAACTGGATTAACAATCAGAACAATGTACAACATACACGATATATCAATACATATGTGTTCTATGAGCTGACGTAATGATGAAATGACAGGAAGAGATCAGTCCAACGACATTACCCGGAAAACTTCAATTGGATAGCAGATCTCGAGGCCATTTCTTTTTAAGTTTTCTGAACGCAGTCACTTCGACTAGAGTTTCTACAGATGACTTGAGATGTACTATTGCGCGTTTGTGAATCACTTCCTTACGAAAGACATTTGTAGGTCTGTATGAAGAATTTGATTGTTAACGTATGAAGGTGCATTGGCTAGTTTCCTAAAAACTTTGGACTGAAACGTTTGAATAATTTTTAGATTGGACATGCTAAAACAGCCCCACAATTCCAGTCTATACGTCCAAATTGGTTTGATTGTAACTTTATACAAGAGAACCTTGTTTTCTAAGGTGAGGGGGGATTTTCTTCCAAGTAGCCACCACATCTATGCTAATTTAAAGTTCATTTCTTTTGTTTCTTTGTTATATATAACTTCCACGTCATTTGTTATCTAGGTATCTGACTTCTGGGGAATGTGGTATGTCAACTTTGTTGAACTGAACGGATGGGCACTGTTGTCTTCTAAGAGCGAATGACACTCGGTTACCTTAATTCTACATTTAATAAACCATTGTTGCAGTAGATTAATGTGCTTCTAGAAATTTTGGAAAGCAGTAACCGGATTTTCATTTGTAGCTAAAACTGCTGCATCATCAGCGAACGTTCCAATTTCACTATACGGCGTGAGTGGTAGATTAAGTAGAAAATTGGCTCCAATACACTGCTTTGTAGAACTCCTGATGTTAATAGAGTGAAATCTAAAAGTTTCTTCGCCGTATTTGACTTGAAAGAAGCGAGACGGTGAAAAGGATTTCAGCAGCTGGAAATAGTAGTGCAGTAGGCTTTGCTTGATTTTAAATAGAAGACATTTATGCAATACTTGATCGAAAGCTTGGTGAATATCGAAAAAGACTGCCGAACAGAATATTTTCCTTTTACAAGCTTCATGAATGATATTGACGATGTGGTGACATTGTTGGGTGGTTGAATGAGTTCGTGTAAAGCCAAACTGGTGAGTTGGTAGGTATTTCTCTCTGAAATTAGTCTCTCGCATTCTTTTGAGAAAATTTTTTTCTAAGAGTTTAAAGATTACTGAAAGCAAGGTTATAGATCGGTGGGAGGTCGCATCTGTTGGAGGTTTTAGTGGTTTTAATATTAAGATAATTTGTGCATACTTAAGTTGGGTTGACCACTAAGATAACCTGAAAAAGGAATTAAATAATGTTTGTAGAAACCGCAAACCGGGGGAGTTCAGAAAATATCTTCCCAATCGTTATCAAATCATATCCTAGTGCTTTCTTCTTGTTTAGATGTTTTATCTCACCTCCAATTTCATTTACAGTAAAATCTGCAATTGGAAGAGAGAGTTGGAAGAAAGCATCTAAAAACTGTTGTGAATCATATATGGGTCTAATTTTATTTTTAATTTACTATCGTTAAAATACAAACATACAAAGTTATTTGTCTACATAATCTTCTAACTTATTAACACATTGTTTCTGTCAAATAGGTTAATTCTTTGATCACACTGTGGTAAAATAATGACGATTGCAACGCCAGGTAATAGTTAAATTTTTTTAGTGATCGAGATAAATGTGAAAAAAGTATTCCAGTGTAGTCCACAACAAATTCTCAATTTTTGGTAAATTTGGGCAGCTGTATGAGACCGGAACAACGTCTACGATTACATAGGCACTGACGCAGCTTATTTCAACCATTAATTAGCGGTCATTCTCAAACAGGCAGTAAACAATCCAAATACTCTTCTTGGTTATATTGGTTATGGGACGATGTCGGTGACCTTAATTTTCAACTGCGTCTCATCCCACCAAAAACTATTCACACCACACATACATTTGAGTCTTCTTAAAGGGTGTTATTTCCAAACTGTGTCTTAAGTGTTCTTATAATTTACGTTCTTCTATCGTGAGAAATTTGATAATAGTCCACTGCACAACAAACGAAGATACTTCTTGTTCTGATATCGTAATATTAACGAAAGAAAAGGTAGGTGTCGGATAGCCGTCTTCGTATATCTCACAGCGTGTAAAAAATAATTTCACATTTATATTGATTCACCCATGTAGTTTTTGTAACAAAATTGGTGAATAACGGAATTTAAAAATGATGCTTTAACTAACTTTAAAGAGAGAAAATATATGTTTATAATCGTCTGAGTTATTGTACGGTAGATATTCGAAACAAGTCCTAGCAATCATGTGTGCGCTCCTTAAAGTTTTAAACAAGTTGGGTAGGTTACTTCAGGGGAGAAATAGGAAATTACCTTCATTAAAGTTTAGGCAAATACTGCACCAACCGTTTTTGTATATTTTTTAAAAGTTTTTAGCAATTTGACCTGGATGGCGCTTTCCAAAAGAATTTGAACTTACATAGATGACAGTCAGATTTATCCACGTCTTTTTTAATTATTTCTATCCACTCTATCCAGATAAGTCTTACGATGTTCCCACTTTAGTGTCGACAAGTCAATACAACAATCTCAAACTTCACTCACTTTAAAAACCCAAAAATAATTCATAGCCAAAACTCAACCATAAATCACGCGACACGGCTTACATGAAGCATCGACGGTGCATGTAGCGGGCGCCGGCCAGTATAAAACGCTCATAAGGAGTTGTTTGAATAATTGGTCGTGTTAAGAACTCAAGCGTCAACCGTTCCATAAAATGTTCTATTTTTGACTTATAGACAAAGAATATACATTGAGATAAACAATTAGAAATATTCTATTAAGAAAAAAGTAGTGAAAGGAAAAATCCAAAATTACTCTCTATGTTTAAATACTAAAAAGAAGAATAATGAAGTTATTTCCTCCATACAAGATTAAAATATTTATAAATAAAAAAAGTGAAAATAGGTTTACCATCATAGACTTCCATTAAACATTTAACCACCGTTTAAAATAAGCCTTAAGTCTTTGCAGACGTTCATATCGAGAAACCCCTTTCAGGAAAAGAGAGAAATTAAATAATACATTCTACTCGGTCCAGATTTGCCATCTTTCTACTGGGTAAATATATGTTTGCTTGATCTCAACATATGTCTACCATCTACCACCAAGCAAAGTTTTAAACTTTGATCGTTTATATAAAATTCTACAATTGATTTTTTGTATTTACAAAAACATTTTATTAATGAATAAAATACTTACTATAAGAGGCTGCTGCAGTTAGCACTAGGCATAATTGATTATTACAATAAAAAAAAAATAAAATCAGAGAGGTAACTCAGATAACACGTTTCTTTCCACACATACAAAAAGCTATCTGTTGGGTTTGATAAATAGCATATTCTTTATCTGGCATTTAACAATTAATTTTATTAGAAATTGTAATAAAAAAAATTTCTGTCTCTGTCTACCATCCTCAACCCTGGTCGCATTCGATAAATTTCTTGGTTTTATCAACTTAGAAACAATGAGAGCCACAAGAAATCCCAGCTGGGCAATATGTATACATTTTAGTGTTAACGCGTATTAGAAAGGTTAAGTTTCCAAAAAGTTTTAGAGACCTAGGAATCTGATTTATTCCAAATAATAAAACGTTATAAGCTTCATGATGTGGTCATGTTATAATTGCCAAAATTGTTGCAATTTACATTATCATCATATGGCTTAGCAATACTCTTGGGAACAGCGCGCTTCTTTCTGAAGCTTTCTATATCCATTTTACCGGGGAGGATCAGCCCCCATCTTCATCTATCTTACTTATTTGCATATTTTGTGCCTACTCTTCCTGTCTCTTGACATTATCTCTCCGTTAGCTATTCTCCCTGCCTAAATCATTCTTCGTCTTCGTAATCCATTTTGATTTTGGTGTTCCTTTTCTTCTTCTTGATGTCGGTCCCCATGACCTTGTTATGTGCATTATTTCTTCTAGATCTACCAGCCATAGATGCCCTAGATATTTAACTTTTTGCTGCGTAATCTTCCCCGCCTAGGGCTTGCAATATTTCTTGATTATTCCTCAATCTGAATTCGTTTATGTTTGTTTTGACTAGCCCCGCTATTATCCTCTCTACTGTTCTTAGTTTATCCTCATCTTTTTTGTCACTGAAATTGTTTTCGGGACGTACATCATTACTCGTCCGATTAGTATCTTATAAATACTCATTTTGGTCGTTATTGTGAGCATTTGGTTTTTTAAAATCGCTCTATTAACATAAAGGCTTTATTTCCTCACAAATTTTTTTTGTTTATCTCTTCTGCTCTCTTTTTTTGTTAGTTATTATCACCCCTAGATAGTTAAACTGCGTCACTTCTTCGAATTTTAATTTGCCCACCTTTATTACTATTTTATTCCCTATTTCTTTTCCGATTCTCATTACTTTTGTTTTCTTCATATTTATTTTCAATCCTACGTTTCCTCTCCCCTAATTATTTCTCCTAACATTTGTCACCTTATATCTCGCCTTTTCTTGCCTGCATAGTTGATTATTCGCCCTCTTTTTGTTTTTATCATTCCCTTGTTTATTTTTCGTATAAAATATTCTACTGTTAAATTTAACGGCATTGTAGACAATGGATCACCTTGTTTAACTCCTTTATTTGTTACGAATTCCTTTGATTGTCCCTTATATGTTCAATCTCAAAGTAATACAAATAATTCTTCTTAGCTTTGCCACTACACCAAGTTCCTTCATAATCTGCAATAATTTTCTTCTATTAAGAAAATCGACGACTTGCTGAAAATCAATAAACAGTAGTTCGTTGTTTATCTTGTACTCCTGCGCCTGTTCTTATCGCGTCTATTGTTATTCCTCATCGATGATTTAACTTTTAATCTGATTTTTCTCACTCCCATAAAATGATACGTACGTATATTTGGATTGACCAATATGTGGTTTATTTGTCTTTGAGTCCTCTGATCCGGCGATATCCAAGTCATTTATGCCTTTCAGGATGTTTAAACTTTAAAATGCTGATAACCAAATTTTTTACCGCCATATTGCATAACCGTTGTCTATTGTTGTTAGTATGATCATGCTTATATTTATTGTGGTCTTCTTTCCCAATTTGTGCGTTGAAACCACCCTTATTTTATTTTTGCTGATTTTTGCTATCTTTTCTCCTTCTTCTTCTTCTTCAGACTTTTAGATCCACTTGTGGATATAGTCCTCCCCTTTAATATTCCATGGTTCTCTTTTTTCTTGCTGTACGTCTCCATAGTTTTCCTGCTACTTGTGCTATGTCGTCGCTCCACCTAGCAGGTTGTCGGCCGATACTACGCTTGTGCATTCTTGGTCGCCAATCGAGTAGTTTTCCGGACCATTTTTCTCTTCCCTGTCGTACCACATATCCGGCCCAGCTCCATTTTAATTTTGCTGCTCTTTCAGCCACATCTTCCAGTCCTGTTCTTTTTCTGATTTCTGTGTTTCTTATCTTGTCTTCCAATGTGATGCCTAACATTCTCCTTTCCATACTTCTCTGTGCTATTTGTAGTTTTCGAATATTTCTTTTTGTGAAAATCATCGTCTCAATGCCATATATTAATACCGGAAGTACACAGGTGTTATAAACTTTAGCTTTGGATTTGAGGTTGTATTTTGACGACTTTAGTATAGATGCTGACCAGGCTAATTTAATACTTCTTTTAATCTCAATCTCTTTATTTTCTTTTCCCAGTTTTAACGTATGGCCGAGGTAGATGTATGATTCTACATTTTCCAGCTTTTCTCCATTCAACTTCTGTATCGCAAGGAGTGTTAGACATGATCTTAGTTTTCTGTTTATTCATTTTTAAGCTTACCTTTTTTGATTCCTGTTGAGTATCTCTATGGTCTTTTGTATTTATTCGATGTTTTTGGCTATTAATACTATCTTAAATTTGTTATATTTTCTCCGTCCACGTTGATTCCTTCATTCGTCCAATTAATTTCCTTAAAAGCATTTTCCAATGCTAAAGTAAACAGCTTCGGAGAAAGGGTATCCCCTTGCCATACGCCTCTTTCTAGTTTAATTTTATTTGTTACGCCGTCCATTTTAATGTGCATGGTGGCTATGTCATATATATTCTTGATTAATTGCGAATAACTGGAGTCAATGCGACAGTCGTCTAAAGCTTCAAAGATAAATTTTAGTTCGATAGTATCAAAAGCCTTTTCATAGTCCACAAAGGCTAGTACTAGTGGGATGTTATACTCAGTGCATTTTTCAATTAGCAGCTTGATACTCTGTAAATGCTCGTTAGTGCTGTATCCCTTCCGAAATCCAGCTTTGTTCCATAGGTTGATAATTGTCCAGTTAACAAGTGAGTCTGTTTGCAATTATTTTGATAATTAATTTATACATGTGTGACAGGAGACTAATCGGTCTATAATTCTTCAGTCCCTCCTTATCTCTTTTTTTGCTACCTCTAGCTCCACTAATTGTTAAAAATATTCTTCTCTTCTTCCGGTGCTGCTTTTATAGGTACGTAAATGTTTAACATCGCTAAGCTGTAGAATTTTGATCATTTTGTCTTTGATTTTTTCTAATGTCATGAAGGGTACTTGCTGGCCGCCCTTAATTGTAAAATATTTTTTATTTATTCTTTCTTTGTTTTCTTATCTCACTTCTTGTAGATCCGCAATATTTGTCCTACATCCCTCTAGTTCCATTTTCACTGCATTCATTTCTCCTATTTTCCTTATTTTATAACAGTTAAAAATTAAAGTTTATTAATTTTTTGGGTGTAATTTTTTCTTGCCAGTAAAGACTACCAATTTTATAATTTCTGACCATTCATATCATTAGTATCTACAATCCAGGAATATACCGACACAAACAAATTAAATATAACTTCCCGTAATTGGAACTTACAGAATACCAATCTCTTGAAATTAACAAGGTTGACATTCTTGATATACAAATTTCTAAGTATCTACTAAGTGTCTAACATTTCTTCCCCCAAACCCTGGGGTTGGAAATTAGATTGTTATTGAGTTACTTCCAGTATAATGAAATTTTGGGAGTATCTTAGACGTTCAGCTGTTTTTGAACATGCCCAGTATGGTGCTAACGCTGACACAGTACATAAACCTTGTGAAGAGCTGATCTAAGGCCTGTAAGGACATGAAACGTTGTGAAACCATTCAGCAATGATAACCTGGTCTTGGTGTTTGGGGCTGGGGTAGCTGTAAGGTATCTCTACAATGAAAGATTTAGTATTTCCGTGAGATTGAACTTGACAAGAGAGGAAAATAAATACAGCAAAAAGAAAAAGTTGAATTAAGATGATTAAAGCTTCAAAGAAAAAAGAAACCAAAAAAGTAAAAGCTGACCTCTATAAGAAATTATAAAATATTTACCATAATTATATTTTTATGAATATCACGATAATTTTTCCGACAATTTATCATCATTATATTGGCTAAAAGTGCAAGAAGGCCAAATCTAAGTCAAACAGTCGGTGAAAACGAGGTATACATTTACATATCAACACAACAAAAGATTACCAATAGTAAAAAAAGAAAACTATGTTGATAATGGTAAAAAGTAACAGTATTTTTAGGATGTCTTAAAGAAAAAAACTCAATACAACATAAAAAAGGATTTGGGTATTTAAATAACTTTTTCATTTTTTAATTTAAATATACATGATCATTTAAAGATGGATGTTCAGAACTGCAGTTATAACTGGCTTATGGTATCGTTGAAGTTATTTAGGGACATAAAAATTTTGCTCTTCGCTCTCGCGGTAATATTAACAAGACCAGAAGTTTGTAAAAACGTGTGACATTGTTTAAGGCCTAGATATTATATAAAACCCGTACTATCTATCTTGAATATTTTAATTTTTGCAGCCCTATATATTAAAATTTATTTAGTGAAATCAAATAAGCTGCGCATTATCTAAATTAATTTATCTTACAACCATTTCGTGGCCAGGTGGACTCGGCGAGTCGAATATCAACTCCGTGTCACTTGTGAACAGAGCGGAGTAAAGGGCGTAGTGGGTACAAATCGGTTCACAGGTGGCCTTTTGTAAAATTTGTATTTATTTTGTTATAAATTAAGTGTACGTATTATGACCAACAGAATAACAAAATTTCAAATTTGTTATTACTTATGCTTCGAGGGACTAAAGGGGAGGCATTGTAGTTCATTTATACTAAAAAATTTAACGCGTCTCGTACACAAACTTAAACTAAACTCAATCGATTTCAGGTAATAAACGCGAACTACAATGTAGCAAAAATGCTCTCTTTTGCGCGGTTTCAAATAATATATTTTTTATGAGCATCCTTTATGTTAAATTAATAAAAATTGTATTAATGTATGTAATATCATACACCGCATAAGATATAGAACCATAAATTATGAATGTAGCAGTAAAGAAAAAGTACAAAGAACTTACAGCGTTCACCTTCCCTGAAAAGATTTTTTGATTATTATAATGATAAGAATTAGTAAACTTTAGCATACCTGCGCTCCTCGTTAAGCTGAAATTTATTTTGCATCCAATTTGCACCAAGTGAAAAGCACAACTAATCAAAATACGATACGCAAAAGCTGCGCGCTAGCAATGTGCAAATTAAACGCATAGAAACTTGGAATGGCACAGATGGGTGCCGTCACACCTAACACCTGTGTTCTTAAGATATATAAGGTCGCATCATAATTTCGACATTTTAAGACAAAACTTAGTATATGCGTGTGCAATATATGTGCCTTGCAATCCCTCCTGATCCGCAAAGCGTTTCTTCGATTTCTTCTAAGGTCCGGATAAATCAAATCCGAGAAGCCTAAATTTGGACTGTACGGAGGCTGTTGCAAAACCTTCCAATTCCGCTGTGTCAACCACAGTTTTGGTTTGATTTGACGTGTGGGGCCATCGTACAAAAATTTAATTCCTTTGTGTAATCGTCCCCACCTTTTCCTTCTTAGCCGTATGCAATTTCTAGAAAGTTTCGCAGTATCTGTCGCTGTTAATGGTCGCGCGCAGTTTGAGAAATTCACACGGCAATAAGCCTTCACTATCCCAGAACACAGTGGCCATAGTTTTGCGGGAAAAGGTCGAGTTTGAATTTTTTTTAACTTCCATATCATGGACTGTTGTTTCGTCTCTGGGTTGAACTCATAAATCCAGATTCCATCTCTTGGTAATGATGTTTTTAATAAAAGAACCCCCTCCAGTTGGTATGGAGCGAGATTTTGAAGTAAAGCACTCAGTCGATTGGTTTTTTGTTCATCGGAGAGCGACACTTTGCGGAAATTTAGGTCGCATTTAATTTCAATAGTTTCACCAACTTTAATGCGATAATCTTCCCCAATCAAACGGTCAACAATTCCGTGTGTGAGGTCCTTGGTCTGCCTCTTTCTCTCTCCGGATCATCATTCAACTCCGTTCGGTCATATTTAAATTTTTAACACCAGACGCTGACTTTTTCGGCTTAGAACGTTCCGGCCATAAACGCCCTCCAATTTGAGGTAAATTTCACTCTGATCAACTCCTTCGACTTGCAAATATCTGATAAGTCCACGCACCTCACACTTCGAATACTTTGCGATTATGCACGCCATGTTTGTTTGCTTCTCGAAAGCTAAATTAAGTCTTGAACAAAACAAAGCTCCAGATTCTACTATTACTCGCATAAACGTGACTAGTCACACATGCATATGACGGCGATATTGCGCATGCGCACCTGTACCTTTAACATCAGACACCCATCATAGTTCTTTGATTACGCTATCGTAAAATAAAGATTGTTGTGACACCAGACAATAGAAGTCACATTTCTGTTCTCAGTGCTTTTTGAGTAGTCCAAACAAATGATAATCTCAGGGTGATAAGTACAGACTGTAAAACGGGTATTCCACTGTGGTATGGAAGAAATCTTCAATTTTTGTCAAGTTTGAGTAGCTTTATGGAACCAGAACAACGTCTAGGATTGTCTAAACTCTGACGTTATATATTTCAACCTCAGAAGCAATTTTAGCAACCATTAATCGCCGATATTCCTTAAAAAGGTGGTGAATAAATAATGCAAAGATTCTTCTTGGTTATGCTACTTCTCGTCCTACAAAAAATTGTTTATACCATCTGAGTCTTGTTACGGATATTTCCTACAAACTGTGCCTTAAAATTTACAGTCTTCTGTAGTGAGAATCTTGATAAAAATCCGTTAGATAGCAGAGCAAGATACTTTCTCCGACATCCTGATACTGACTAAAAAAGCGATAGTGTAAAGTACTCTCTGTGAACACTTCCTTTTAAGTATTCCTACCTATAACGCCCAAAAGTGCGCAATATAAAATTTCAGATTTATATTTGATTTGCCCATGTAGTATTTGTAATAATAACTTAATTAAACTCTATGGCCCTAGCAAAATTTATGTATAATGGTAATCAAAAAATGCTACTAAAACTAACTTGAACTAGAAAAATTAGTGTTTACAGTCATCGCAAATTATGGTGCGGTAGATATTTGAAACTGTGACGAAACAACCCATATATAGGCTCCGTAAAGTTCTGAGCAAATTGGATAAGTTACTTCAGGAGAGAATGGAAAGTTATTCATTACATACCTTCATTAAAGATTCAGGTAACGTTACACCACCCGCATTTATTTTTTTGTTAAAAAGTTTTATAAATTTGTGCCGGGCGGCGCTTTTCCAAGTAATTTGTGTTTACATATATGGCAGTTAGAGTTATCCACATTTTTTGACATGTAGTAGTACCTTGTATCATCTATGTTAATTAAGCCATACTACAATAAAAGATATAGAAACTAAACGGCGCTCTATCTAGATAACTCTTACAACGTTTAGACTTTAGTCTCTTTGGCGTTTAATGGAACTTCACATAAAAAGTTCGAAGTCGGACTACAAAAATTGGAAATATTTTTTATGCTGTTTGTACGCGTTAATTGTGGAAGTACAGTAGGTCAAAAAACAAAAAATGATTCATATCTAGAACTCAACCATCAATCATGCATGAACAGTCGGATTAAGAACTTCAGGATCAACCACTCTATAAGATGTTCTATCTTAGATTTAAAGAGATATAGAGAAATGGAGTAAGCTGATTAGATATATTCTATTAAGTGATCAAAGGAAAAAAAATCTATGGTTACTCTACATCTAAATGCTAAATATCACATAAAGACTAATAAAGTTATCACCTCCATAAAAGTTTAAAAAATTTACAAATGAAGATAGGTCAAAATAGGTTCATCCTCATAGACTTTTATTAAAAATCAAGAGACCATTTAAAGAAGAGCCTTAAATCAGATCAAGAAACATCCTTTTCAGAAAGAATTTGAGAGAGAAATTCCAAAATATGTTTTATTCTGTGCAGATTCACCATCTTTCTACTGGATCAACATATCTTTGGTTGAACTCACTAGATGTCTACCATCTACCATATATTTTATATGCGTTCTTTGGCGAGCGCCTTTTAGCCTAGACGATAGCGCTAGCTCTGGGGCCGCCGTAACTAGTGCATTACAGTCCAAAAAAGTAAAACATATATGGCTATACCTTTTGTAAATTTTATTATTTCAATTGAAACTCCGTCTTCTCCGTGTGCTCTACCATTCTTTATTTGGGGTAATGCTAATTCTACTTATGGTATGGTGACGTCAGGTAATTCTTCAGAACCAACACTGAAGCTGATTTTGATAGTTCCCAAACAATGTTTTTTCTATGCGTTAAAATTGCTAGCCGTATTGTAGCAGAAGGTGGATTTAATAAAATTACATGGTCATTTAAAAAAAATGATCTCTGTCTCGCTCTATCATATTTAACTCTGTACGCATTGGAGAATTCTCTGTTCCACTTTATAAACTCTAAAAGTATGAGGTGGTTGTTGCATGTGTGCAAATCAAATGTTACGTTTCTAAATACTAACTTTATTTACTAAAATTAAAATAAAGTTATTATTTACTGCCTAAATTCCTGGCGTCAGTTCGATCATCCGGTATGTTAAGACTGCATTTGATTTATTAGTAGGCCTGGCGCCAATTCTAAATTCAAAATTTGAAAGTAAGAGCACGTTCGTGACGCTACGGTACCACTTCATCAGAGATAACATTCGTCCTAGCAAGACAACACTTAACTGCGACTTTTATCTATTTACGTAATTGCCAACCATTTCTATGATTTTTGGGTGGTATATTGGCAACATGGCGTTTTACGGTGCTCCCTAGTTGATTCGTGGCTTTCGCAAGTTGCGATCCATGCATTGAGCTGCACATCAGGCTTAGGGAGGCCTCGAAGATGTATGTAGTGGGCGCCGACCAGCACACAACATTCATAAGGAATTTTTTGAACAATGTTCAATTTAGAATGTTATAGGACCCATGGGGAGAGCTGCTACATGCTATGGTATCAGCTGATCACTCAGCTGGCGGGCGTGGATGCAGTAAAAAGGTTGCACTGTCATCAGAAGCAGAGGCCTCGTTGACTACAAAACTATTGAAGGAAGCTTCGGTTTTAGCATACATAATCACGTGGCACTCAGCTAAAAAGCATAGTCAGCCACAGCTATACGTGCTGCTGGTGGCGTGATATTGGTGAGAAAACTTTAGCACAACAATGAAAGTTTACTGCCCTGTGACTTCTTGGCAATGCGTGGGCTGAGTTATTATATGCGATAGCTTAGGAGCTAAACCCAGCCACGCTGGAGATTACATCCACGTAGAAGTCTACTAGCTTTACGAATTTGGCTTGGTTGTCGAGTTTGTGCAAATCAATTTCAAAAAGCCATATTTGGTTTGTTAGTAGATTTGCCGCTAATTTTAAACTCTAGATTTTACGGTAAAAGCCCGTTCGTGCCGCTACCAGTAGAAGGTTGATTCCTTTTTCAACGCAACCGTAGAGTTTGAGGGGGTGTTTAATACTGTTGCTTGCGTGGTAATAAATCGACCACTTAACAAACTGTAGGATAGCAGGACAACAAAGTTGAACGGTGATTCTATTTGCAAGATTATTGTTGGATTTTCTTAACTAGGTGAGCACCGAAAGTAGTGAACAGTGTATTAGGAAATATTATCTTCTTTAATCTACCATACGATCTTTAAACAATCAATAATTGTACAAAGCACATGCGGAATTTCAATGTCTCTTTTTGAATTTTAACATAAGCTTTGGCTAGTACTAGACATACTTATTCTTGACTTTTATCATTTACTGAGTTTCTTCACCAATTCAACAATCTTCTTCCATTCCCACCTGTCTTTATCGTCTCTTGTTCAATGTTATACATCAAACTTTTAAAGATCTTGGTACAGGTTGGCGATCCATCTTAGTCGTGATCTTCCTTTGTTGTAAGTTGACTATGAAATACATGCTGTGTTGTTGTTTGGTTTCATCCGTACTATATGTTCTCTCTAGTGTACTGATTTCTTACGGTCCTTTTTTGTTATTTTATCAGTATTATGTCTTACTTCTTCCAGGTTTCTATATGCTTTAGTAATATTTCTTTCTTTGTTGCTAAATATGACTATGAAATCTGCATCACCAAATGTTTGATTCTTATTACTAAATGCTGTCATGTGGTATAGGATGTCTTTGCATGATTCCGTTCAGTATTATATTAAATGGTAGTGATAAAATTGTATCTTTCTGTCGTAGTCCTACATTGGTGCTAATAGGAAATGTTGCCTCTAATCTAACTTTTATCTTATATGGTACATTTTTAATGGTCATCAGGATTAATTATTTTATTTTTTGCAGTGCTCCAAAATTGTCTAGGTCTTATCTGACTGTGTTATGTCGTGCACTATTGTAGGCTTATTTATAGTCCACACATATATTATGTAGTTTGATACCATACACCCTTGATTTTTCTACTATTTTTCATAATCTAAATATCTGGTTCACTATAGATTTTCCTTTCCTGAAACCCGCTTCATAGTCTCCTATATCTACAATCTTTCTAATAGAATTTATGGTAGAACTTTATATGTTATGCTGAGAAAATTGATTTCTCTATAATTGGAGCACATTGATTTATTCACCTTTATATGTGTAAAACACGTGACTTCTACATATCAGGGTCCTAGCATCTCTTTATTCTTCCATATCACTGGTATTAAATTATATATTATTTCCCATAAGTCTGGTCCTCCAACTCCTCTTTTTCATTTTATTGATACTAGTTCGACTTTCGTCATGTGTTCACTTTTTTCTCATTCCTTGTTTCTTCATCGTTATTACTTTCAAGTACCACCAGAGTAGACCAAGCCGTTGAGGCGCGAGCTGCGATGCGGACGGACCCGTGTTCCATTCCCAGAGCTTTCTGATGCCTGGCGAGTGGTCTACTCAGTCACTAAAAATAATTAAGTACCTGCGTTCATCTGAACAAGAGGTAATAATGGCGGACGTCTGAGGCACGGTGCTTGCAACATCGCCCCGCATCAAAGATTATTACTTTCAAAAGTAATGTTATCTAGTTCTTCAGTTTCTTCTTGGTCTAAGCTCAATAGTTCAACAGAATATTTTTCTGCCTATTAATTTATTCCATATTTACCAGTATTGCTAATTTTTTCTCGGTTTAAAGCCTTTTCTGAAATTATTTGTTTTTTTGTACGTCTTTCTTGTTTTGTGTTGCTCGTCTGCTCTTCTACATCTGTCAGTTTTCGTTTTATCCATTTCAGAATTGCTTAGGCTTATATTTAATCTTCCTTAAAGTTTGCTTTAGCTTGTCTCATGTTTTGTCGCAGCATACGCAACCTCTTATTATCTATGACTAGTCTGCACTTGTCAAACTATTGCTTCCTTTGTGGTTTAGTGAGTATTATTTTTTCAGTTATTTTATTGACAACTTATTTTATGTTTTCTCATATTTTGTTGGTGTTTTCATCTTACCCTGCTTCTTCCACTAACTGTTGTAGTCTTCCAGATAGTTCTCCTTAATTTCCCTGTGTAGTTTCAATATCTCTTAGCATTCCTATTCGTGTCTCTTCAATTAATTGTTTATACTTTATTGCTTGATGTTTCATATCTTTTATCTTAGTTTTGTTAAGACTATAAAATGACCACGGTCGCAGTTGCCACCTATTGTTCTTACATATACTACATTTGTAAGGTTTATTGTATTGATTAGCACATGATTTATTTAATTTATTGTTATTTCATCATTTGACTTCCAGGTTCTCTTGTAGATATTTTTGTGTGCGGAAGTGGTATTACCAGTCCTCTACTTACTAATTTTTAATCGTATTGTGTATTCCGAAACACAAAAGTTAATACTGATCAGTAGTTGATCTACAAACCGAATATTTTCGCTTTTATAGCTACAAAGCGATTAGCTAGATAAAATTTTAGTTTTTTCTTTCAATTATGGTAAAACTTTTATTCAAATTAGAAAGATTAGTTTATACCTCTGACATTCTTACTTTAAGTAGTAAGAGTAGATAAGCAATGGCAACTGTAGTCCTTATTATTAGTTATTAAGAGTTCTGCTCATTTATAATAGACACAGTTATCTTTCCGATCGCGCGAGTTAACCCAAATTTTCGGGATTGTTCGCACAAATTGCAAACTCAAGGTAGTAAAATCTAATAAAACTAAGAGCAATATGATTACACCGTTTAAGTTTTATTTGGTCACATTTTTCCTATATAAACCTTTCGCATCAACCCGAGCTCGACCAAATCCTAGACCAAAAGCACAAAAATGGTATCGCTAGTGATATACCTTTAATAAGAAAAAACTGAAGCTCTATAAGCAGAGCTGCACTTCATTTATTTATTTTTTTATTAGACAAGCACTGGTCTACTTCCACCTCCATCTATCAGCTTCAGTACTTTTAAATTGATGCTCTTTTTCTGTCCCTTCGCACCACACTCGCCTTGAAGCGACTACCTGATCAAATTAATGAACGTTTCTGTTTCTCTTTTAATTTCGTAATGGCTTCTATTAAAGTCTGTAAATATATAGGGGAATTTGCAAACCAAATAATATATTGCTCATCATTAATACCGGTATTTAATGTCATAAAAAATTGCTGCTACAGCAAGTGTTAAACAATAAAAAACGCACTGCGCATTTGAATGAACCACCATGCAGACTTTACATAGAAGGTAAGCTGAGCTTAATCCTAATTGAAGCAATTTGAAAATCTTTAAAGGGGCGAACAGACAGAAAAATAACTAAGGTAATACAGAGCGTTCTGTCGCAGGCTATTGGGCAATTCGCGAAGCAGCAGAGCTCGACTTAATTAGCTCGGTTTACAAAAACTCCATTTCATTGCTAAAGCGGCCCGCAAGAGATTCCAAAAATGCTGTGCGGCGGAAGCTCGCGCGGAGTTGATGAAAAATTCGCCGGATGAAAGCGCCCCAGGAAGGACGTCGCGTTCGCTTTGAGGCAGCCGCATGTCAGCCTCCCCTGAAATTAATAGTGGTGCTGCCCCTAATCGCCTTGTCTATACATTACGCTTATGCACGTATTGCGAAAAACATTTTTCACGATTGAAGGCGGAAGGCGCAGATCAATACGCGGTCTTTATGCCGGCGGAGAAAAAGCGGCGGTGGGCTCTTTGTTGGAGCCGTTCTCAGTTTTTAATATGACGCATTTATTGCGTCCCGCTGGATTCTCTGGGCGTCTTTGTGTGAGCATAATGCAGCTCGTTTATGGATATAAAGGTTTTTTGCCGCTTGAAGTATCTGCTGTCGTACTGATGACAAACATCGTTTTTTAGTATTGCAAATTTCTCCGTAAATACATAACGTATATAATTTTACCAATATGCTAATTGTATTAATAACTAAAAACTTTGTACGAAGTTTAATCAGCCGGCAGAGATCACCCAGTCAATGTTTAGACGCAGTAGTTAGAATGTTAATAGGACACGTCAACGGGATTCTTGGAACCGTGGCAGTACGTACTCATGTGCGATGTTGACGGTTCGTGGAGCAGGTGCTGACAGAAGCGCACTCATAGGGAACCGGCTGAAAGGGGATGTGGTTTAAGGAGTTTTTGTGCCAAAACATGTACCAGTTGATTACGAGGCTGGCCTAACTCGGTCAGTGCTGCTTGGGAAATTTCATGCAACGATAAAGGTTTGCTAATGGAATGGTTCAGGGCAGCAACGTGAACGATGGTTGACCACCCCGGCTGCCGATATTTATTCAGCAAGTGCTCATCTATGCAAGCGCTTTAAACACACATTTTTTTTGCAAAAATTATATTAGAGTTACTCGGGAACTCAATAAAGTTATTGGCCTTCAATACAGGAAGAAAGGGCAAACTTTTGCAAATACAGAAGTATCGAGGCCTAATTAGCCGGCGATAATTTTCCTGAAACGAGTTGAGAGGTCATTCAGTGTGCTAGAGCCTCGTTTGATTTATTAGTAGACCTGCAGTTACCCCTACATGCTAATGTTTTGACACAATTTTTCGTTTTGTGGCAGTTTATTACAACTTTTGGCTTTTAACGTAATGGACAGTTCCGTCGGTTTGTGAGGTGAAACCGTTGTATGATAACATCCAGAAGCAGTAGATTAGACGTCGATAGACACATGAGGGTGGTCCTTAGGACCGCGGAGTGCAAGCTCATGTAAAGCGTTGACGGTGCGTGGAGCAGATGCTAATATAAACATAACGCCCGCAGAGGGATTTTAGGAGGTCGGATAACAACCCTGTTGCTGATTACGTGACTAACCTACTGTAGATGCGCCGAAGGCAATCTGAATAATCACTGCTATACTATAATATATATAATAATAACGTGTCCACAACGGCAAGGAGCAACATGAGCGACGGTTGACTGCCACGACTGCTGCTGTTTACTAGGCATGCTTTACATTCACTCGTTTATCCTTTGCAATAAAATTGCGTTGAGGTCTCTCATTTAGATTGGTTAAGTGTGTGCGTAAAATACTATGCAAAATTTCTGTTTATTCACTAAATTACTGGAATTACTGGAATTGCTTCGAAAACTTAATAGTAGCTACTGGTTTCAAGGTAAGAAAAGAGGCTAAGAGTTTTTGGTATCTACCACAACTTCAGGGTCAAACATTGAGCAAAAAAAGTAAGATCTGAATATATTCTTGAAATTGAAACGAAGAACAGTTTAATTTTTCAGGAGGATCCAAACAGCTAAGTTCTGAAGAAAACCAAGTGTATTCTCATAATCTAATTTAAAATAAATATAGAAGTATCTTTAAAAAATTATAAATATAGCTTTGAAGACGAAGATAAAGATTGAAGCATTAGGGTGACTTGAAGATTTAGCCAAAAAATAAAAATTATAAAGGACGAAACGTCAAAACCCGAAAGAAAACCTGAATACAAATGTTAAGTTAACTAAATTGATAAAGACTAACAGAAATATTGACAAAACTTCTAAAAGTCAATGAAACATCGATTAAAGGCGTTATATGATCTGTTTCCAACAGATTCGCAAAAGCAACGTTGCCCTTATAGATTAGCAGTCGTTATAGGTAGGCAGCCACATTTTAATTTATATAATGTTACTAAGAGGGAGCCGTGGTGGTTTAGTGGATAGGTCGCTAACTACAAAACCAAGAGATGCGGGTTCGAATCCCGCTCTCGCTAATTCGATCACTGGCATTTTTACGGCCCAGCTGGACTCAGACTGCAATAAATGAGTACCTGGAGGTCAAACTCTGGGATATAGGCGGTCGGTAGCCACGTTACTACCCTTGTGTACCGTAGACTCTAGATTGTAACAGATCTATCCTGTTACGACCCCAAAGGGCCTTCAAGGCCTGTTACGGGAAACTATTATTATTATTAATGTTACTAAGAAATAAATATCTACCTTCTAATAAGAACATGTTGGATCGAGAAAAGTGAATGTTATTTTAATAAAAAGAAGTCAGCAGAGTTGAGAACCATAGAAAGGGCACAATGAATTAGACACATGATAGCGGTAGCGTCAAATTTACAATGTAAACTTAATGGAGAAGAAAGACATAAAGTGAAATCAAGAAATTAATTTAAGTGGGATTTATGACAAGGTGGATTATGAGTATAAATCCCATAAACTTTTCGGAACAATATAACAATAGCAGTTATGGTATCTGGCAGCTTCCCTTTTGTAAAACCATTGCACAGTAATTTAAAGTTGCATGGCACGTAGTAGATAGAACCCCAGTTTACATTTCTAAATTTATTCGACATGAGAATCACTAATTCTTTAGGATTAACAAGATTTTCCCTAACAAGGTCATCACTAAAAGTCACCAATACTTCCTATATCACTTTTTAAAGAAACTTCCTTGATAATGGTGAAAAGTGCAATAGAAATATTATGCCTCTCCATCTATAGCAGGAAAGTTCGAAAACATATTTTATGTTTGTAGAAAATGATATCTTAGCATCGCGTCTTTGGCATTTTGAACAATTCAGAGAAGAAAGAAGAAATTGCCAAAAGCAATGACACTCTTGCTTTTGACATCTTATGGGTAAGTTTACCAATGCAGCAGTTTTTGAATGTTCTGCACATGTGCAATAGACGCAGTTATTGCTTTTTATCCGAAGTAAGGCACTTGCTTTTGTAGTGATCCAGATGTTCAGAATTTTTATGCAACTTATATGTACAAGATGATAAATCCTAGAGCAAAAATTGTGTAACTTAATTCAATGTGACTTTAGTGATACTCTGCGTTGACATGGTATTTCTAAAACACCACTATAGACAAGACCTATAGGCATCTTTACTGTAGGATTATCTTCCCATTAATCCTTGTGGTTAATAGACAAAATCACTGAATTATTAAGAGGCCTCAGAAAGCATTTAGAAATTATAATATTATTTATAACAAGTAGTTGCAAATAAAGGTTCCAATAAAAATGAAAGTAAAGTTATATTCTTCAATATATCCAACATCTCTTTTACTGTTGTTATTGGGCATATACTTCGTCAATCAAGGAAGTCAAAAACCAAACTGTTTTCAGTTCGTCCATTGAACGTTACAGCTAGGATGAAAACCTTTCTCTACTATTTCTTACTAATTTAAAAAAAGATTAATTCCGCTCCCAGGCTAGCTCTTTGGGATGATCATCTCGTTACCTAGATGATACTGAAAGCTCAGAATATGTGTACGTGCAAGTATTTCTGTTACTTTTCGATTGAATATCAAGTAACTATCTACAAAAATTGGAGAATGTACTTTCAACTCGTCCCTCGTCAAGTCATGAACCCTTCTACACCATCATAACAAAGCTAATCGCAGTGTTTAATTTCAAATATACGATTGAAGAACTTCCCATTATCCTATTAAGACTTTCGCGCTGTACAGCTTCTGGTTTTGTTTTCTATTATTGCAAAATTAAGTCTTTTCTAAACTACCTAATCTATGTTGTAGTCTGGATAATACAATACGTTGTAACACTGACTTCTGGAAGTATTATGTACTACTTTAAGATCTATTGAAGAAGATAGATGATTTATTTAGATCTGTGCTTAGATCTATATCGTTTCGTTGATGTACCTCTATTTCGGGAGCAAATCTTGAATTTCCCAAGTCAATATTAATAAATTATTTTTCTCATAGCTTCTATTTAATAAATAAAGAGTTTGCATTTTTTGTTGTATAGCTACAGAGTGGGATAAAATTCTTTCGTTGTATTTCAAGTTGAATAAAAAAAGGATAAGAGACAAAAAATAAGTTTGCAGAGTAAGCTTCATTTCAATGCCTTTAAAGAGGATATTGGTCAAGTTCCTGTAATCTTTATAAACCTCAGCCTTGTGATATCCTCACAGAAAAAAGATCTGGAGAAACATCATTGCGTCGAGATATTAGACGACCAAAAAACATTTCATGCAGCACTTGCGGCTCCATCTCCTTGGAACCAAAGATTTTCCGATTAGCGTAAATTGAGATTCGATACGAAAAATTGTTGTTATTTCCATATACTGATTGGAAGTAGCAATTATTGGCCTTCCACTTCAAAAATGGATTCGCCACACACCAAACAGTGACACGTTTATTGTGAAGAGGTCTACCACCTTCGGAAATAGCACAACTAAACCAGTAAGGAATAACAAATGTTTCCGCGCTGATTGCCCTTCATCAATGTTTTCCTGTGTTCACGCATTTTGAGATCTTTTCCTCTCCTTCTCACTACAGAACCAATACTGCTAAAGTTCCCTATCAACAACAAAATCGATTTTAGATCGAAAGCGGAGGGGCAAATTGAATACGCATCCGAAAAGCACGTTGTGCTCTGAAAGTATGTTTCACAACCAAAGCTTTCTGTTCGTTCGTCCACATGTCGTCTACTAAGAGACTCTCTAGGCAAAACTTTCCGACTACACTTTCCCAACTCTTAGATCACCCTTCGTTTCATAATCTCCCTTTGCAATTTCAAGAAAGTTCTACCTTACCCTGTACATACAAATGTTTTGGATTTCTCGAATTAACAATACACAGAGTCAAATTTGTTATATTTATACCACTCCAAAAAATTGATGTGTTGTCTCCATAAGATTTAAATAACATTACGTGTCCAATATTGTTATTTGCAATATACCTCACTTTCAAGGTTTTTATGAGTCAAACCTACAGTAAAATTGTTTACAATCACATTCCTGGGTAGCAAAAAGATTTTTTTGCTTAGGTTCTAATTTGAGTTTTGTTGCCGACTTCTGTTTTCTTAGTATACTTGAATTGCCTAGCGGGTGTATCTTATAGAAAGCCCGTAACATCAGATAAATATTTTCCCACTAATGACATGCCTCCAAAAATCTTTTCTATTTGTATTTTATATTTATATATCTACAGGAAATCAACGTAATGGCCTACGAATAGGAACAAACCCCCGGATCTCCTTGGGTTCGCTATCGCTAAAAGCTTCTCAAACACTTATTTTGAGATTCAGTCGAGTCTAGATCTGTGCTATGATCATATCTCCATTATACTAATCCTCAGTATGAAGATCATAAACAGAGAGCCAATACCCCGTCTATGTACTAAAGATACTGACTAACTAAAACCCAATAAATGAAGAAATCAGATTAGAACATCGTATAAAAGACCAGCTTGAGTCGAAGAAGTGGTATAACATCTAACAAACATAATTCAGATTACAGTATGGAAAGCCATACCCACACGAAACAATCGTCTACATATTAAAAATTAATCATTCAAAAAAGAAAAACACGCAAGAAATAACAAAGTACAAGGAACCTTTAAGCACTACATCACCAACCTATCTCCTGAAGATCGTTCGTTATAGAAAGCAACGAAAAAATTCAAAAAGCGAATCATATAAATCCCACCTATAAGAGAACCTGATCGCAACTGGTCACAGACAGACGACGAGAAGGCCAGTATATTTCTAGTGTATCGATCAACAGCATTTACTCCAGTTTCAGATAACGGCCATCAAGATGACGAATCGAAAATTGTATCAATATTCTCTGCCAGTTATCGTTATCTATTCCGCTCCTTCACCAGCTGAAGTTTGCCAATAAATCAACAAGACCAATTCGTACAAGGTTCTTGAGTATGACTTTATAGATGGAGAGGTGCTGAGACATCTACCAAGAAAGACACTTGTGCTATTAATAACAATATGCAATAGCATCCTACACGTGTGGTACTTTCCGACCGGAAAACCAGTCAACCTGCCCACCAAACCTACATCCCACCGCCCGATAAGTCTGCTATCACGCATGTCAAAGATATTTGAAAGACTTCTCCTCGACAGAATAAGCCAACTCACACCCATATAATTCCCGGACATCAATTTGGATTCAGACAAAAATATTCAACTCTACAGCAATGCTATCAAATTGTAAATAAAATCAAAGAGAGTTTCGAAGAAAAAAATATATGTGCTGCAGTATTCCTTAATATATAGTAACTTTTTGAAAAAGTCTGGATCAACGAATTACTGCCTGTACAAATTAAAAAGGCATCTGCCTAATCCTATATACCTACTATTAAAATTCTACCTCAATGAATGATATTTCCAAGCCTGATTACCGCCTAATAAAAGTACCGCAAGGTAGCGTTCTTGAGTCATTCCTTTACCTCATCTAGACTACAAATATTCCTGTCACAGAGAGTACTATGATTGCCACATTCGATGATGACACGGCAATGTTGTCATTTGATACTAATCCGATTAAAGCATCTGGAAAGCTACAAGATCCTCCAAACGAATTACAAGACTGACTAAGGCAATGGAAAGTTCAAGTCAACGCTGAAAAATTCTCACAGATCACGTTCACTACAAAACGAAATGATTGCCCTCAAGTAAACATAAATGACACCCCTATCCCAGTAAAACCTTTAGTTAAATATTTTGATCTGTATTTAGACCAAAACTCACACAAAAAAAAGCACATTCAAGCAAAAAAGACCTAATTGAACCTAAAGTGACAAAAATGCACTAGTTATTAGACAAAAAATCAAAACTAACATTAGCCTTTATAAAACTATACTACGGCCAGTTTGAACCAATGACATAGTACTGTGAGGTTGCAGTAAACCCTCCAACACAAAAATATTACAAACTTTCCAGTCGAAAACTCCATCATGATTTCAGAATACCTTTCAAAAATAAAGTGATCAAACTACGCCAACAAATCCAAAGAACGTACTACCGAACGCAATAAACAGTTCATAAGCGAATTATACAGTTGATAGTTGATAGAAGACTTAATCCAATATGGGAAAAATGGCAAACCATCAAGGGATGGTACCCAATGCATGTCACAAAACATACATAATATTTACTCATTACTCTGTAATTAGCTAGAGTAGATTGTAAATTTGCTAGAAATAGAAAAACAACAAACTATAAGGTTAATGGCAGATTTCTGATAGAAACGTTATAGTGGAATCGATGCCATAATATTTGTATTTTCCAAACTTATCAATGAAAGTAGTTTTATACCACCTTTTCGAAACGCATTATGCTTACACAGCATATAGGTTCTTATTAAAAATTAAAATGAAGCATAACGGTAAGTGATAGCAATACATCTGGCGCTTTTTTCGAGAGAGTCGACACAGTCATTACTATTCTTCTTTACGTTCGGACAATTTCGTTTGGCTATAAAAATAGCCACAGTTTATTTTTCAACAATTGATTAATTAAATAAAAATAAATATTGAAACATTTTTTTACATAACCTTCACCAACATTGAGACATTTCTTGTAGCGTGGGATCGACTATTTTTTTCCTAACAAGCTGCACCAAATTATCAGTAACGACAGATGGCCACCCAATCCTTTCCTCATCACCCGCATTTTCTCGCCCTTCATTAAAGCTGCCTTCTTACCATTTCATCACTCATTGCATTTTATCGTACACTTCACTAATTTGTCGATTTCACCTTTCTTGTCCCTTTCAAGGAACTTGTAAATAATAACTGCTTTTAATAGAATAACATCTATAAACAGTTACACATAAAGAAACTCAGCGAGCATGCGCAATTAGAAAGCCGATACGCTTTAGCGGCTTTCTATGGAAACGGAACTTACTTTCCGAACACCCCTCGTACAAGTATAAGTAGTAAAGTAAATTAGATATAAATGTTTAATTCAAAAATGTAATATCATGTAATTATTGGCAACTGATATGATATTTAAAATATTTTTTGTTCTTTCAAAATAAGCATCATATAGTGCCACGTATATAAAATAAAAAATTACACATCAGCCAGAGGTTAGTTGACAAAAGAAAGTTTAACAAAGGCAGAAAGGCAATAGAAAGAACGAGAAATAGGCTACTTTATAGAGTACCTACAAAAACATTATCACAAAGAATAACGCCAGGGAGGATAGAGGGCACAAGGTATTTTTGGACATTTTATTTTATGAAATTATCGTGCGTTTAATGTTAAAAGTGTAACATTTAGTTATCCTATTTTTTGTGCATTAGAACGTGAAAACGAGCTTCCAGCATTTTTGCTTTTAACCGACAGACAGTTAGCCAACTTGCATACTAACTTGAAAAAGCTGGAGATTATATGTAGTTTACCTATGATAAAGACACGGAAAATTATGATCAGTTGGCTTCTTGTTTAGGAATAAATCCTGAACTGTTGATACAACAAAAATAACTCTATGGTTAGAGCGCAAGCTACAAACGGCAACAAAACAAAAAATGTTTTTCGGTCTGCTGCAACAAGTGATAAAGAAACACAGACCACAAAATAGTTTCAATATGATATCCAATTGACTAATAAGTCAGAAAGAGTAATTAAAAAAGTTGCTAACACCTCGTAAAAGAGAAGAAAATATCACAATAATCGCTTCTAACAATACACAAAAAGTATTTCTAACCCCAGTGCTTATCATAAAAGAGCCAAACAAAAAAATATCAGACGACTCTCCTTATGTTCCTAAGATGGCTCTAGAAACACTTTCTATAACGAAAACTTCCTGAAAGGGTTCTCTTAATATTGAATACAAACATCTCATTATAATGCATTCGAGATGTTAAATCTTGCTGATGATAATAAAGTGATAATCACACAATATAGCCCTTAATCGACCATTTTTTAGTCTACCAAAAATGTATTACAACTAAAAGACAAAGGCATGAATGCAAATGCATGTTGGTAGAAACATCACCAAATATCAAGCTGGGTAACTAATAGGTTGGCAATTCTATTTGGTGATTTCAAGAAATAGAAATACTTTTTCTGAATCCTAGCGCCATCCCATGGCATTTTTACTCAATCTAGACGCAGCTTCTTCTGATTTACTTACTGATGTTCGTTGTCGCAATTTTCATTTTAAGATAAAATCCTTCCGATCGTAGTCAATGCCCAAACAACTACATCTTCACCATCTCATTTTCATCTAGTGCTGTGACTTCTACAATTTGCTCAACGCTCTTACTATTCTTCTTCTAAACACTATCCTAAAATTAGCTCTATCCTTAAACTGGCTATCCTTTGCTTAAAGCAAGTAAATAGTCTGTTGTATTTTTGACTTTATCAAAACTTATGATAAAATTATGACTTTTGCAATAAAAAAGGAGAAAAGGGAAGCTCTAGAATGAAAGAACATTAAGATATGCTTTTATAAAAGAAACAAAGCCCATGAAAGGCAGCGAAAAAGACGACAATAAAATTGAGAAAGATAGCAATTATTACACTGAATGCCGGAAAATAATTAATTTTTGCGTCTGCCAAAACAATTGTACAGCTGTCGCTGTCTATCCTCTCTCAACCGTTTTCTCTATTGCTCTCTCTTGTTCCAATCTCCCGCCAGACTTCTCCTTTCCATGGTTTCATCTATCTCATTTCTGAAAGATCTTCTGGGTCTTCTCCGCTTTCTTCTTCTACTGGACCTCATCGCTGGGGTGCCGCTCTTCTGACGTGGCCGTACTATTGTAGGCGCTTTCCTTCAATGCAGGTAAGTACGTCTTCCTTCACTGATAATCTCCTCCGTATTTCTTCATTAGAATTTTTTGCCCGAATTGTTACTCTGGTGCATCTTCTTCAGTATTTCATTTCTGCGGCTGTAATTCTATTCTGATCTTTTTTTATAACCCAGTCTCTGCTTCGTATGTCATAATGCTTTTAATTATGATGTTAAAGATCATATTTTTCGTATTCTTTGTGATATGCGTATTCCATAGAATTCCATTTAGTTGTTTAATGCAGTCCTAGATACTTAAAGCTCTTTTTCTCTCTTATTTTAACTTCGTCCGCGATTTCCAAATCCGTAACACTTTCCGTGATATTCTGTCTTATTAAAATTAATTTCCAGTCCGTTTTCTTAATATCCTTCAGTAAGTTTGCGGATCGTGGAACTAAAGTCTTCTTCATCTTGTACCACCTGGTCATCGGGGAAACTTAAAGTGTAGAGGTGTACGTTTCTAACCGGGATTCCCATGCCTTCGCATTTTTGTTTCCAGGGTTTTAGAGTTACTTCAAGAAAGACCTTAAAAAATAATAGCCCTTTGGAGGTTTGAAATATTTGTCCAATCCTATGTTTTATTTTAATAGACACCATGTTCTCTGTTTTTAAAATTTGTTTGGAATGTTAAGTTGTTTTATAGATTTCCAGAGCTTTTCCCTTGGAATTGAGTCATGCCTTTTTTAGATATATAAATGCAAGATGTATTGATCTATTTTTAGCTATTTTCTTTTCAATTGGTTGTTGGACTGTGCATATGTGATCTCCACACCATCTTCCCACCGTAGACCCCGCCTTCCAGTTCTTTTTTAATTAACTTTCCGTAAAGTCTACCCGTTCGCATGTTTTTCTATTTTTTTTTTTAATATAAATGTTATGTAGGCCTCTATCCATTCCTGTGGCAACTTTTCTCCGTTAATAGCTCTCTAGAACATTCTTTGGGTTACATTTAGTAGTTTTTCAAATCCATGCTTTATAAGTCCCGGAGCTATACCTTCTGGTCCGGGGAACCTATTGTTCTTCAATTTCCACTCTACCTTTTATTTATTTTAAGGTGCCTGTTAACTGTTCTTCTATGTTTTGTTGACCATCATCATTTTGATCTGTCATCTTAAACATTGGTCGATTTTCTGTGAGCAATTCTTTATAATAATCTTGCCAATCTTTATCCGATATATAATTTATCTGTGTCCGTTCTTTGTTATTTGTTCTTCATGATTTGATTGTTTGCCAAGTTTCTCTAGCAACCAATCTCTTAACTTCTGTGTTTTTTAGTACTTTTATCCATTTGTATATTGTTTAGCTATTAGTATTGCAGAAAATAATAAAACAATGTAAAATTACAAAAGTTAAAAATGTATTTTAAAAAGTGTGGCATCTCTTCTTAAAAGACTATATCAGTGTTTGAAACTCCGATCAACACTACAATTAAAAAAATAATCTTTCCACTTAATTGGCTGCCAGCTCTTGTCATCCTCATTACTAGCATGTTGACCTCTCAAAAAATCTTCTGCTATCATAAATGTGACAGCTACTCGTAATAAGATTAGATATATGGCAATAGCTTCAACTAGATCAGGGGGCGAAACGGTAATATATACAAATATTGAAACTCATAAACACCTTGGAAACTCAAACTTAGACCAACCAATCAACTATGAAGGTCTCAGCACTCTATATATTATCGTTCATGAGATATGTCACTTTAAAATAAAAAAAGCAGAAAACCCCTCTTAGGGGTGTTTCAATGGGTCGGGTTTATGAGACATTCCTATTCTACTTTTTAATGAGGAATTCAAAAAAGGTGGTCAGAAGTTTCGACCTAATTGTACAATTGATCACTATACTCAATTGTATATATTACCTCTAATTACCTCTAAAAAAGCCCCTGCATGTGTAACTAGTACTGCTCGAAAGTGCATCATAACATCGCACGTTCTCCTACGTAAATTCCTTTCGCGATCAAATCAAGCCTCTTCGAGAGTTTTATGCGCGTCTTTCGGGACACAAAGGGGTGGAAAATCTATAAGTATAAATTTTACTTGCAAATGGAATTTACGTGAGGTTTTTTAGAAGAATGCATGCTCTGTGGGACGTGTCGATTCAGTTATAAAATAACGCTCTTTAGTTTTGGCGGCAGCCATGATCAAATTTACGAAACGTTCTCGTAACTGCAGGTTGCATTACGATATCGCAATTAATTGATTTCCGTTACAACACCGATGCACTAGTCCAATTTTCTTTAGTAAATATTAGTCGGAAATCATTTTCGCCCCCTTTTGTTCGGAAAAAGTGAAAGGTCGAAATGAAACTGCTGGAAATGTATAAATTTGACACATTGTCGCGTCTGAACAGAATTGGAGCTTTAAGCTTTCTCTTTTCACAGTTCGGGCCCACGCAAAGCGAAAGCTGTTCTACAATCTGAGTTAACTCTATTTTCTCACTTGAACTGGATTTCGCTAGAGCAGAGCACCCATTATTGTAATATTTAAACCGTGCTGTAGGAGTGACTGCTGAGTGAGTTGCTGCTTCTGCACCTCAGGCTCGTTATTGAATATTTAACATTTACATAATACTTCCCTCGCAATTGCTTGATTGTCAAATATTCATAAGTGCCTGTTATACAATTCTGTGCATAAAGGGTTAATTAAAAACATTATAATGGAAATTGCTATTAGTTCGAAAATAGTTATCTCATAGTTAGTTCAAAAGTAGTAACAATGGCAATTTGACGTCTGCTTAGTAAAGTAAGACTTTGAATGTTTTTCTCTAATTAGGAAATTACATTATAAAGCAACATAACTCGTTTCTAAGAGTGTTTCTTGTTCCTAATAATTCTGCCCCGGTCCCTCGGGAGGCCGTTAAACGTATTCCCAAACCCAGACGATCCGTACGTGCGTACGGCCAACTGCCGTTGAAATAGAAGCCCCAGCTCAAAACCCCATCTGACAGGCGGCCCAACCAATATAATACGTCTTTTAAATGTCTTTTTGTTTGAGCAACCGTTAAAAATGCTAGAAATTTGGACTAATTTGTTTGACTTATACCATCTGGTGCGCTAAAGTCCTCGATAACTGGTCTAATACTTCTAAGTCTAATATATTCATTTTTTGCTATCTATGGATAAAAATCATAGTTAATTACGATCAGTATCATCCTCTTTTCTATGTTACTCTTAAGAGTAATTAAGTTCCATATGTTGTATAACAAACCAATATACATTTTCGTCCAAGATGACCTTGGTTAGATATTACTTTATGCACTTCGATTACTATACTTAACGAGACTCTACAAACTACAAAAAAAAGAAGATAAGGAAGACAAAGCAGTGATGTAATGCTTATGAGAAACAACACCATATTGTTCAAGGCCATGAAGGATTGTGCAGAATAAACCTTCTTGTTGGTGAAGCTTCTTTTGCACAGCAAAGGCATTCTATATTTTTTTCACTTGTGGAAATCTAGCCAAAAAGTATGACAAGCTACCGGTAATTATTTAATTATAAAACAATAGCATTCAGTTTGAAAAAACAGCTACCTAAATATTTCTCTATTCGTGCACGGTTTTTCGGTTTACCCGAAACCCTGAATATCAAATGGAAAGTTTCTGATGTGTGTTGTACCGCGTCTTCAAAATCCCTAACAACTTGACCGTGCAGTTTGCAAATACGGCGGCTTAGTTGCTGAAGTTTTTGAGTTGTATCTCAATAACATTAATTCTACACTTGGTCTATAGGGGTAGAAGTTATGGAGTCTTGGTCATAGAGCGGACATATGGTAACTCAGCTACTGGCTTGTTTGACAGATGCGCCGACCAAGTTGCTTGCGTGTCTGAAATCTAGTATCTCATGACCGCCAATTTTACACTCGGTCTACAGGAGTTATGATATCTTGGTCGTGGACTTTATGGACACCAAATGGTTCAGCTGTCGATGTATTTGAAATTAGGTTGAAGTTATATTTCATTACCATCATTTCTACACTTGGTCGACAGTAGCAGAATGAATGGCATCCTGGTCGTAGAGTTTACGGATACATAGCGGCTCGGATCGCGACGTGTTTGAAATCTGGTTAAATTTGTATCTCATTAACATCAATTGCTACACTTGGTCTACAGAGGTAGACGTTATGGCATCTGGATCGTAAAGTTTACAGACATATAACGACTTAGTTCCTGGCGTGTTTGACAGATATAACGGGTAAACTGCTGTCGCGTTTAAAATCGAGTTGAAGTTGTATGTCATTACCATAAATTCTACACTTGGCCTACAGAAGCAACAGTTATGGCATCTTAATAGTAAAGTTTACCAATGACAGCTCAGTTACTAACATATTAGAAATCGAATTAAGTTACATTTACTTGCCATAAACTCTGCAGTTGGTCTAGAGAGACATCTTGACCGTGGAGTTCACAGACATACAACGTCCCAGTTGCTGACGTGTTTGAACTATCAATTCTACATGTAGTATCCCTACTGTACTGAAATATCTTAAGGACAAAGACTTTTTTTCATTTTACCAACGTTATCTTCTACATTGTTCTTTTCAGTTTTCTGAAAACCAATTTCGAGAATGGTATCATAGTTTCCCCTTCCTCTCTACAAAATGTATATAATATTTCTTTAAAATTATTGTAAGTTAAGTCTTGTTCAGAATTTGGGAAATTGGGATATTCTGCTTCTTCTAGATTTCTTTGTGCATTTACTATCAAATTTGCTAATCAGATTCTCGGATTGTGGTCTTTTCAGTATTTCTTTGCTTTCCCAAAGACTTTTGGATTCTACATTGACCAGTTCCGTATGTTTTGGTCTTATCAGCAAAAAATCGTTCGCATGAAGGCTATTTCCTAATTAAGTGCATATTCTACTGTCAGATTTCTGCTATTGTCAATTTCTTTATCTTTGATACTTAAATTAAATAGAGGCGGAAAAAATGTAACCTCAGACAATTCCATGGTTTTCTTCACGTGACTCTAATTAGCAATCCCCCCTTTTAGCATTTTCTTGGCGAGCTCCTTCAGAACGATTACTTTCCAATTAAAGGTTCTGTTCCTTATATATAATGAAAGCATTGGTAGCTTTAATTTAATACAACTGTAAAACGGCACCAATGATCAAGAACGACTTTGTCATTTAGGCCATGGCATCGGCGCTAGAGTTTTTTCTTCCCTTTATCACTAATAACTGCTTTGTTGCGCATTGTTCTAGTAATGACCACATTTTTGTTAGCTTTAAAACATAACGATCCCATAATAATCCCTTAACTTATTCGTCATTGTTGTCTTCATTTGAGGTTAGTAGGTCTTTTTCAATTTTTCTTTATAGCGAATTGTTGTATAAAGCTGGTTCGCTCTGTTGACAAAGTTCCTGGTCATTCTTCGGATTAAGCCATGGGCTTATAACATTTCGAGGTATTTATTCTTGTTTACTTGGATTTTTGATAGAAGTGTGCTTCGGTTGATGAGTGAATACAATAATGTTAATTTCATTTATAATAAGTTGAGTTTTTGTTGAAGTGTTGTCTCCAAGCTAAACGTGTATCCATATAAACTCTTAGGTGCCTTATCGACCTTATTGTCTATTCTTGAAATATCAACGCTCAAAATTTGTAGGTGTATTGGTTTGAGTGTATACATTTTGACCGAATACTGCAAGATTGACAGATATGTCCCATTTGCTCAGTCACCTAATTGTTATATTGATGGTCGAATGGAATTAATTGAATATTTTCGTGTTGACTTATTATTGCAATGCCATCTGCATACAAAACAATTTTGTTAATATATGGCACCGTAATGTCGTGAGTGAACAGGTTGGAAAGGGTTGTCCGGAGCGCGCTAGCTTGTAATACTCCTGCGTGTATTTCCTGTTATCCAAAAACGAAATCATGCCTTTGAAATGTTTGTAAAGGCCGCTATAGTAAACTGTGTACTTTTACATCTCTGTTCTAACACAGGATGGGTAACAAGTAACTAGGCATAAAATTGGTAACGAAGTCCATATTTCAAATATAAATTAACTGAAACAAATTGTCCTGTACTCCTACACTTCGCGTAGCTCCGCAAGTAAAAATCACGCAGAGTAAGATCTGGACTTCTCGGAGGCCATTTATGAGATCCACGCTCCAGCTAACGTACTGAAAGATGCTGGTCTAACCATGCAGCACAGTAAGAGCAAAATGGGGTGGTGCGCCATTTTCATGAAAATGAGGTCGCTAATGTTACCTGAGCCAGAAATCGTGGGCCATACGTAAGCTCCAAGCAACTGAAAGTAGCGGACTGGATTCTTGATGAGTCCCATAAGATACGGATTGATTAGTCTTTTCACTTAACCATCATTTCGGAATCGCTATCATGTGACGCCCAATAATGACGGTTGTGATTAACAAAACCACAGATACAAAATACGGAATACGGCCTCGTAAGTCCAGAAGAAGTTTTCAAACAATTCAGGCTGATCTTGATGCCAACTCAGTATTAATTCTCCCACGTTCCATTCTACGGTCACAACCTTTAGGTTTTAGCTCTTGCATGTATGGTAACAGGGTTTTAATTCTTTATACATCATAGAATTCACTCTTCGTTCTCTTTATAATAAGTGCCATCTGAGTAATACATTTCAAGCATAAATTTGTTATCGGAATTCAGATTTTATTATCTCCTATCTTTATTGTCATTCCACTCTGCAAAAAGTCGAATTTGAATTTCGACCTAAATTTTATATCCTTGCTCTTTCAAATAAATTCAACAGGTCGACCATCTTTGTGTTCTATTATACAATAGAATAAAACGGTTTTGCTTAATTTCAGTCTTTGGAAACACTGTTTTCGATTACTATTTAGTGATTCCTATATTAAGTCCAGTTTGCCAGAGTCTAAAAAAACGTCTAGAATTTGTATCTTGCGGCATGATTTCCAAATTTTCATGATCTAAGCATTTTTTGTCCGTAAAAAAGTGGACCTTCAAGCTGATCCGTACACCTTTAGCGATTTCCGGTTGGACTTAAAATTTTAGAAATTAAATATAGAACAACTTTATAAATGCATGTGCTACACAAAAAGTTTTAGGGAACAAAAATACATAGAAATCATGAAACATTTAGGCTCCGCCAAAAAATACGTAAAAATTGTCTGACAACTGGACTATAAGTTTTATAGCCAATTTTTACACTTGGTTACTTTTAGTCCGCCCTGTATTTTCCGTGATAAGTTTTCATTGTTGTACGGTTGAATGATCTGTTTTAAAATCCAAATTGTATTGAACATATGGTTTGCGATTACTTAGATAGAACGGATAAAAGGCTTGTGGACAGTGACTGTTACGGTTAATTTTTGTTTTTCCTGAATTGAAACATAAATACATGAAAAAAATTCCTTTTTATAGAAAAGTGTCCAATTTGTAATCAGGAATTGAATAGAGTAGCTATGTAGGCTAAACCTTTCGGGATAAGGTGTTTAAGTACAACATTAAGAATTTTATCATAAGAAAAGCCCTTGCAAAGGTGAAGTTATATGTAATTTTGTAGTTTGGTTAATTTATTAGATTACCGAATCCAGTTGTAGATGTATGCGTTTCAATGCTATTATTGATCATTCGAGAGAATGTTTGTTTTAGAGATTGTAGGGGTAGATTTTTGAGAGATGTGCAAATAAGTTATAGTTATTAGTCTTCCATAATAAACCTTTTTTAATCATTCTCTTCTAATTTAGCTGTTTTGTTTGATCATTTCTAAATATATATGGATATTCAAATGGGATCTTTTAGGCAATCATTCAAACATTTCCTGATGGGTTCCGTGATGTTTCTGATGCACGTATTAATGTTTTGAGAATCATTGAAAATATTCAAATTAACCAATCGAATGTCTAAATTTTCTAGAATTTTCTTCAGCTTGTATAACTACTTGTCTTAGTATTAGCGAAATATGAATTGGAGAGAAAGTAAAGGCATTTATTTTTTTAGGTTTTTGGAAGCAGCAATGTCAAATGTGACTGGCTGATGTGTTGCAGCAATATTATTTAATTTAGTCCTGGATAAGTGGGAGCAAAACTTTGCTTTTGCTGGTTCAAGTTTTCTAAGACTACCGATGGTAATGATTTATCGAATAGACCAATAAAATCAAGGGCCACAGGTGGTTTTTAAATTGTTTACATTTAATAGTAATTTGTGTTTGGGTTTGTTGTTTTTAGGTCCATCATTACAGTAAACAAGATAACCACTAATTTTGGCGGCTTCTCCTTCTGAGAAGTGTGTTCTATATAGAATATGTCAAAGTTATATCTAGCCAAAAGATAAATGAACAATGTTCTTTGGGATATAATTGCATTGGCACTCTAATTAGAGATATTGCAATATTTTGAAGACTCTTTGAGATATTATATATTTAAAATACGAAGTAAAATATCAACTGTCCCTAAATTTAATTTGACATATAAAGAAAATTATTAGATTTTGGATAAATTTAGTATAAAATCTAAGGTAGATTGGTATAACTCTCAATTGCTGTTCAGATTTCGAGATATAGCTTAGCTGTAACGTATACTGTTAGGTGTATTTGATGGCGAACTTGATTGTATGGCAAAAAACAAAACGTTTACAAAAAGTTCAACGGATGAAAAACCTTAGTACGATAGATGCCCTGTGGGAGAGGATTCTTGGTGCTCTTGGCAAAAAGCGAAAACCTCACATACTCTTAAAACATACACTCACAAGCCAGCTATGTGTATGTAAGCATCGAATGTTGCTGTTCAAAAAATTTATAAAGATTTAACAAGAGAAGATCTTGTCTCTCGTTACCTCGGAGGATTTAACCAAAATGCCAACGAAGGTTTGAATGCCGTTGTCTGGTCAATAGCACCGAAAGCGATATCAAGCGGCAAAAGTGTCGTCGATATTGCAACTAACATCGCTGTAATATCATACAATGATGGATTCCGAGGATGTTATGAGTACACTTCAGCTGAAGATGAACACAGAATTATATAATTATGTTATGGAAGCCAATAAACATCGAGTTGCAGCCGTCAATCGCTCAGCATCGCACCATCAGAAAAGCGCTCGGAAAGACCTTCGTCGCTCAGAAAAGAGGCCGAGGAGAAAATACGTGCGATTGAAGGCAGTTATTGGTCATCAGTCTGAAATTTTAAATGCATTGAACAGATTTAAATTGGCGTACATCATAGCTCACTCAATTTTCATCGGATTGACTTGAAATTTTAACTGTAGCTTTTCAGGTAGATTATCTTTAAAAGTACCTAGGGTTTTTTAAGATTGATAAATAATTACGCTTGCAATAAACAATTTAAGGTCGATTTTTCCCAAAAAATGACAAAAAAAATTCAAACTGCTGTCAATTTGCAAATTTTCAAAAAAAATTAAAACCCTAGGTACTTCCAAAAAACTAATGTAAATTAAAGAAAAAAATTTGTTCCAGGTGGTATACATAATTCCAGTGTACGCCGTTTTTTTCTCGGAAAAAATATGTCTTCTAATTACCTAGTGCCACAACTCCATTTTGTATCGTAAACTTATATAAAAAATATTTTTGTATACCATAAGACATGTGCAATTAAGCCTCATCATTTCATATAAATCCATTGAGTACTTTTCGATAAAAAAATTCCCAAATAAAGGTTTATTTTTAGGGCGCCAAGGTAGTATCACCCCTTAATAAGTTTTTAGTAGTAGGGGCATTTTCTGTAAGTAGCAGGATGTGCTGCGCATCAATTGACATAATAGGAGGGTTTATTCGGTTTTTTACGCATTTTTGAAGCACATGGTTTAGCACCACAATAATTTAATGTAATCATATTTTTGACATTTATGGCATTGGGGAATATTAGCGGTTTCCTTTTTGGTTATCTTGTGAAAATGGAATGGGATTTTAATAATATATCAACTGATAAGGTGGTTGAGCATACAGGGACTGTATTTTTCCGTCCTTTAATAAACATATGACTAATGATTTTTACATTTTTAATGACCCCAGATTAATGTTGCTTGTTGTGGTTTTAAAAGATGCGCAATTCACTTGATTGCCTATATAAAATTTAATTTAATTCCCAATAGTCACATATTTTCTGGTAATTTTTGATGCCGTGGATAAATATAGGACAAGTTTTAAGTTTTTAGGACTCTGTTACCCTTTGCAGGTAATAATGCAAGGAAGTTTTGAATGCACGATGGGTATGGTAAAAGCTTCATTAGAAGTAGCAGTCGAAGGAAAAGAAGAAAAATGTTATCCTGACTAGTTAGTTGTGAATCAACAATGTCGAGTTGAGTCGATAGGAAATAAGTTTAGTTAGTTCCTCCGAATTTCACATATATTTTTGCAACGTTGTTTGTAAATGGTAATAGGTGATCATAACTGCATTTGATAGCATTACTTGTTAACTTTATTGTACAAACTGCACTTTTAGGGTTAACTTGCTTAACTCAGTTCGATGGGGTCGTATTTGTATAAATAAAAAAATCGTACATATAAAAATCCCTTTAAATTATCTAATAGGCTTCATTTTATGATTGCACGAGACCTTTAAACGTTTTCACTTAGTTGGTGTCCACAACACCTTCCTATCTATTGTATATACTGACTTAAAACTACATAAACATTTTTTATTCTGTATTTTCCTACCTTTTTTAACACATACTAAGTAAATGGCATTTGTCTCTGAATGGAAATATTTGTTAATTAATTATGGTATTTAATGTTGAGGTCTAACTATGTCTGTAGTTCTTTATGAAATTCAAGGACCGACAAATCATCCCAAATCTTTTGCAAATTATTAGATTGTTCGAAAATTATCCGGTATTTGGCTATTTTAATATACCTATATTTTGGTATAATTTTGTAATATTATTGCATGTTTTTGGTATCTTTAAAAACTCGTGTTCTTCGTACATTTGGATATATAACACTTATATATTTGTTCCAGATGTTACAGCTTTCCTGTAAGGAAAAATGATTATTGATATTACATGAGTACAAGTTGGGTTCAAGTGCGACTGAAGCTTGTCGCCGAATTAATGGGGCTTGGGGTGCAAGTACAATTGAAGAGACAGCAGTTAGGGATCGCTCAATTACCAGAAAGGAGCAGGCTGTTTACTAGAAATCGATCAAAATGAGGTTCTTGCAGCAATTGAAGATTCTCCATCGTTGACAACGCGCATAAACTCACGGATCGTCAAAAGACCAAGCGAGTGAATTGTTTTCAAGTTTTGCTGGACTGTCAAAATGAGAATCCATTCTTGGATAATTGCTTAGTTACGGGAGACGAAAAGTAGGTAAGCTACATGAATCTGGATTCACATGGAGAATGGGTTGAACCAGGAGCAAAACCATCTGGAACACCAAAGAAAGATATCCGACAAAAGAAATCGTTACTTTGCGTCTTTTGGTCTGCTCGAGGAGTTGAATACTGGGAGCTTCTTGAAGGTCAAACGATCAATTCTGAAATTCCTTGTGGGCCGCTGAATAAGTTGAATCGCCATTTGAAGTAAAGTTGTTTTTGTGGACGACAATACAAAACCTCACCGGTCGAAAATGACCAGTGAAAAGATTTAGGAACTTGGCTGGGATCGTGTCGACCATCCGTCTTACTCCCCGGATCTTGCCCTGAATAATTTCCATTTCTTCCGGTCAATGCAGCATTCTTTGAAAGGAAAGGTCTTTGAAACTTTTTAAAAATGGCAGAGGCATTGTAGAACTTTTTTTATTCAAATAATGCAAGCTTTTACCACCGAGGGATCATGAAATTGTTGAAAAATGGCAGGAGGTAATCGATGTTGACGAAAATACTTTGATTAATTGTTTTGTGTTATTTTTGTTAGGTTTCATCAATAAAATTATATTTAAATAGCCAAACAGCGGATAATTTCCGAACAACCTTATATAGTGGCACGATAATAAAAACACATTTTAAGAAATTTTAGAATAGAAACGTCCCAGTTCTTTTCACGCCCGCCAGTAACTCGATGGTAGTAAATACTTTCTCTAAGATTTTTTCACTTAATTCTCTTCCGAACAGCAACTCCAAGCGCCAACAACTAGTGCGGAGATCTTGCAAAATATTAGGGAGATGGAATATAAGAAAGCAAATTTATTTGCTACCCGCAACATTTTTAGATCCGGGCTAGAAACGATTGATATTCCGATTTGGCAGTTGGCTTACAATGAGTGGTTCTTCTCGCCAATAAATCCCTGCTTTCGGTAATCAAAATGTTAATGACGTATCGGGAGGCACTAAAGCAGTATAGTATTAGATTCAAGAAAAGCAGTAAATACGTCAATGGTGGTTGCAGTTACACATTCGTCAGTCATATTTCTCTAGATCTTTTAATTCAAGAAAAAATAATTGCCGTCGTCTTCATCTGATTTATATGTACCATTATCAATTTCGCAGGTAGGCTCCAATCAGAATCTTTTTGGATGACTCAGGAAAAGCCCCCGTCTCCTCATCAGTCTAATTTTTTGTTGCCTATTTACGGCACTAAAAGTTTTTTCATTTTGTGTTGATGTTCTCCATTCGTGGTTAAAAAATTACAAACTATGAGAGAATGAAAAAGACATTCACTTCATTCAAGAAAAAAACGAATGAGACTTACGCTTACCTCCTTAAGGTTAATCAAGAAAATAATGAAATTAGTTTCTCAAATGTCTGAACATCAAATATTGGTAATCACAACAAGAATACTGACATCAATGTAACCTGAAGCACGAAGGACAGGGTAGCAAGTTTTACTCTACAACACGCAAATCTGTAATCTGGCCAGATTGGGTCATTGGCCCATCATTCATATTAGCGTAGTGCTTATAAAAAATTGATATCTCTGGAACTATTTTTTACATCTCGCTTTTTAGTACTACTGTATCTTGTTTCGAGCTGTTAACTAATCATTATCTAGTCTTAGTCACGCTAACTATATCAGCGACAAAAAATCAAATTTAAGCAATGACTACACGAACTGGGCCGCTTTTAGACGTCTAATAAATAAAAACCTAACCCTACAAGTTGCACTCAAATTTGCCCAAGATGTCAAAGTGGGCGTTAAACATTTCGATGATACCATTCAACAGGCTGACTGAATCGCTACCCTTAAAATTAGTACTGTGTATATTATAACTGTTCCATATTTATCTAGCCTGAAATAAAGGAAAAACGTAGACTTCTAAGACAATGGCAAAGCTCTAAACTACCCGGAAATAAAAAACTACTCAACACCACTGCACAAAATTCAATAAAACTTCTCAATGAAAACAAAAATGCATGTTTCAAAACATTTCTTCCACAGAGGTTATAGACTACTCCCTGTGGAAAGCAACAAAAAAATTAGGCAATATAAAATAGTGACTTCACTTGTCAAAACGCCACTAGATACCTGGGCAAGAAGTAACTGCAAAAAAGCTCAAGCTTTTGCAAAATATTAAACGGAAGTGTTTTGAGCGTATGCTTTAGAAAATAAACTAACCGGTAAAAATAAATTTATTTAAACATTGGAAGCACCCTACCGACTCAAACCACCGATCAAGCGCCTGATAAATTTAAGAACGCCTGAAAAAGCTCCAAACTATAACTTGACTACAGCCAAAATGCTTTAAGAACTGCTTCATATTGTAATAAGACACTTTGCACAATTCTTTAAACCACATATTGGATATTTTTCTGGAAAGCAGCACAAATGAAACCAGGAAAACCATCATTAGACCAATAAGCCTCTTATTCATTGTTTCCAAGATGTATTAAAAACTTATTCTTAAAAGACTGCTTCTAATTCTTAAGAGTGATAAAACAATACCCAAAGTTTGGATTTAAGCAAATGCACTCTACAGTAGACCACACCTATAAAGTGATAAAAAAAATCAACGAAACTTTTGAAACCAAATAATTTTGCTCAACGGCATTAGTTGATACCACAAATTACGTTTTCTCCTTCAATCCTTCACAATCCTAAGATTGCACTCTGTACAATTTATTGGTTGATAGGATGGAAATCTAAACTTAGTCTAAATAACAAGCAAAATTTTTCAAGAAAGTTGTGATCATCCTTTGAGTAAAAATGACCCTGCGTCTAGCTAACGCGCCTTTAATTGCTTTGCGTTTCTCAATACGATCACCAATATAACAGTATCTACGCTATCATCTGTAACATTGTACCGTGACTGAATCTACAATTAATATACGATAAATATATTAAATATGCAAGCATTTATTCAGCGTATGATGGAATAAAAATTGTGGAGTTTTGTAATTCAATTTCCACTCAACTATTATAAATTATGCTATGCCATACTGTAATTTAAAGTTAAAACTTAATTTATAACCAACCGCTTTATTAGATTACACAGTACCTTACACCCGCGCAGTAACTTTTTTCGGGTCATATAGACATGAAAGTGAAGGTGGACCTTTTAACTTTAATCAGTTTGATGTATTAAAGTGTCAGACGCAATTTCTGCAGGTTCTTGCCGAAAATATGTTAGACGTAGCAATAGACTGACAAAAAAATGATTACCTCGCAGAATTGAAGGCCCGCCAAAGATTGATCACCGCGCCAAATATTTACTTTCACAGCTCCGCGAAAGAGACTATCGCCAAATCGCAGCCTTCCCAAAAAACCGCCTAGCATTCGGGGTTCATTAGCGCCGACCTGCTCAGCCTCATTGTTAGCGCCGAAGTTCGGAGCCGAGTTTCCGACCGGCCTGAATAGTTCGATAATTTCTGTGCAGCCTTCGAAATTTGGACTCGGCAGTGGGGCAACTATCGATTGCGCCCCGAGACTCAATTTGCGAGCCGGTACGCTAACCAGCAAGAACAACCTCATTTGGGAATTTTTTATGGAATCCTCGGCGAACGGGGGCAGAAAATCGCAAAACGAGGCCGCCCCGCTAATTATTGCACATAGCCCTTTAACGAGCGTCGACTTTATTATCTTTACCACCTTTGGCCTCTTCCGTGTTGCTCCGAGCGCAACTTTCGGCGAGGACTACGTAGCCTTTTATCCCGACTGGTTCCAGATGAGGAGTTTGACCCCAGTTCTTTAAACTTGTAGTATCCATAAGTAAGGGTTTCTGCTAACTTTTTGTGGCTCCGCTTCCAATCTTTTGGTAAATTAAACTGTTCATGCTTCTCTAATGACAGATCGACGAAGATGGCTAACTCTTACGGCAATTCTTGTTGTATATTAGGTGCAAAAGAGATTTCAATAAGCTGCCCTATGGCAGTTGCTTAACACTTGCTCGTTTTAACTTTTTGTATTAAGTATGACTTTAAAATTAAAAAAGTTTGCTTGGGAAATACATTTTTAGTTTGACACTTACCACACCTTGTCAAAGGTTGTTCTGTGTCTTTAAAAACCCTTCAGTATTTCATAATTCTTTGCAAATATTTTCGAAATCCAAATTAAGCAGTTAAATTAAAGTAAGTTATAAATACTTTTAAGCAGCGTACCGTCCTATCTTGGTTATGAAAAAGAGTTTTCCAAACTTGACGCTCATAATATGAGATAACCTTAAGTAATCTTAAGATAAAATGGGCATAAAATTTATGATGACTTTCGTAGATTTGTTCCTACGTTTGGCCGATAACATGCCAAAATTCCTTCTTCACATATAGTTCAAGATTTATTTTCTTGAATCAGTGAGTTCACAGATCCTCGAAGAAACAAATTTCCTTGTGTTTGATTACATAAATTTGCTGATCAATTCGTTCAGCAAAACAATAGCCTTAGTGTTACATCCTATCAGGACCACAGGCAATTCAAATAAGACTACAACCAATTCGCAACCATATTACAGTAATGTTAATCCATTTCTGGCGCAGCATCCTCATCTTCATTTTGAAAAAGCAAGATCCCATCACTAAACCTGTCCAAAATCCACACCAAAAAGTGACTCGCTAAAAATTCATTGCCTTTTCTATTCGACATATGCGACAACTTTGTTTGATAACAAATCTATTCTAGTGAAAATCCTCCATTGTCAGGAAAGACAATATTCTTTGTTGTTGCTAGTGATCTGTTAGTTGCCTGACTTTTTCCAAGTATAAACATATTATAGAGCGTGTATCAAGTGTTTATAATTTGAGACCTCAATGCTGTTATTATACACGAGATGATATTCGGCGCTGATTATCATAGCTATCGCGACCACGATCAGAATAACAAATAAATTGATCAGCCGACATCAGAAAGAAAAATAATTATAAATCTACAGTGGCTTTAAAAAATAAAAGGTTCATCAAAGAAAACTTCAAATTCTATTAAAGTACCACTATTGCACTAAGCGATGTGAAAAATTATAAAATGTTAAAGCTAAATTAAAAATCAGTAAATTTAAGTGCAATATCAGCATGCTGATTAGCAATCACATTTAAGTCAAGCACTGCAACAGAATACAGTAGATTAACTGTCTTAATACAGAACATCAATTTAGAGTGGTATAAGAATAAAATCGTCAGACCTGTTCGACTCATTCGAATTAATTACTAATCATATTGCACAGTTTTCTGTAGGTATGTCCAATACAATGCCAGTATAAGAACGAGACGATGGTAACGCAGAATGTGTTGCGACGCAGAATGTGATGGGGAAGGGGATACTAGATCCTTCTTCTTAACAATTTTATTCGAATCTATTAATGGACTACCCATCAACAGCAACATCACAATGGTGATAATAAAACCAGACATAAACTCAATCAATTTTTGATCATCCCATTTCTCGTGCCCCAGCAGAACAGCAGTCAGTACTTCTAAGCTCTTGTCTTAAGAATAGGCGTAATAAAATACTGTGTTCAGACTGTTCAAAATCACTGCTGCCAGATTCACCACTAGCATTGCTTGATCTTGAAGGAGCAAAGAATACTTCAACATTAAAATTTCAACAACCAAGCCGCCAATGAATGGCGCTGCGGAGATGCTGGCAGTACTTATCTTATTGTAAATACCTATCCTTGCAAATCACTGTCCCAGAGAAAAACTGCCTGATGGCCACATTGCTCACCACGGAGCCTACCAGGCCCTTGTAGGACTGCAGAGACGCAGACAAGCCCTCCATCTCGATCACTGCTATTAATCTAATGCAGCCAACAGGAGCCGCTGATTTATCTGCGGCGACAACGCGATGCGGGCAAACTGCAGCGTTGATAAGCAGCCATTTCGAGCCACGTGCAGTTTGGCATAATAGAAAAAATCATAAGCAAAACCAAGGACCTCTACCTGGCCTTTGTAGATCTAAAAGCTGCCTTTGATCGAGTACCCCGGAAATATATATGAAAAGAGTAACAGAAAATCTGCACAAGAACATAAAAGAAAAAGTCTACACGGGCATTTTTCGGGGGTCTTCAGGATAGAAAGGGGGATAAAATAAAGAAACACCCAAACCCCCCTACTCTTTGTAACTACACGGACAATAACTACACAAAGTGCAAAAATAAAAGTAGGAAATCAAGACTAGAATACCTGAACCTAAGCCCAATAAGAACTCAAGACCTACTACATGCAGACGACATATTAATCACCGAATGAAGACTGGATTGTGGTTCAGCGTAAACGCTTAAGAAACCGTTTTGTTAATACTCACGGCAAAGCTGAGAATGACCCGTCGGAAAAGTTTAAGGGGCCACATAAAATTCCGCTATATATAAACAATGTTGATAAAAATACAACAGAAACGGATATCAGTGAATATATATGTAATAAAACTCAGGTCAGTGTGAGTTTGCGAAAAATAAATTCGAAAGAGTCTAAATCATTTAGCGCCTTTATAATATACGTTCCTAAAATAAACTATCATTATTTTTAAATGACAGTCTATGGCCTGAAGGAGTGACCTTTCGGCGCTTTATCAATTTTAAAAAAGAAACTCACGGAGAAAAGTGAGGATATTGGCAACAATAAAACGTCATAATGGGATCGAGCTATAACAAATTTATTACTTTTAATTGTAGATCTCTATTAAGATCTATGGAATGTATTAGATCATTGTGTAAGACAGCAGACATAGTGGCACTACAGGAGTTGTGCTTGTTACCGCATGATATTCTCTCCTGGGAACCGTGGACATCGACTTCGACTATACCGGCAAATCAGCTGTTGATACATCGGCAGGTGTATTGCGTGGGCGTCCGTATGGAGGTGTGGCTATTCTGTGGCGGAAAAACATCTTTGACTCCGTAACGACAGTGCAGTGCTCTAGTGATCGCATTATTGTCATTAAAGTTACTATGGCTCAGTGTTCTTTTCTTGTGGTTTCGGTTTACTTACGGATGAACCAATGCACCTAGTTGAATTTACACATTGTTTGGCTGAGTTAAATGCCATTATTGACAGTTGTGATGTTGATTATGTGTACTTACTCGGTGATTTCAATGCTCATCCGGGTAGGCGGTTTGGTAATGAACTGGGGATTTTGTACACTCCAGGATTGGTGTTGTGCTGACATTGAACTACTTGGTTTGTCTTCGGGTTCATACACTTATGTGAGTGATAGTCATGGAACCAATAGTTGGCTTGATCATTGTTTAGTAACTCAAGGCACTAAACGTACAATTGTTAATATGTCAATTAATTATAATGTGTTTTGGTCTGATCATTTTCCGTTGGAATTACAGTGTGACCTAAATATAATAAGACCTAAAATTGTGCCGTCTGTTAACTGTGATGAGAATGACATTAATTTAATTATGTGGGGTGAAAGAGATGCATCTCAAATAGCGCTGTACACAGAATATTGTAATGAAAAATTAAAATATATTGACTTCCCTGAGGTTTGTAAAATTGTGCTGAGGTTTTGTGCAATAATCCTAGTCATAATAAGATTCTCTTGGATATGTATAATAAAATTGTTAACATTCTTACTGAGGCTTCTATTTATAGTGCTAAAGCAAAATTTTCTGTCAATAAAAGAAATACATATGTGGCTGGAATAAATATGTTAAGGTTGCACATAGTGAAGCTCGTTTTGGTTTAAGTACTGGGTTTTGTATAATAAACCTCGAGCTGGATATGTATATGACAAAATTGTGAATCGAAAAGAATTTTAAAACTAAACTTAAATGGTGTCAAACCAATGAAAAGCAGATTAAAATGGACATTTTGGCTATGCATCATTCAAACAAAGATTTCTCAAATTTTTGAAACAAACTAGAAGGCTAAACCCTAAACCTAGTATTCCTGCAAATGTGGATGGGTTAAGTGACCCTGCGCTCATAGCCGAAATGTTCAGAAATAGTTTTAAGGTACAGCCACCATTGGGTGTAACAGATAGTACAAATACTTGCTTCTCTGACATACACTATACTAGTGGAAAACCAGCTGTGGTTACAGCAAAGGATATAAGATTTGTGTTGAGTAAAATGACTAGGGGAAGTCTCCTGGTCATGATCACTTAAGCATAGAACATCTGCAACATGCTGGCGTACACCTACCACGAGTTCTAGCCTTGTTCTTTTCCTTTGCTTAAATCACGGCTACCTACCTGAATATGTTAAAAACATTAGTTGTTCCTATAGTAAAAAATAAGACTGGTGATGTTGTGACAAATCCAATTACCGACCAATATCATTGGCAACCATAGGGTGGGCTACAGACTACTGGACTGCAGCTTAGCTCCCATGTTAAACTTCATGATGCACAGTTTGGTTTCAGGCCGGGTCTGTCTACTGAAGGCTGTCTTGTGTCTTAAGCAGTCTGTCCAGTATACACAGCTAGAAATACACCTGTTTATGCTGTATTTCTAGACCTGTCCAAAGCCTTTGATTTGGTTCAATATAATATTCTTTGGAAAAAACTTTATGAGGACACAAACATGCCACATGAGTTTATACATTTATTACAATACTGGTATGCTCATCAGAAAAATTATGTGAAATGGTCTGGAGGTGTTTCATGCTCTTACAGCTTAGAATGCGGGTAAGGCAGGGGAATTACCTCGCCTACCCTTTTAATATATATGTTAATAGGTTGATTGATGAGCTCAGTAGCGCTGGAGTTGGTTGTTCTGTTGACGGTACCTTTGTCAACAACATCAGTTACGCAGACGATTGTAACGCAGAGTGTGATGGGGAACGGGATACTAGATCCTTCTTCTTAACAATTTTATTCGAATCTATTAATGGACTACCCATCAACAGCAACATCACAATGGTGATAATAAAACCAGACATAAACTCATCAATTTTTGATCCTCCCATTTCTCGTACCCCAGAAAGACAGCAGTCAGTACTGCTCTAAGCTCTTGTCTTAAGAATAGGCGTAATAAAAATTCAGAATGTTCAAAATCACTGCTGCCAGATTCATCACTAGCATTGCTTGACCTTGAAGAAGCAAAGAATACTTCAACATTAAAATTTCAACAACCAAGCTGCCAATGAATGGCCAATGAATTGTAAATACCTATCCCTGCAAATCACTGTCCCAGAGAAAAACTGCCTGATGGTCACATTGCTCACCACGGAGCCTACCAGGCCCTTGTAGGACTGCAGAGACGCAGACAAGCCCTCCATCTCGATCACTGCTATTAATCTAATGCAGCCAACAGGAGCCGCTGATTTATCTGCGGCGACCACGCGATGCGGGCAAACTGCAGCGTTGATAAGCAGCCATTTCGAGCCACGTGCAGTTTGGCATAATAGAAAAAATCATAAACAAAACCAAGAACCTCTACCTGGCCTTTGTAGATCTAAAAGCTGCGTTTGATCGAGTACCCCGGAAATATATATGAAAAGAGTGACAGAAAATCTGCACAAGAACATAAAAGAAAAAGTCTACACGGGCATTTTTCGGGGGTCTTCAGGATAGAAAGGGGGATAAAATAAAGAAACACCCAAACCCCCCTACTCTTTGTAACTACACGGACAATAACTACACAAAGTGCAAAAATAAAAGTAGGAAATCAAGACTAGAATACCTGAACCTAAGCCCAATAAGAACTCAAGACCTACTACATGCAGACGACATATTAATAATAGAAAATAACCGACAACAGCTGCAAACAAACATAGGTATTTAGAAAAGCAATCTAGAACAAAAAGGAATAAACATAAACAAAATCAAAATAATGCATATAACAAAAGGCGAGAACGATGAACAAGTAGACGTAAGAATAAACGGGAAGAATTTGGAACAAATAAAGTCTTACGAATACCTATAAACAATAATAAGTAAAGATGGAAAAATAGATAGGAAAATAGAACATAGAAAACCAGATTAACAACACCTTAACAAGAAAGAAAGAATTAAGCAAGAAAACAAAATACACATGTATAAAACCATATACACCCCAACAATTTTATATGCAGCGGAATCCTAGGCAGTAACCAACAAATATAAATTAAAGATCACAGCAACAGAGATGCAATACTTGAAACGCATAGTTGGAAAAACAAGAAGAGATCGGGTAAGAAACAGAAGCATTAGGGAAGAGCTCGAACAAGACGCCATAGTAGAAGAGCTAGAAAGAAAGAAACTTTAATGGTATGGTCACATGGTTGGTATGAGGGAGGAGAGATATCCTAAAAAAATATTCTACATGAGAAGTGAAGGACGAAGACCTATGGGACGATCCTGTATAGAATGGGAACATAACATAAAGGAAAGTGCCAGGAGGAAATGAAAGACACTCCAGCAAATCAGAACCCTAGCTAGAGACAGGGGAGAATATAAAAAATAGCTCAATTCCCCAACACTGTGAGGTATAAAAAGAGAAGATAAGTATGTAAGTAAGACCTGTTCCAGTCAAACTCAAGAATTGACACCCATTTTGTAACGCCAAGGAAATAGAAGCTTCAAGATTGAATAAGTGATATATAAATGTAAGAAAACGAAAAATAAAGATAAAGAAATGGAGTATAAACATCTGCTTTTATAAACATTAATAAAATATTTGGTATTTAAATTCTGTAAGCGTATTCCCAATTAAGTTAAGTGTGCTGCTATGCATTTTAAACAAAAATGCACCCAGTCAAGAACTTGCTATTGCATAAATTGTGAAGAGAAAAAATAATGTTGTTAAAACTAAAAAACTGCTTCGAATCAAAGACTCTAACAATGTTTTGTTTGTTTACAAACGACTGTGGATATACAGTTTATTCAGCTACCATTGTTCAAGTAGAAGAAGCTTTAATGTTACAAACTTGACGGACTGGAAACCAGGAATTCTTAAATCAATAAGACTTAAGAATTGTCTACCCTTTCTCCAACTCAAAAGTTTTAAAGTGTATCATACTATCCATCTGGATAATCAAGCTAGGGGTAAAAATGTGGTCAGTATTAAAGAATCCATTAATCATTATAAAGAATACGATTAGCAAAACGTACAACTCATTATAGTTGACGTTAAATTTACTAATCAATATTTGATGTTTATATTAGTATACTGTCTTAAAAATTCCGCTATATATAAACAATGTTGATAAAAATACAACAGAAACGGATATCAGTGAATATATATGTAATAAAACTAGGTCAGTGTGAGTTTGCGAAAAATAAATTCGAAAGAGTCTAAATCATTTAGCGCCTTTATAATATACGTTCCTAAAAATAAACTATCATTATTTTTAAATGACAGTCTATGGCCTGAAGGAGTGACCTTTCGGCGCTTTATCAATTTTAAAAGAAACTCACGGAGAAAAGTGAGGATATTGGCAACAATAAAACGTCATAATGGGATCGAGCTATAACAAATTTATTACTTTTAATTGTAGATCTCTATTAAGATCTATGGAATGTATTAGATCATTGTGTAAGACAGCAGACATAGTGGCACTACAGGAGTTGTGCTTGTTACCGCATGATATTCCTCCTGGGAACCGTGGACATCGACTTCGACTATACCGGCAAATCAGCTGTTGATACATCGGCAGGTGTATTGCGTGGGCGTCCGTATGGAGGTGTGGCTATTCTGTGGCGGAAAACATCTTTGACTGTAACGACAGTGCAGTGCTCTAGTGATCGCATTATTGTCAAAAGTTACTATGGCTCAGTGTTCTTTTCTTGTGGTTTCGGTTTACATGCCTACGGATGAACCAATGCACCTAGTTGAATTTACACATTGTTTGGCTGAGTTAAATGCCATTATTGACAGTTGTGATGTTGATTATGTGTACTTACTCGGTGATTTCAATGCTCATCCGGGTAGGCGGTTTGGTAATGAACTGCGGATTTTGTACACCCAGGATTGGTGTTGTGCTGACATTGAACTACTTGGTTTGTCTTCGGGTTCATACACTTATGTGAGTGATAGTCATGGAACCAATAGTTGGCTTGATCATTGTTTAGTAACTCAAGGCACTAAACGTACAATTGTTAATATGTCAATTAATTATAATGTGTTTTGGTCTGATCATTTTCCGTTGGAATTACAGTGTGACCTAAATATAATAAGACCTAAAATTGTGCCGTCTGTTAACTGTGATGAGAATGACATTAATTTAATTATGTGGGTGAAAGAGATGCATCTCAAATAGCGCTGTACACAGAATATTGTAATGAAAAATTAAAATATATTGACTTCCTGAGGTTTGTAAAAATTGTGCTGAGGTTTTGTGCAATAATCCTAGTCATAATAAGATTCTCTTGGATATGTATAATAAAATTGTTAACATTCTTACTGAGGCTTCTATTTATAGTGCTAAAGCAAAATTTTTTGTCAATAAAAAAAAATACATATGTGGCTGGAATAAATATGTTAAGGTTGCGCATAGTGAAGCTCGTTTTTGGTTTAAGTACTGGGTTTTGTATAATAAACCTCGAGCTGGATATGTATATGACAAAATGTGTGAATCGAAAAAGAATTTTAAAACTAAACTTAAATGGTGTCAAACCAATGAAAAGCAGATTAAAATGGACATTTTGGCTATGCATCATTCAAACAAAGATTTCTCAAATTTTTGGAAACAAACTAGAAGGCTAAACCCTAAACCTAGTATTCCTGCAAATGTGGATGGGTTAAGTGACCCTGCGCTCATAGCCGAAATGTTCAGAAATAGTTTTAAGGTACAGCCACCATTGGGTGTAACAGATAGTACAAATACTTGCTTCTCTGACATACACTATACTAGTGGAAAACCAGCTGTGGTTACAGCAAAGGATATAAGATTTGTGTTGAGTAAAATGACTAGGGGGAAGTCTCCTGGTCATGATCACTTAAGCATAGAACATCTGCAACATGCTGGCGTACACCTACCACGAGTTCTAGCCTTGTTCTTTTCCCTTTGCTTAAATCACGGCTACCTACCTGATAGTATGTTAAAAACATTAGTTGTTCCTATAGTAAAAAATAAGACTGGTGATGTTAGTGACAAATCCAATTACCGACCAATATCATTGGCAACCATAGTGGCTAAGGTGCTGGACAGACTACTGGACCTGCAGCTTAGCTCCCATGTTAAACTTCATGATGCACAGTTTGGTTTCAGGCCGGGTCTGTCTACTGAAGCCGCTGTCTTGTGTCTAAGCAGTCTGTCCAGTATTACACAGCTAGAAATACACCTGTTTATGCTGTATTTCTAGACCTGTCCAAAGCCTTTGATTTGGTTCAATATAATATTCTTTGAAAAACTTTATGAGGACACAAACATGCCACATGAGTTTATACATTTATTACAATACTGGTATGCTCATCAGAAAAATTATGTGAAATGGTCTGGAGGTGTTTCATGCTCTTACAGCTTAGAATGCGGAGTAAGGCAGAGGGAATTACCTCGCCTACCCTTTTAATATATATGTTAATAGGTTGATTGATGAGCTCAGTAGCGCTGGAGTTGGTTGTTCTGTTGACGGTACCTTTGTCAACAACATCAGTTACGCAGACGATATGGTGCTGCTGTGCCCATCAATAAGTGCTCTTGTTAAACTTCTGGGCATCTGTGAGCGATTCGCTGTGACTCATGGTCTTAGGTATAACGCAACTAAAAGTGTACTTCTTGTGTTCAAGGCTGGGAGTAAGTCTTACAAAGTCCTCCAATAACGCTCAATGGGATCCTGTTAGCACAGGTTACCAGCTTTAAGTACCTGGGGCATTGGGTCACGGAATTGCTGAAGGATGACATGGACATGGAACGGGAGCGCAGGGCCCTGTGCATTCGGGCTAATATGCTTTCACGCAGATTCGCACGTTGTTCTAAACAAGTTAAAATCACGCTTTTCAAAGCATACTGTCACTCCTTGTACACGTGCAGCCTGTGGATGAATTATACTCAGGAGCATATAGGACCCTGCGCACCCAATATAATAATGCCTTCAGGGCGCTGTTAGTTGCGGCGGCACTGTAGTGCCTCAGGGATGTTTGCCACAGCTGGGGTTGATAGCTTTTCAGCCATCATTAGAACCCGAATTGCATCCCTGCTACAGCGGGTCCGTGGCAGTTCCAACAGCCTCCTGAAGACTGTGGCCAACAGACTTGATGTGGACAGTGGTATTATGCAGCACTGGACACACGTCCATTTAACCAAGGATACCGCAATTACATATAATCGATATGTGTAGTGGCGGTGTCCTGCTTATGGACTTCTTTAGATCTTTTATTTTTGTTTACTAACATAGTTTTTAAGATTATTGTTACTAATACTATGAATTCCGGTTCGAAATAAACAAATTTTATTTTATTTTATTTTATTTTATTTATTTATTATTTATTAATAATAGAAAATAACCCACAACAGCTACAAACAAACATAGGTATTTAGAAAAGCAATCTAGAACAAAAAGGAATAAACATAAACAAAATCAAAATAGTGCATATAACAAAAGGCGAGAACGATGAACAAGTAGACGTAAGAATAAACGGGAAGAATTTGGAACAAATAAAATATAAAAAATAGCTCAATTCCCCAACACTGTAAGGTATAGAAAGAGAAGATAAGTATGTAAGTAAGACCTGTTCCAGTCAAAGTCAAGAATTGCCACCCATTTTGTAACGCCAAGGAAATAGAAGCTTCAAGATTGAATAAGTGATATAAAAATGTAAGAAAACGAAAAATAAAGATAAAGAAATCTGCTTTTATAAACATTAATAAAATATTTGGTATTTAGAACCTTAAGCAAAAACTAAAGCCATAAAAAGCAATCAATTTATTTAAAAAATACCAAACCGATGGATGCATACAGAAATTCTGTAAGCGCATTCCCAATTAAGTTAAGTGTGCTGCTATGCATTTTAAACAAAAATGCACACAGTCAAGAACTTGCTATTGCATAAATTTGTAAAAAGAAGAAATAATGTCGTTAAAACTAAAAAACTGCTTCGAATCAAAGGCTCTAACAATGTTTTTTTTTGTTCACAAACGACTGTCGATAAACAGTTTATTCAGCTACCATTGTTCAAGTAGAAGAAGCTTTAATGTTACAAATTTGGCGGACTGAAAACCAGGAATTCTTAAATCAATAACACTTAAGGATTGTCTACCCATTCTCCAACTCAAAAGTTTTAAAGTGTATCATACTATCCATCTGGATAATCAAGCTAGGGGTAAAGATGTGGTCAGTATTAAAGAATCCATTAATCATTATAAAGAATACGATTAGCAAAACGTACAACTCATTATAGTTGACGTTAAATTTACTAATCAATATTTGATGTTTATATTAGTATACTGTCTTATGTTTCTGAGTGATTTTTTTAACGGAAAAATGTGTATTCGGACTTCAAAAAAATTCATGACAATGTGCCTCAGCGCAGTATACCGGGATCAATACACCTAACATTCCAAAGATGTTAGCAGTTACCTTTACTAGTGACAGCTTTCCTAATAGTAAATAAAAATATAGAGAAAAAACTGCAAAAGCTTGCGGCAGAGTTGGTTATTGAACTAATAAATGAAAAATTAAATTAAGGGAGCTTAAATCTAATCATGTTAACTTTACCAACGAAAGGATGTCTGATTGACCCTTTTTCAGAATCTATGGTACTATTGTTTCATTTGAAAACTTGACTAAACACCTAAGTTAACCCTGATTGCAAATTTGAGATAAAAAATACATGTTTAGGAGAAAAGAATAAAACTTGACATTAAATATAAACAACACTTATCTAGCTATGTAGTATACCAACCACTATATCACCCAGTCTAATATTAAGACTATACAAAAGTTTCAGAACAAAGTAGTCCGTGACATAGTTAATGGTCAATAGTACATACCCAGTAAGAATATTCGTCGAAATCTTGCGGTGTCAAGAATTACATCAGAAAGTTTGTAAAAAAGCAAGAAGCATGTTAACCTGAAAGATCTCTGATTTTTTTAAGAGGGCCTCAATAGGTACATTATCAAAATTAAATATAATACAAAGCATTCAACACCCTCTACGTAATACTCAAGACTTGTAAGAATAGTGCCGTCAAGTCAGTACGATAATAACACACATTTGAAATCCGCTCTTCTTGCTAAAACCTTTATTTTTGAGATAGTAAATTTACGGGTTTTGGTATCGTGAGTTCGGGGAGTTAGAGTACCGCAAATTGTTGAGAAACCAGGGGTAAAGCGAAAACTTATGTGAAAGCAATAATTAATAAAGGTAATGAGTGATAACGTCAGACTGCAGATTAATTCAAGTACCAATTCAAAAGTGTCACTGAAGCAAGTTTATACGATAAATGTTTCGTCCTGTAAATTAAGGGATAGGTGAGAAATAAGAAAGACCGTTCATAATTAATATTAAAATATATTTAAACTAATAGCCCAAACAGAATTTATTTATAATGAAAGAATAATTGAGAAAATTATTCCAAAATAAAATAAATTGAATTCATTCGATAAGAGAACCCACAATATAGATAATAAATTATATGACACTTGTACAAAAACTCAATATGATTAAATTAGAAAATAAAAATCTTCCATCGTTAATTACTGTTAAATATATGTTGAACATTCGCTCTAAACCAACTAAAAACAGTATCCACAGTGCACACAAAGTGACGTCGACGACCAGCAACCTTTGCAATTATTTTTGGCGTGCCTACAACACTTTAGTTGGTCGAAAGTTCAAAAGCATTTCTATACATTATCCAAGTATTTTATTTTTAATTCATGGAGAATTTCATGTTTGTCAACTGCCTGGTTAAGTTGCTTTTAGATATAGAGATGAGCATAAATATGTCAGAAAAGGTACAAGAGATAAGAAGGTTAAAAAACAGGTCATAGGAAAATTAAAAGACCCACCTGCATTAATGGAAAATTATATAGAATAAACCAGGAACAAAAAACTATTCTTGTATAAGATTTGAGAAGCGAAAAACACAAGGGTTGTGCTAATATAATGTACAATAAGCTGAGAGTAAATTATAATAACGAGTTATACACAATAGAACAACTTTCAAGTAATTAAATTAAAGATACAGGAGGTAAAAATAGTAAGAATACAGAAAGTAGCGGTACAGGAAAAAAGAGAGAAAGAAAACTTAAAACATGGGCAAAAACAAAAGTTAGGACAATAAGCGATAGACTATCGGAAAGTACAGAAAAAGAAGAAATAAAAAACATATGATTAATTACGAGGAATGGGCAAATTTCACCAAAAACTGGTAAACTAAAATAATAGAATGGCAACAATAACATATGAACATAATGAAAGAAGGCACGAAAAAGAGAAATGTAATGACAAAGACCAGACAAAATAAGAATTTGGCTTCTAACAGAATGTAAATAGTGTGCTAAACTAGATCTATTACAAAATCTGAGAGAAGAAATCGCAGAATTAGATTTTAATTATACCATAATGTAAAGTGAAACTAAAAGGAGAAAGAGGAAAGTAAAACAAAACAAATTTTATTATAAGTAATAAAAGCAAAAAGGCAATAATAGCATTTAGTGATTTAGTGAGTGAGAAAATAGAGAAATAAAAGGAAAGTTCGGGATTATTAGCATATGCAGTGTGCATCCACCTACAAAAGAACAAGACGAATGAGATAAAAGTATATTGTGTACGTAGCTACAGGGAGTTATCAAATGATATACCAGCCCAGGACGTTAAATTGACTCTAATGCAGAAGTAAGATACTGATAAACATAGCCTACACCATATCTGTAACGATAACAAAAAAATAATAATAGACCTAGTAAGTAATAATAATATAGTGATTAATAGCACAAGAAAATAATAGAAAAACATGGATATCTCTGACGGAAAAATAAAAAATCAAATAAATTACATCATAACTGATTTGCGGGATATGTCCCGATATAGTAGACAATTGCATTTACAAACCCATTTTTTGGTAGATGTAAAGTTAGGACAGAAAATAACGTACCGGCATAAAACCAAACAATTAATCGCAAAAAAGTGCAAATGAACGAGATAATAACAAAAAAGTACAGGAAGGCAATTTCAGAAAAAGTCGGAAACAAAGTAAAAATAGAAACAATGATGGAAGAAGACTGATACGGAAGAAAAACATATAGATGAATATAGAAAAAATAATAAGAAAGAGTGGTACAATAAAAAATACAAACTAGCGATAAAGAAAAAGATAAAATTAGACTTGCTCTACTAAATGAAATAGAGAAAGAAGGTAAAAAGATATTAAAAAGCGAAAAAGTATAAAGAAAAGAAGCTTTGCAGAAAAAAGCAACAAGTTGGTGGAAATAAAAGATACGACACAAACCAAAAGAGCAAAGTTTTATAAAAAAAGTAGAGGTGCAAATGAAAGCATTTCAGCGGCGAGTAACATTTTGCATAGACCTAAAGGAGGTCCACCCCCTTTACTTTGAAAAGTTGCTAAATATAGGAGATGAAGGCAATATGGTAAACAAGCTACGTTTATTAGTAACGCAACAAGAAATTGATATCAAAACCCGAACAGAGAAAGAGGTAAAATAAAACGAACCAAAAAAGCAACGCTCCAGAAAAGGATCAAATCAAGATCAAAATATATTTAAGAAAGTGTGAAAAAAAGAGAAATGCCTAAATCTTGGAGTATAGTAGTCATTTGCGCACTACAAAAAAGGAGACAAAACCTAATGCGAAAATTATAGATGAATAGCCTTATTAAGTATTTGGTATAATAATCAAAAATAAAAACGTTGGGAAGAGACTGTCACTATAGATCTTTACCACAAGGCAGTTAACGGAAGAAAATGTAAAAAAAATAATTTATTTTATTTATTTATAGACTTCAACCAAGCACACAACATCGTGCAAAGGTCACAATTAGATAAACCTTAAAATAGGTTGAATGTGCCATCAAAATCAGTAATCATTGGTAATCATTAAAATGTGTCTAAGAGATTCGAAAGTGCAAATAAAAGCACAAAAATTTATCGAAAAAATTTAATCAATAGTAAGACATGTACTAACAAAAAGAGAAGAAATTATACTGAACAGAACCACGTAGATTTTGACGTTGCGTTCGACACAGTCATTATATCAAAAATTAAGTCAGAAGAAGACGCAAGAAAAGTAGGTCTTAGTATAAATCAAAACCTAAGTTTACAATAATAAGAAAGAGAGAAACAATAATAAACCAAAAAACTAAAAAGGTGGGGCTGTTTAAATGATTTAGGGCCAGTAGTGACCGCGGGTGAAGCATTTGAGTGAGATTGGGACGGACCCAGGTTCGATCCTGGGCTCAGATGCCTGGCGGGTGGCCTACCCAATCACTAAATTGAGTACCTGAGTTCATTTCCAACAAGGGGCAATAATGGTGGTTGTCTAACAATAAGGCGCGGTGCTTGCCGCAGTTCCGTATTAGAGATACAGTAGGGGCAAACATATGAGAGCTTTAATCTATCAATCGTCAGCCTTGCTACTACGCGAAGCGTATAGAGTATTACTGTAATTTTTTAGCCACTGCAATAAATCTAATACATGCATTAAATCAAGTATTTCAATTTTAAGGAATTCAAGTCATAATTTATAAAACAGTACCGAGTAGAGACATGAACCCTTAATAATAATGAAGAAAACGCATTGGAAATCTGGGAACGGAAAATTCTAAGAATACTATACGGTCCGGTGACGGAAAACGATGTGTCAACAAGATGTAATTTCCAGCTAAAACAGTTGTACAACCAGCTAAGTATAGCAAGCGCGATTAGAACTAATAGTACCGCGTGGGTACATCTGGGGGTTGTAAAACGCAAATAATCAGCTTGGTAATCGGAAGAGAAGCCGACAATCGCCAGGGAGCAAATAAGTAGATCCACTTGCATCTCTTCTGTTACATAGAAATTAATTTGTTTCTTTTTTTGTAAATGTTGATTTCAAAATTATAAACATTAATACACTACATTGGAGACAATCCCACTTTTATCTCACTCTGTATGGCACTGGCAAGCTGCGGCGATGAAATCGTTACCTCGTTCAGTCAGCGATTTTAAGGAATTTGGTAATTAAAACTGCCATTAATATTCAGCGCTCACTTTTAACACTTTGAAGCCAATAAAACTTTTTTGATTCAATCAAAACTTTTTAATTATGCTTTAATCAACTCCTTGCTCTCCGTTTTGTTTAAGATATCAGTTTAAACCAATGAAGAAGATTTGGCTCAAACATTGAGCCAAATATAATTAATAATTTTCTTCTTTATTTGCACGGTAATAATTTATATTGCTGCATCTAAAGGAAATTAAATTCTGAAACAAATTTTCAACGTCTTTTTATATAAATTTTACCGTGTTTTCAAGTCTTTATATTGTTTTTTGAGGTAAGGGCGCCGCCCAGTAAATGGAAATCCGCGATTCTTGAGCTGTTCAGGTCCGGTATCCGCCCTGCAGACATCAAGAAACGCCTCGGCCACGAGCAACCATCAACAACATCAACAACAATACAAGGAGCTGAAGAGGGACAAGGACATGCCTGGCCGAGGCCGACGAGTCACCGTTTCCACACCGGCCGTTGTCAAAGCTGCCGAGGAGATAATCAAGAGAAATCCCCAACGCCAACTCGCTCACAACTTTGGTATGAGCCATTTTACTGTTCGATCTATTATCAAATCAATACCGTACGATCGAGTAAGTGGAAAGCGACTAGAAATAAATTGGCCAAGGATTTGCTGGTACATCGTCTGAATAGACGAAAAGATTTTCACAGTTCAGTAACGAATCCCAAGATATTTACCCGTTTCCCTGAGGATACCCATGTCAAAGAGAAGACCTTTCTCATCCTGCATCCATCCTGGTTTTTGGAGACATAACCGCTAATGGAAAACCTCCTCTTCTTTTCATCAGAACGTCAAGACCAATGCGAAAGTGTACAAGAAGGACATCCTGGAGCTCATCTACCTCGACTGACCCCCAAACACTTTAAATCTCATCTTTGGGTCTGACATTAGGATGGGGATACCGGACACCACACCAAGACTACGAAGAACTGGCTACGCATCTACACCTCCGAGTTTATTGCTGACAAGAAGTGATGCCCTTGTTCCCCTAACTACAGTTCTATAGACTGCTCTGTCTGAGCAGAGCTGGGGAAGGGCTGCGCTACTTCCCACTCATTTGTGGAATCTCTGAAGCGATCCCTTCTCAAAGTCTGAGACAAACTCTTTATTGAGTACTGTGTACTGTAGTAATGATTATTTATTTATTATTATTCCTACAAATAAATCTCTAACCGCAAAATATAAAAATTCTTAACATAAATAACTGAATACATTTAAATGGCGTCGTATATTAACATCAATATTTTATCAGCAGTTATTGCTTCTCTTTAGATACACAGCCGGCTTTAGAGCTCCAAAGTTGCGGTGTAAACTTCATCGCTTGCATCTTGCACCGGCTTCATAACTTCATGGAAATGTTTAGCCGACGTAAAAGTTTACAGCCCGCCGAGGTTAGGGTCGAGAGCACATATGCGTGTTGACTTTCGCAGGGGTCGTCAGACGCTCAAAGGCTCAAAATTGACAATTATTTGCTCGCGAGGTCGCTGGGCTTGCACGCCCACCCCAAGGGGGAAACTGCACTGCTTTAATGAAGGCGACTGGGATGTTTTCAGAGCTCAAATTAATATACTTTTCCTTTTGCTCCTTTACGTCTGCAAAGCCTGCATGTGGAAGATCACGAAACTATTTGTCATCGTTTATTTAATTTTATTCTTGTCTGTGTGCGCTGTAACAAAGTGTTTCTGAATTTACAGCTCTGCAAAAATAATGCAACTTTGGCGATCCAGTAAGTTTAAAAAGTAGCGGCCGCCTTATGGCTGGACGTATCAGACCCCTGTAAATTATACTACCAATTTGTCACACTGACGTCTGAAATAAGTTTTGCAAAGATTTAAAAATTTTCATTTTAAACTCACTAAATCTCTTGAGAGGATTAACTTTTTAGGTTTGCAATAAATGAATTATCCTTATTTATTTGGTAATATTTAATTTTAATTAGGGAGGTAAATGAGTTCTTGCGCAATTATTCGTTGATTACTGTTATAAAGCAGCAATAATTTTACTCCCCCAGCTCGACATTGTTCGGAATCAGATTAATGCAATTTAATTTTAATTGTATCAAATAAAGCGAATTATTGCTAGTCAGCTGAATTTATGTCGCACACACTTAACTAGTTCCACAGCTAACTCACGAATATTAGTTCCAGCTCGTCTAGTAATTAGTTGTTTAATTATGAAGGCGGCTTTAAAAGGTTTTTCTGCGAGAGCTACTAAACATTGTCATACTACATAAAACTGCTATTATATTCCAATAAAAATCAGCGTTTGTGAAGCGTGGAGTGTTTTTAATGAAGCGGAATTTGTCGTTTATAAATTACTAGAAATTCTAGATTAGTTGCTTTAGGGCAGGCCTGCTAAATCAAATAAAGCCCTAACGCACCGGATCCGTTCAGGAAAAAATGTCGCTGGTTGATTAGGGCCCTGCCGCTATTACGAAAAGCAAGAGTAAAAATATGAAAGCATTTCACATACAATACAGATTCTAGATTAGAAAATTTGCGTCAGACCTATTAGTAAATCAAATGAAGCCCGGACTCGTTGGAAAAAAATTATCGCCGTTCATTAGACTGTCGCTTTTGCGAAAAATAAGGATAAAAATATAAAAGCATTTGATAAAAGATACTCTGTTTCTCAATACCTACAACTACTACCAAAGTTTTCTCAAATTCTAAATTAAAGATTTTGATAAATCAGATGAAGCCATAACATATCCGACCCGTTCGGTGAAATTGTCACCGTCTGATTAGGCCCCACCGCTTTCACAAAAAGTAAAAGTGAAAATATGGAAATATTCAACCGAAACAGACCAAATCTGGCAATTTAGTTTATAAGTAATGACTCTAAATCATTCATTATTCTATATTGCTTTAAGCATCAAAAATTGAATTTTGCTGCTCTTTGGTGTTTTCCAGATTTTATTTTTCGAAAGCTACAGAAACTATTGATCGCGAAAAATGACGGCCGACCTATAAGAAAATTCAGCATATGCACAATCCTCTACTAAAACCCTCCTTCCTCTACCTCTACCATCAATTCATAACTAAACGATTTCTTTAGCAGAACCGAAGAATACAACCTCAAAGTGGCAACGTGCCGAAAATTAGCCCACAAAAATTACTGCGTAATTTAGCTATAAGAGGACATAACTTTACAAAACAGTCAAAAAGTTGTTAATTAGCAAGTAGGAAATAACCTTAAAACCCCGCAGGAAAAAAGTAGCTACCGAAGAAAAGTATACGGACTCTTCTGTAACCCATAAGACAAGAAAGGCCGAAGCGTAACTTTACAATAATCTGCACTACCATTAGTCATCCGACTAGTCCGGTTTACAATTCCCGTAACTACCACATGTAAAACATGGTTGAAATGAAGGCTAATGAAAAACTTTACAATACAAAGATATTCTAAAGACCCCCATTTTGAAGACCAATGTTAACAAAAAGGTTAAAGTAACCTGCAACTGATTATAGTCTAGGGTAGGTCTGCTTTATTTTATGCTTGTGTTATACAAAGGTTTTATGTAAAATAGATTTTTTTAAGTTTCATTTTCTATGTCATCACTTTTCTATGTGTGAATTTATGGTATGTCAGTTTATACAGTTTCTACCAGTCATCAAAATTTATTTACCGTAAAGTGCTAATCGTTTTGATATCACAGATATAAAGAGATAGAACTTGGTGATTACACAATTTTAGTATCTCTGGTGGGATAGTGTTCTCGATCGAAGTTTGAGAGGTTCGTTTGAGAAGGCATTCAAGACCAAGTTCGAAAATCAACCAGAACAGAATTAACGGTAATTAAAAGTGGTTTGCTTTAACCCCAGTACTACTATCAACTGCAGTTTATCTAGACATTTCAAAATAGATAACGCAAAGAAAATAAAAGTGGCAAAAAAGCGGCCTATGGCAACATAAAGAAGAAACCGAAGAGTGAACTAGAGAAGGTCAAACCTGACACAAATTTACTGAAGATTCTGCCTATCATTTTTCAATGTGTACATTAGTTAATTTATTTCAGCTTGTTGAAATCCAAGGTCGTCACTAATGAAGAATATGCCTTGTAAGTACGTTGTGGGACGGAGACCAAGCTGCATATGAAAATCTTAGCTGATATAGTTGCCAAAAAGCTTCCAAAGAAAATATATATCAGCAAGTCACCGAATTGGGAGCTGTCGAAGTTTTCAAAGAAATCTGTGATTGGTTGCTCTTGTAAAATCAAGTCTTAAACATCGGCTAGAACAAAAGAACCAAAGACACAAATCGAATCTCATATTTACTACAACGCATGGAAAAAGAATCAGATTCGTATAACATTAATTAAGCCCCCTACTACATCCGGCAGTACAAATATGTGGTAAATACGTTTCTTAAAAACTTTCAAGTGCACTTTTATGTTAAAGTTTTTTTATCGGTTTGGTGGCAGACAAGATTTGCGATGCATTTCTTTCTGTATTCTACTTTACGTCAGCTTAAGTGAAAAATTAAAAACACTTGAAACCTTAAAGGTTGCAAAGAACAAATGCATTAACCTGCTTTATGCCTTCATAGAATTGTGTCCCCTTAATAATGTCACGAAAGCGTGGGAAAGACATACTAGCCATTAAAAATACAGAAGAATGAGCTGCAAAAACTCATGAGCCTCTTACAATCCGAAGTTAGCCAAAAAAATAACACAAATATAGCCAATACGGGGTTTAAAAAGCGCGAAAATAAACAAGAAATGAGTAGGAAAAATAAGAATCAAAAGTCACATATCATCTAAACACCGAGGGTTTGTAGGATGTGTTGTGTGTATGTGAGAGAGAAAACATCACCCAATTCTTTGTCAAAATATTTCTATTCAGTATAGCAAATCAAGAACAGAGCTGAAAGACAAGCAAGTGACAAAAATTCTGAAGTTTTGTTGTAAACGCTGATAGTCAACTTGCATGGACCACTTGAGACGAGACCAATATAAGTAATCATCGACACAGAATCTCAGAAGTCATATCTTGTTCGGTGACTCACAAGTTTGATTTGGACAAGAAATATCGTTTTTAATTCTTTGTGCCTGTATATCGGTAATCGTAAATAATATTCAACGTATAACTTAGATGCAATAAATTTAAGAATTAAAAAAAGTTGCATTATTCGGACCTGGTGATGTTGGGAAGCTGTTAACAAGAAAAAAGCTTGGATGGACACTATGGGAAAGTCCGTGTTGAGAAAAAGGAAAAGAAGAATAATGCACTGATGGTTACAGCTCTTCAAATCAGCGGCGTCTCCATTCAGGAGTTGCAAACTATAAATGCAAATGGCATAGATAATGCAGCAAAAAAATTTAAAAAAAACAAAGTTGCATCCAAATATTATGAAACCAGTATTGTGCAACAAGAAGATTCTATTTACTCTGGATAAATCGCCACCCATTACTATCGAGCAACAGAGACACGACTTTGAGCAGATTGAAAACTGCAACCCAGAAGCTAGTTGCTAATGGAACATCAGAGATACATCATCAGGTTTTCATGGATTGGGAATAACAAAGAATAGCTGAAGTGGTACTTGAAGAAGACATATGCAACAGTTCTTGCTACCTTCCTCATCGCCCTAATCAGGGCAGTTTTTGATGAGTCAGCTAAGAACAGAGAAAGGCTTTTCTTCAGGCGAGCATAACAAAAAAACAAGATTTTTTTACAATTTTTGCAATATAAAGAAGAATTTGAGAGTAACACCATTTCAGTGTGCTTTTTGGAGTTACATCAAGTAATTCACTACCTTTCGTTGAAAAAGAAGAAAAACAGATAACACAGAAATTGAAAACTCATTTCATGTAGATAAGTGAGCAACTAGAATATCAACGAAAGAAGAATATCTTAAATTCCAGGAAAAAGCTATGGTTCTACTTTAGAAAGGAATGTTTTAATTACGAGAATGAGAATTTAGATTAGACATGTCTATAGAGACCACTCTTCTAATTGGAATGCTTTGCATCACCATGTCAAACATATGCTGTCACGTAAATAACACTTTGGCTTCTGACATAGAGAAGTTCCATTACTCACAACATATTTGATCCATTGGGACTCACATTACATTTATTATTACAGCCAAGATGATCTTGCTGAAGACTTCAGCACTAAAGATTGGATGAAATGAAGAGCTACCTGGAAACATAAATGCAAAAAATCGGTAGATTAAATTTCAAAATTTGTGAATTATCACGACAACAGCATCTTTGAAGAGAATTGGTCTTTATATGTGTTTGTGGTATAGATGGCCTACCTGTGAAATCAAGAACACAATGTCACTATAAACATAGTACAAGTTAGAGCTCGTGTCACACCTCAGAAGAAGGTCTTCATACCAAGACTGGAAATAATCGCATGCTCGATTAGAACTCGATTGGCAGATTCTGTGCTCACTAATATTCCTGTTTTGTATTTAATAAACTCAGTAGTGGCACTTAGATGGATAAAGAATAATTGAATGTTTTCTTTAACAAACGAGTTCAAGAGTTAAGGAGATTCACTGATTCTAAAAGCTAGAGACGCATCGCTAGGGAAGTCAATCCAGCTAATATCGCCTCCAAAGAAGCAACTGTAAGGCAGCTGAAAGAAGCCCCATGGTGGAAGAAACTCAAAAGGTTAAAGCTAACCCCATAACAATAGCTTTATATAACAAAGAAAGTAGATGAGAATGGTGTGAATTTAAAGAAAAAGAAGCCCGTAGCATCATCCATGCTAAATAAGTCAAAATCAAATGTTATTACCAAATTATTTTATTATTAGTAGGAGAATACTTCAATCAGTAACATTGATACGACATTTTGTAATTTATATGTACTAGGAATTGCCCGCCAAAAAATATTTTTGGCGTCCTAGGCTGACAATTTTTCATCCGCCTTCCCTCAAATTTTTACAAGGTGAGAACGTATATATTTTTATCTGGATCGGCTTTTTCCCTGGATCGGAAACGTGGAACAATTTAACTTACAATCAAAGCTCCGTTCGGCGGAAGCAAACCAAATGGCCGTGGCGGACGCTCTTTTTGCGTTCGGCAAGGCAGCGGCCCGATAGTCGCATCCGTCTGGCCATTCGACAAAGAGCGAGAGGGCCGCACCAGATTTAAGGTCAGCCGTCTTTGTTTACTTTCCGTTCAGATGTATAAGCTGTCTTTGTTTATTACGCACAAACCTTCTCGTGTAAATCAAGAGTTCGGACTGCATCACATTTATTTGTTTACTTTCTGTTCAAATATGTTCAGATAGAGTTAAAATCCCTTCAACGTGACTCTACATGCACACGTTTGATCGACCGTTTGAAATGGTAGGAGTTGATTTAGCAGAAGCTTTATTCACAAAGACGGGCGAAAAAGTTTAGATAATGCGTTTTAATGTGTGTGTTTACCGTACCACTCATTTGAGGTAGACCGACATCCTTTCAACTGAAAGATTCATAGAAACCTTTAAAAGGTTTTGTAAATGAAGAGGTATAGTAGTAGTTTAAAGGGAACCTACAACATGTTCAAGAAAACGAAGTAAAATTTCTTATTTGAACATGCAATCGTAGAACGAATTAAATGATAATTCAACCTTGTAACCGCTGCATAGTGAGGAGATCTCTGAAAGTACCACAGTGGGAGCGGGAAAGAGTCCTAAATCGAGTTTTGGAAAAGGCAAGCTTATCATTGATGGTGTCACTTACGGTAATCACAGAAGTCAAAGCAGTAGTAAATCGCCGTCCATTTATATATGTATTTGAAGATAATTACAACATGATTTCACTCAGTACCAACATATTGCATACCCTGCACGGCACTTCCTGAGCAGATTGAGTTGTTAGCCCATGGTTAGAGTTTGGAAACTCAACATTTTGCTACTCAAATTTTAGAAGATCAAGGGTTTTCAACCTCCGACTAGAGCCTAACAACACGAGAACGAACAACATAACGCACCAAGGCACCTGCCGTGAAAGCTTTTGAATTTGTTCAATATCGTCAAGTTGCTCGACAGCAACTAAAGAACCGTTTCAGGAAGGAGTGCATATCTTTATCCCTTGGAGATCAAAAGGAAAGGTGAAAATAGTCAGATTAAAGTTCCAGATGTGGACACACTGGAAAGGCAGGCGTGTAAATAGCCGCTCTCGTGGATGCGGTGTGGATACGATACCGATGCGGCTCGTAAGGACCAAAATGGAGAGGCAGGCGTAAATAGCCGCCTCGTGGTGCGGTGTGGAAACGTAGTACGGCCCGTAGTGGAAGGTCAGCCGATAAGGCCAAATCGTCCCTTAAACGGCCGTCGCGTTAGCGGATGGGCTACCGATATCAACCAATGAATTGCCAATCGCTCACCTGAATCGGCTTCGGCTTCGGCTTCATCGGCGATTCCAAGGTGGCCACCTCTGCGTTGCGGATCTGGTATCTGCGGGATGTTGAGACACGACCAAATTGGCCGAGCTGCAATGCGTGAATATTTGCGGGATGCGAAAGCGAATTTATGCGGACTGAGACACGACGTAGTGCGCTGCGCATGAATGCCTCGGCTGAGCAAAAGCCCATGCCGTTGTGTGTGCGATGGCAAAACGTGCAGATATCAAAGGCTCGCATGCCGCCGCGATATAAAGCGGTTCAAGGGCGAAAAGGCCGCCACACCACACACCTAGAGGTGAATAGGAGAAAGAAGTGAAGACGTGATATGGCAGAAAAATGAAAGCTTCGGAACGATTAAATTTATTATATGATTCCTTGTATTTCTAGAATGATTCCTAACATGTAAGTTAATTGAAATGATAGCTATTTCCTTGATTTAATTCAATTCATCATTTATCAATTCGAAATGTAGGAAATCATAGCAAAAAAATAAATTACTTGATATCTCTGATAATGTTTAAGGAACAAAGTTGTGGTAAATTGTAATTCCGATTAAGTTCGACAAATAAGGATTTAGTGCAGTTAAAGTTACAGTATGAGTGAACTTTCTAAAAACTAAAATAATTCATTTAAAAATTTACTATTTCTACTTTACAGTCGTTTCATACATTTATTTTGTATGTGTCCAAACAAATCTTAAAGAATCCTTGATAAACAAAAAAATGTGTGTTGAAATAGTTATCAAATTTTATTCTAGAGACTTCTGGTGTTTTGGAATGAAGAAGTCAGTTTGTTCCTGACATAGACGAGTATGGAGTGTTTTTCTAGTAAAAAATTTGCCAAATTTTAAAAGCGCGCGTGTAATACTCAATTTCAGTATAGTATAACTTTAAATCAGTACTTTAAAGAATATTTTCAAAAATCCCAATAGCTACTACTGAGCTTTCGAACCAACATCAACAATTTGGGCTGTAAGCGCCAGCTATAATCCAATCTCATCCAACAAAAATAGTTACGCGAACATGACCAGAGATTATTGCCGGATCCGAAGAATTTTCTGGAAAGAAACCTTGACAATAGCGCAGTGCAGGAACTTTTTGTTAACTGGGACCAAGAGTTCTCCAAGAAAGGTGTTACTATGTAGAAAAATGACTATGTGGATTGTAAAAGGAATAATAAATTCTACACACCAAGGAAGCATAAGAAACTGTTTTTCAAAAAATCTAGAGAAGGGTAAGGAAAATATTTAGATATATTTTTTGTATAGATAGATCCAGGGGCTTATTGTGCCTATTAACATGCGACTTAAATACTACGGCGTCATATATGTTAATAAGTTTTCAACAAGACTCGAACTCGCCCGCGCGCTGGGTTCCCGAACAGAGGGGCATTCGCACACCACCAGTCGACCACAACGGCGACCTATTTAATTCTTTGAGTGTTAAAACTACGTATAAGGAAAATAATAAAGAAACGTTTGAGACAGTGGAAAAATAATAAAATTATTTAAATATTGCAGTGCATCAATAAAAACATTGGAATTTTCTATGAAAAACGAACAGAAAACACACAATAAGAAGTGTGTGACAACGCTACCACCCCATTCCCACATAATTAATGGCAATATCTTACAGCAAAGTTTAGCACTTGTACTCGAGCTTTTCGCCACCCCGCCCCTTGTCTTGTCCGAAAGCTCGATTTATGCACGTTTCCGCGCCCGCAAGCCGCAAGTTTACGGTGTTGCGCAACGCCGCCGACCGAAAATATCACCAGATGCAACGTTTCCGTTTGGATTGCGAGCACAGCTCGCAAACTGACGTGACGCTCGATCGGCCTTCTTGTCAAAACGCTGCGCTGATTGCCCCATAATTCCCAAACAGCGTTCGGGGTTTATTGGTGGCCGCTGGCTTGAGCGCTTTGATCTAGTTCTGACTGTCAGCACAGGGCCGAGTTATGTGCAGCATTTTTCTGGAAATGCCTATGTAGAAAGAAACGAGAAGCACTTAAGCGCGTAGGCCGAGCTTTTAATATGAGGATTCATCAAATTATATCTCTTTAAATATATAGACGCGTCATAAAAAGACACACAAAGTTATTATTATTCATAATCTGGTGACTCGAAAACACATTTTCCCCATACATAGATTTTTATTTGGTTTAATCGTAAAATGAAAGTGGTTACGACACCAACTAATACATCATTGTTAAATTCCAATAATATAAGTCTATAGGAAAAGTATTCCAGTATAGCCCAGAACAAATTCTCAGTTTTTTATCGAAATTGAGCAACGGTGTGGACCAGAAAAGAAATCCAACTGACGGACTCTTTCTGAAACCCAAAATCACCGGTCGTGATTGCCTAAGATCTGCCATAGCTTCTTCCGGCCTCAAAAGCACTTTCAGCAACCGTTCATCGACGGTCGTCTTTGAAAAGGCGATGCACAATGCGAATATTCTTCCCAATCGTGTTAGCCCTCAGGTAATGTCGGTGACCCCCATTTTCAAGTGCTTCTCGTACGCCAAAAAGAAATGTTTATGCCACATATATACTTCAATCTTCTTAAAGGTATTATCCCTTAGTCTATCAAACGATTTTCTGTCGTAGTAGTGCAAAATACTCTAAGAGAGGAGTTTTTAAGATCTTCAATATCCGCGCCCTTCTCAAGGTCTTAATATACCACTTAATATAAAGCAATTAATTGCAGAAAAACGTAGAGACCATTCTTAACAGACTAACCCACAAACTCCACAATGCAATACAATAAAATCTGAACGAAACATTCAGTTACTATATTGCCAACCTATCACCAGAAGACCAAACCATCTGGAAGGCCTCAAAAAAAAAATTCATAAGGGCCTACATTAGCGGTTCCACCTTTAAGAAAACCCGATACAAGTTGGGTCCGTACTAATGCCGAAAAAGCAAATACCTTTAGTGAATACCTTGCCCAAGTCTTTATACCACTCTCACCAAATAACCTAAATATTGACGAAGAAGTAGAGGAACTCTTCAACTTACCTGGCCAACTATCCCTAGCTTCAAGACCATTTACTCCTGCTGATATTCACCAGAAAATAAAGCTAACAAATGTATAAAACACATGGTATGATTTCATAGTCGGTAAAGTACTTAAACAGCCACCAAGAAAAGCAGTAGTACTCATTACTTCTATATTCAATCGAATGCTCGCTATGTCACATTTCCCAGTTCAGTGGAAATATGCATAAATCGTTAAGGCGCCAAAGCCTGGAAAGCCACTGCAAGAAACCAATTCATACAGACTAATTAATCTTCTGCCATTACTGTCTAAAATACTTGAACGGCTCTTACTACGCAAAATTAGGAAAGCAACACCAATTAACGAGCTACTCCCACTCCATCAGTTTGGTTTTCGACCCAGTCATTCTACTATCCAACAATGTCACAGCATTGTAAACCACGTCAAAAACAGTTTAGAGGGAAAACCAGTATGTGCTTGAGTGTTTTTGGATATCCAACATGCATTCGATAAGGTGTGGTACTCCGGGCTACTGTAGAAAATAAAAAAGAAGTTACCTCACCCAATTTACTTATTACTAAAATCTTATCTGAACGAAAGACACTTTCAAATTAAATTGGAGGATTCTTTATCAAGGGCAGTGTCCTTGGGCCCTTCCTACACCTTCTATTTACATCAGACGTTCGAAATCCTATCCGAGCATCCGAAAAACTCCAAATACATCTAAACATTTTACAAACATGACTAAACCAGTGGAGAATGAAAGACAACGGAGATAAATCTACACAGATAACTTTTACTACAAGGCAAATTGGCTGTCCCCAAGTTACCATTACCCATACCAATAAAAAATAAAGTTGAATACCATGGCCTTCATTTAGATCAGCAGTTAACCTGGAAAGCTCATATTAGAGCTAAACAGCAGAAACTCAACTTAAAAGTAAATAAAATGTTATCCTTGAACAACAAACTCCTACTTAATAAAGCTATCCTAAAACCCATATAGACATACGGGATTGAGCTATGAGGTTGTAGCAAACCCTCAACACCAAAATCTTACAAATATTCTAGTCTAAAACATTAGTAATCAGAACTACAACCAGAAATAGTCGTGACCGCACTTTAAACCACTACAACCAACTCATAGCCGAGCTCTACAACCAACGGGTAGTTAATAGAAGAGTAAAGCGTCTATGGCCTGAAGACATTAACTGAGTAGATCGCGAATTTACAATAAATTATTAGACTAAAAATCCGCGCCCTTCTTAATTCACCTCATAGTACGTAAAATAGAATTTTTTGTTAATGCTTTGATACTACAAGAAAATTAAAATATTTTTTTTTAAGTAAAGACATAGGATAAGTTGCATTTTATAAAAAAAAATTAAAAAATATATAAATAAAGAAGTTGTGATAAAAACACAAAAATATTGGAGTAATACATAGAAATATAAAAAATGGTTTTGTAAAATAACTTTCATCACTAGACAAAAAAATCAAAAACCATTGTTGTAATCTGAAAAGACCTACTTCTAGAAAAACTGATCGTATTTTTGCCTTAGAAGTACTAAGAAATCAACGTTGAATTGCCATTACTACACAAAACAACTAAATTAAGGTAGATTAGGTGTAAGAAGATCCACAAGAGAACGTGAAGTACATTTAGCCCGTTTTCAATATCATTGAACTCTTAAAGAATGAAAGGCAAATTTTCTTTAAAAATTGATGATGCATGAGGGAGAGTATGAAAGAATATCTTAATGGCAGAGTATCTTTAAAATATTAAGAAACCAATGCTGTATTGCTACCATATAACAAAATCATACATAAACCCAAAAGAATTCCTAGAAAACACCCAAAATTAAGGTACTCAGGTTTAAGGAGATCGGCTATTGATCCAGAGGGGCGAATGAGAGTGATATGTTTAAATCAATTATAAGGAAATTGATAATGGCATGGTATCTTTATTGGTAATTTTATAACAGTTAATGGATAATAGAAGAAGACGTTCAGTTTATGAACCCAAAAGTACTTTTAGAAAACAACTAAATCAAGATAGGTTAGATACAATATGATCTGCTGCTAATGCAGAGCTTCGGCTTCAATTGCATTTACCCGTTCTCATACCCAGTGAAACTCTGAAGAAATAACAATAAATTTTTACTGGTTGATATTCTCTAAAGAATAATGACGAACAAGCAAAACTTTAAAACCTCGAAATGAAAGATATGCTAAAGTTAGTCTTGGAGTAGTTTTGTCAAAGGTTCTCTACCGACTAAAAGATACTAGGGGTTCAACTTAAACTAGATATGTACCGTCTTCATTGTTACCGAACTTTCCAAGAACAAAAGCAAATTTTCTATAATTACAAATCAAGATTTTTTTGAAAACTGATAATAAACACCTAAATTCGGCTAAGTTGAATACAATACGACCCACTATTGCCTTAGAGCAACAGCATAAGCTATATTTTGGTAATTTTTTTGTCACTTTATTCTTAAACAATGAGAGCAGTTTTTGTACTAAGGAACCAATAGTCTCTGTAAATAATGGATATAAACTATCTAGAGTTTGAAGACGTCCAAATGAAAAATACGGTCAAATCAATTATAAAGAAGATTTGAACGGGAATTTCCTTTGATAGTTATACCAAATTTATTTTTATCGATGGCTTTTCAGATATCAGATACATAAGAGAAATTCTTAAAAAGTTAAAGCGAACTTTACTACAGAATTAAGTTTTATAATAATATAAAAGTTTGGTAACCTTAAATGAAAAATATACTAAATTTAGCTCTGGAGGGCGTAGTGGTATAAATTTAACGGGCATTTTTGTCGATGTTTATGCCAAATTTATCTTTGTCAGTGGTACTCTAACAACGCTAACAAATAGATAGAAAGATGCTGGTAGATTGTTTCCAGGAATATTAAGAAGCCAATACTGAATGCTGTTCCTGCATAAATATACGAACCCAAAAGAACTCTCAGAACAGACCTGAATTAAGGTAGGTTAGATGTAAGACAATCCTTCACTGAACTAGAGCTCCATCTTCAACTGCATTTTGTCCGTCTTCATTGATACTGAATTTTCAAAGAGTGAATGCGACGAAGATTTTCCTAGATTGATAATCGATGAGCGAGAGGGAACGTCGAAATAGTCTCAAGTCAGTTTTGAGGAATGTGATGGAGTAATTTAAGCAGGCATTTTTATTACGCAAAATGTTTTCAGTGTGTAAACTCAAAAACCTCAAGAAACACATTAATTAGGCTAGATTAGGTGTAAGACAATCTGCTATTGACCCAGAGCTTCCGTCTCAACTACATTTTGTCCGTCTTCATTGTCAATGAATTTTTAAAGAGTGAAAGCAATTTTTTGTAATGGACAACTAAGATTGCACTCATTATATACTAACTATAGTTTGGAGACGTAGGAAATATTTTCAAATCCATGAACTTATAAAGATATAGGTGACGGTATGACATAAACGGGCACTTATTCCCATATTTATATTAAATTTATCTTTATCTCTAACAGATAACAGACACGCAGAGAAAATGCTGGCAGATTGTCTTAGAAGTATTATGAAACAAATGTTTAAAGTGCTGATACCGCATTTTTCCGAACTTCAGCCTTCAACTGGGTTTTGCTCCTTTTATTGCCACTAAAGTCTTAAAGAATGAAAACCAATATTCTTTTTAGAAATTGATGATAGACAAGAAATAATTTGGAAACTTCAAAATAGAACTAAAGTTAATTTTGGGGGAGATGGTGGTATGAATTCAACCGGTAATTTTTTAGATTTTTAGTCCAAATTTATCTTTATCCAGAGCGTTATATTCAACTGTATTTTTTCCTCTTCATTGTCATTAAACTCTTAAAAAGCTATTACAAATTTGTTTACTGAGGAGCCAAGATTTTCTACAAAACTTGATGATCGCCGAACAAAAGTATAAAAATTTCATAATGATATGATCTTTATATACGATGACCTAACAAATAACAGATACATAGCAAAAGTGCTAACAGACTGTTTTGGAAGTGTGAAAAACAAACACTGAAGTACTGCCGCATGGCATTGTCTTCAATATATAAATACAAAAGAACCTTTAGGGGAAGACTAAATTCATGTAGGGTAGGTGAAAAAGTCCCGTTGCAGGTTCAGAACTTTAACCTATCTTGCCCTTCTTAAAAATAAAATATTTTTTCCTGGGGAATCAAGATTCTCTTTAAAAGTGACTTTCTAAAAGATATGGTCTGATCTAAACGGAAATTTCTTTCGATATTTATCTATTACAAATGTATCTTCATCGGTGGTTCTCTAACAGCTAACAGATATGTAAAAGAAGTGCTGGCAAAATGTTTTAGAAGTATTAAGAAACTAATACAGAAGCACTATCCCCGCATCTTTAATATATAAACCCAAAAATACTTAGAACGGACCCAAAGCAAGGTAAGTAAGGTATAAAATAACCCGCCACTGATCCCGAGCTTAACATTAACTAAATTGTACCCGTTTTCATCGTTACTGATTAATCATCTTGTGAAAGCTAATGCTGGACAAGAGTTTAAAATCTCAAAATAAAAATATGCTAAAGAATGCAGAAGGTTTGTCACTGGTTCTGTAACAGTTAGAGGATACCTCGACTAGATTTTTCAGTCTTCAATGTTACTGGATTTTAAAGAATGCAAACAAATTTTGTTTAATAAGTAACAAATTTTTTTTAGAGATCTATGATCGATGAATGAGAGTTTGAAAATGTCCAAATAAAAGAAGAATGTGACACTAAAGATGTGCTGACTTTCGTTTATCCTTTCTGTTATGTTAATACTAAATTAACAAAGTATCTTGAAGAAGAGTATGCAGCTTGCAGTCCAAATATAAAACCATAAAACACCACCAAGATGAATTTTATTGTAGAGAAAATGTCGACTACCAAGACTTTTAGAAATCAAAACAAATTTCAAGACGAAACAATAGTAGCAAAAATTTGATTTTACCCATTTGTACTAGTTAATCTATACTCCAACACTGGGTTATTTATTTCAGCAGTTATGAAAACAGTGGCCAAATATATTATTATGCTTTTACAGAAGTGGCAAACCTCGGTAAGGTAAGAAATTTGTCATACAACGAAAATTCTATCAAATTTAATGTAGCAAAAAATAATTACACTTACATTTAGACAAAGTTGCTTTGCCGACAGTGGAAAAATCGTTCAAGGTTGTTGCACCCAGAGAAATTGAAGGACTGTTGCAAAATACTTTGATCTTCGTCTGTTGCTTTATTTGTTTTGGCTACATGTTACACAACAGGTTTTCTAAGATTGGAAACTCAGCAGTCATATTGTTATATAGCGTGCAAGACGTCGGTTTTCTAATACAAACGTCTTTTTGACGTTAAGTCTCATTTTGCATTATTATTATATTCTAGAATGTAAATAAAAGAAACTCTTGGTTTCAACAAAATGGGGCAACCTCCCATGTGAAGCTAAGCAATAAATAAGTTGCATAAATATTTTGGTGGTTAATTGATTCCAAATCTTGAACTTTACAATCGCAATTTTTACGTTTTATCTGAAGTATTTTAGCATAATTTCCACTTACTTGTAAGACTTGAGGGTCAACATTAAAAGAGTCATTTCAAACGGGGATTTCAGAAATAGCCGCTAACGATGCTAAAGTACTAAGGAATCAACCTACAGATTTTGAACTTCTGCAAAGAAAATACAATCAAAATTGACTCTTTTTCCTTATACAATCTATTGCTTACAACTGCTATATAAATGTATTTTCAAAAACCGAAAAATTTTATTTGCAATATTATTAGTGGTATATTTGTAATCCTAACATGACATTTTACTTAGCGAAATTGGAACTCCCTTTAACAAAATATATAAAGAAGCTTTTACCCTTTCAAATATAATAAACGTTTTTGAGTCTGTAAAACATTGATTTGTTAATCCGAACACGTTCACCAAGGTAGACTTTTCGGTGCCTTACACGTTTGACAGACCTTCATCACATCCTGCGTCAATCACAAACAAATCATTACCGTTGATTTCTGAAATCAGTAGACAAATGTCGCAGCTTACGTATAGCCTCCTCAAAATATTTTCCTCCCTATCAAAATTAATATTAAAAGGATTATTAGGCGCGACAAAAGTATGTTTATCGTAACATGACTAGCACAAAAAAGAGACTACAAGTCTTATTCTATTGTTGCCTGATATATTCTCTAATGTCATTTTTTTATTTTGATTTTGAACCACTATGTAGTGACTTATAGAAACCAAAAGAGTATACCAAAAATCATTATTCCCAGTACAACAGAATCAATCATCTACTAATATTTCTGACGCTGAAAAACCTTTAAAACTAAGTCTTTCTCAATTTTTTAGTGAAACCAACTTGCCATCAAATGATATTAGTATAAATGTATTTAATATTCTTGAACGACATGTATATGCTTTACAATTGAAACTTACCAGTATTTAATATAAGGGTCAACCTCCAAAACCAAAGCCTTCCTAAAAAAACATTTGAATAGTTCTAAGCGCTTCGCAAAGAAAGATTTTACGTAATATATCTGACACTCCTACGCAGAGTCTTGAGGATTCTAGAAGCCGTACGCGAACATTTAAGCGTGTCCGAAGTAATTAATATACAGCAATCACTGCCACATAGTATATAAATTATTGTAAATGACTAGCTTACTGTAAATAACGTCATATATAAATTTCCTATTTCAATCCTAGTCAAAGGAACGGTGCCGCCTAATCAACTCCCTTAGACTTTCCTAATTAAGGTTCTTCTCTTTCTTCCTCCTCAAATTACTCCATCCTACCCACAACTTTCCCCCTCCTTCAAACCCTAACAGACCTAACCCGCGACGTCCACTAAGATCACGACGACGACCGATATCAAGACCAACAACAGTTCCTGAAACTATCTAATTCGCAGCTTTGGAAATTACCATTAATAAAAGGTGAGAGTCCAAACTTTGTTCTATTTCTTGGAATGCGTAAATTCGCCCAAGCTACTCAAAAAAAAATGCTAATGCACTGAAGCTACGTGAACTAAAAGTGACGGAGCAAAAAGGAGAGCAAGATATGGAGACGGGAAAAAACGTGACGGAAGAAAGACACCAGGCGCATATCTGTTCGAAATCACATATCTACATGCATTAATAGAGAATCTTAAAATGAAATAAAAAAGGCAGTCTAGAACCTTAAGAAAATTTTGAAATAAGTATTTAAAAAACAAAAAACAAAATAAGTGTACAATAATATTTTCGAAATCTGAAAGCATATTTGGAGAAGGAATTGAAAGGAGTAAAGATAGACACAAGTAAAGAAATATACGAATATTACTGAAATCTAGTAATAACAAGAGAAGTTGCAGAAAGCAAAGAGAGACGCCAAAGAACAACCCAAAAGTCTTGCAAAAACCACATTCGACCAGAGAAAAAAGGGCTGCTGCCTTTTGTCATCGGTAACCGTCAGAAAATCTTCGAAATTAAAAATGCTATTAAAGTGGAAACATCAAGGAACTAAAATGCGACGAGAGGAAAAGGCACACTAAATCTACTACTAAAGACTTATTGAGCATAATGGCATTTCTTGAAGTTAAAATTTAGTTTTTTGGTCGATGTTTATTAATGCTGAGAAGCTTAGTTTCTTGCACGATGGGACATAAAAAGTCACTTTATAATTAAAATGAGGGTACGGGAGCTTCAAAAGCAGTTCTTTTGGGTGGGTTGTAAAGAAATGCAAAGAAACGATACCAAAATTGCAAGTCTTGTGCGTCTTTAAATAATTTCCTTAGAAAAAGTAAAGCATGGGCCAGGCAACTCAATGTACCAATATAAAGCTCCAAGGAAAAGTAAGATAACTGACATTTCTGTTTCATCCCTAAAAACAACAAAGGTAACTTTGTTGCTTTAGATAAGCATTACCAAATAAAGATTCATCCACGGTTTACTACTATTTTTAATAGCTCTCTACAAGCCTTTAAACAAATATCATAGATCATTACGATTCTAGCATAGAAAGGGTTCAAGGAAGGTACAATCTAATGGTACTCTAAAACATTTAAAGAATTCGAGCTTGTAGTAATCTACTTGGAAGGCCAACGCAAAGCCTTGACGATTCTGGAATTTGCATAAGATGTATGCGTGCGAGGATCGATTAAGAAGTCAATTATATAAACTTATAATTAGTGTAGATTACTAAAATGCATTGTGGTTGTTGTTAAAACAGCCAGATCGCAGATTCAATGTTTCATTAATTCTCTAAATGGGCTACTGCAATTTGTTACCTTCTGAAAATTCACAAATTGTAATATGTATTTGTTGTATTCTCATTATTTTTCAAGGCAAAGTTCTGTTCTAGCCTCAAAATTCCGCGTGCTATGTAGGCAGTGCTAATTGCGTTCCAATACTTGTTCAATTTGCTCTGCCTTAGTTCTTAAGATTGCTTTGCCGTTTTTTACGTCTCCATTATCTTATTGTTGGCTTCTCTCTGCTTGCAAAAGCACTCACCGTTGATTGAACCTGCCAAAGGTTGCCATTTGTTCAAAGAGTAAGAGTTGTTTTCATTACTTGTTATGGTAGATCCAACTTTGCAGGTTGAAAGTCAATTCATTTATTTTCATTTTTTGCTACTTTTACACTCAACTGTTTGCTGCAAAAACATCTTACGTAATTTCAGTTTTATTTTTCCTCTTTTGGAATTTCATCTGAAAAGCTTATTATTATTATTATTATTATTATAATTCATTAGTGCGTATAAAATCTTTACATCACATTTTACTAGAATTGAACAATGTCCCGAAATATTTAAACAAAATGAGTATGAGTACTAGCTAAATCATATTTTTTTAAATGAATAACTTTATCAAAATTTTGGGTACTTCTTCTGCATTATATTATATTATTATATTATATTATTAGCAACCATTGCGAACATTAAACCACCTTAATTTTAGAAGAGCGGAACAACGTCCCTGCAAACTATAAATTAGCAGTCGCGCTTCCCGCGGTATACTGTGTAAATCAAAACACCGATAAATCACTTTTTTAGCGTTACATTAGCGTGCTCCCTGTCGTCTGGGCGCAGCTGCATTTTTGGCCGGGCTCCAATGTCTGGTGAGCGGCCGAGGAATTATACTTGCTAAATGGTTTATAATGCTCGCGAATCGCCCATAATCCAAATTGATATATAAGCTGCCGCCATAAATCACGATTTGAACCATAAACGCCCCGCGAACCGAAAATAAGCCGTCAGTAGACACTTAAGCGCGGCTATCAAATTCATTTTATAGTTTTCGATGTCAAATTTTTCACGAAATTATTTTTATGGTTTTATATATAGCCTTACGCAAAAGTTGCGTCCATTAGTTGCAAACTAGACCATGCCAATATACTGAATAATAAATTAATTCTCACTATTGTTTGATCCACCCTCGTAGTTACGGTAATGATCAGTGACATAGACCGTTGCATACACCGTGACAGCATTAATAATTTTCTAAGATGCAAATGACAAATGGAAAGTTCTCTTTTTTGAGCCAATAATCTTTCTAGGTTTAGGTAATAATAAAAAATGTAGTAAGCTCATAAGACACAAATATAGGGAGTTTAAAAATAATTGTCACTCCTCCTCCGAACTTTGATGATAAATGTGTAAGTCAAGATTTCACGTAATGCCACCAGGTGAATCCAATTGTGGACAAAACGAGAAAACATCCAACCGGATAATCATGGGCAACAATAGATGGTGCGGTTTCTTTGGAAGAAGGGAGGGACTGTTTTGAATATCTACTAGAAGTGTGCAAACATGTGTTTCGCTTGATATCAAAATTTAAATGACTCAAGAACGGCGAGTGTCCAGCAAATCCGCACAAGTCTCTCTTTGAACTGGCGGATGCAGCAGCTCTGTCTCGTGAAACTTTGCGTACCCATGAGGGCTTGGAGATGACAAAAGTCTGTGGACAACGGATCATGCATACAATGGAAGCGTGTGGAGGTACAGCTATAATATGTATATTTAGAAACGTACTTTAAACATCTGATCACAGAGGGAAAAGAAACGTCAAACTAGAGATACCAAGCTGTTAGTTGGAAAATAAATGGCAACTGCCCTTCGGAATTAAAAGAAGATTGTGCTGGTGGATTGGTTGCACCATTTTAAAAATATGCTTTCTCACGCTCCATATTTTCCAACTTAACGTCAAGTGGCTACGCTGTTTGATGCAATGAAAGAGGTAGTGCGCGGTAAGTTTCCCTTTTTTTCTAAACTTAACCTTTGTGCTTTCTTTTGTCCAATTACCTAATTGATGATTTAATTGCAGCGGAGTAATTCTTCTCTCATTTTCATTCTACCTTACTATTCATTGCTAATGAGTTTGACAAATAACTTTCTAAATTCTTCTCGTATTTTGTTTTTGTAAGAAATTAAGGATACAGAGACAACTTCATATAATGATAAAAGTTCACTTAGAGCCTACGCTAGCTCTGAAAGCGAATAAATCTGCAGTTTAACATACAATTTACTATCAAGCCTGTAGTACTTTTAAATTTGTCGTCTCAGCTAAAGTTTTATTTCCCTCCTCTGCGCTCTGACTGTAATGTCCTGCCTCGGTTCAAGGTCAGGTTCGTCGTGCTCTAATTTTGCTCGCGCGACTTTGCCTTCCCTCGCTTGCTCCTCTACACGGACTCATTCAAAGGACTATTGCCTGCATTCAGGCAACTTTTATTAGCTTTGGCTCTGCCAGCTTCCCCAATTTGCGTCCGGTGCAAACAGAACGGCGCCTTTGCTTTGACTTTTGCAAATCTAAGGGCAAAGCACCGGACTTCCTGTTTTTTTATCGCTAAATTCGAAAAGGGGAAAATGCGCGCTCGCCCTTATTATTTGTGTTTTTCGTTTCACATTTTGTTTGAAAAGCAGATTTGTCTTCTTCTTATTCCTATTGTTTTTCTAAAATTTGATTAAATGCAACAATATGCTTGCTAAAAATTACCCAAAGCACTGGTTTTCCTCTTTTTTTTTACAATTACAACCATCGTAAACATGTGGCTACAAACAAGTATAAATCTACCTTTAATCATTCGCCTGGTAATACGATTAGTTACATAATCTATATTAAACAATTCTTTCTTTTTTATAATTTTTGTGTCTTAGAAATTTTTTTTTACTACAATATGTAGTAACAAAGTATATTTTAAGGTACGACAGCAACTGCAGAATTAAAATAGCATTATAAACTATAGAAACAACAGAAAAAATATTTAGTTTTGTATTTTTTAAAAAAAGTACTCTCTCTTCGGTTAGACAACTTAACCGATTATACCGCTAGGTAGAATTCTAGTGTAGAGCTTATAGTCTGCGCTACTGTAACCCACGAACTAAGCTAGACAAATAACAATACTAGGAAAAGTGACTATCATTAGCTGGAAGGACTATATAGCACTAATTAATTAATTTTAAAGAGAATGATAATCAACAAATAAATAAAATAATTACTAAAGGAGTATCAGAGCAGTACAAACTAAATTATAATGTAATATAAACTAGCCGGTTGCAAACGGTCGACTTGTGCCGGCTATTATAATACACTAGAATAGTATCAAAGTTGGTTCTGGCGAAGTTGATTGATCATGGATTACATTTTCACCCCAAGCAAATTATCACCAGCATTTATAACCACAACACAGCCATATTTCAGACAGATATGCATTACAGTCAACAGAGAGAAATTATTTCAAAATTTGGAAAGCTTACAATTACTGTAAAAGTTGCTGAAACTAATAAAAATTATACTTAAAGAAACTAAAAGTAAAATCAGATACAATGGAAAAATATAGAATTTTGAGGCAAAGAAAAGAGTGAGACAGAGTGATCCAATGTCATCCATACTGTTTAACCTGATGCTGAAAAGACAGCTAGAGAATGGTACTATAAGCAAAGGGACGATAATCAACAAAAGTCAACAGTGTCTAACATGCCAACTATCTAACCCTGATGGCGAGATCAATATCAAAACTGGAAAAATGACAAAGAATGTCTAATACCAGTCCAGGAAAAAGTAGTTTGTAATGTGACAAAAACCAAGCTTATGGTAACCGCAAAGAAGACCTACACAATAACGGAAACAACAACAAAATTAGAGTAGGGAGATAATATAAAAAGAATGGACAATTTATTGTACTTAGGTGCATACATTAAAAGTGGTGTGATGTAGTGCTAAGTTAAGATATATAAGACAGTGTTCAGACCTACAGTTAGATACTTATGCATGTGTACAACAAAAGCACAAAAGTAAAGTAGGTTAGAAGAATATTTGGCAAAAAAGTGAGGGAACCGGTTGAAGAAAGGAGCAAAAAAGAGGTGATGCGTTTGTACAATCATCCCTATATCAACCCAAATCAAAAAAGCCAAAAATAAGGTGACTAATACAAGACGGAACACCGAAATAACTAAGAAATAAAGGAAACTGTAAAATATAAAGATATCAAAACGTACCAAGAAAAAATGATTACAACTGTCTTTAAAAAACCTACAGGAGAAAGGTACCGAAAAGTAGTAGACTAAAAGGTTTGGAAGAAAATTATTAAGCAATGGGCTTAATAGCCGGTTAATGTTTGATATATACAAAGTGAGCAGCCCTTAAGGTTATAAAATAAAGTATCTTAAAAGTAAATTTAATTGTTGTATCATATTCAGAGCGAAAGAAACTAACGAAGACAAATTTTAATTTTTTTTGCTAATGTTTTCTTTGTAAGACGGAGTCAAATAAAAAGAAAAATTTGTAACGCTTTAGTAGCAACTTTTATCAGACGTACCTACTGTTGCATCAGAGGTAAGAGTGCCCCCTGTTTCGAACGGGACGCTGTTAAAACTGTCTCCAAGCTCAGACGACGGTCCGTTGCCCACATGCAGTCAACTGCTGTCGGAACCGAAGTCCCAGCCCATGACTCCGTCTATCTGAACTACCCATCGCTCCAAACTTCAGCTGCACGACCAAAAATTATTTTCAGCTAAACCCAATAACATGTATCTTTCAAATGTTTTTTCGTTCAAAAAAACAATAAAAAGGCTTACAGATTATTGTTTATTTTCAGTATGTTACACAAGCGCAACATTGTTTTGAAGTTTTATGGTCAAGGAAAGCGTCAATATAAAATTGTTTGTTTTCTATGTGCCCCTCGACAAACCGTGTTTAGAGCAAATACGCGGAGGGAAAAATCGCAGTCACGAAAAATCCAGCCAATCAAAATTCTAGGTTCTCGATGAGAAAAATCACTCGCAAGATGGGCATCAGCAACCGATTGCTATAAAGAGTAGTCAAGATGGAGTTCCATCTCAAGTCTTACAAACTCAAGACACCTCTAGTTTTCGTGAATAAGAAAATAAAACACTTTGGAGTGTGTGGTACTTCTGTAGAACAAATATCACTTATCAAGAAAGAGTAGATGCTTCTACAACACTCTACGTCGGCTAATAGAACAAAAACTACACAGGAGTGATGCAAAATCCATTTTCCGGACTTCATAACATTAGCATCGTCGCCATCCTAGTAGCCAGATCTCAATCCGATAGATTATAAAGTGTTGTTAATTTTGAAGGCCAGGGTCTTTGCTAAGCTTCATAAAAGTTTAGACGTCGCTTAGCAACTAGAAGAGCTAAGCCCATAATCAAAACCTTCAAAACATTTCTAAGGCAAAAGGTGGCTACTTCTGAATAAATTGTTTCTTAGAACCCACTGAATATAAATTATTGTGGCTGCTTTATAGGTTGGCTTATTTACTTGTTTGCGTATATTCAGTTTCAAATCAACCCTGCAGCTTCCAAGGAAGGCAATTCACCTCGCATCCACCCTCAATTGCACCTAATTTGCAACAACAAGGTCGCCGTCCTGCCTAATGAATCGGAAAAGTAAGCCCACGCCGGCGGCTGCTGGCTCGCAATGTAACGTGGAGGAAGCCTTCGAACATCTGCCCTCGCAGTAAACACGATAATAAGACACTCTGGCCTTTAGGTCCCAATTTGTGCTCTGTTCTGCTGCAGTCACTTCCTCCCACTATTTGGCACCAGGATGCTAGGAAGGCCCGGCCAGGTTCTGTACTGCTGCTGCTGTACAAAAACTGTTATGAACATTATTCACGCACAGGTATTTAAGTAATCTCCCCTTTTTAATATTATAAATGTGTTTTAAGGTAAGAAGCTGTTTACTGTCTCTTAAAAAGTAAGATTAATGAAAGTTCGCGCTTTTAGCCGCGCAAAGGGATTTTTATGCAAAGTAATGATAAATTATGCAAAAAACCATGGCTAAGCACCACATCCATAAAATAATTGTGACAATGTTTAATATTCTTATTTAGTATTTTTTTCTTTATTCAATTACTATTAAAAAAAGGAATAAACTGAAAATATAGAGCAGTCAATACATAAAGTTCACAATTAGACAATCTTCCAATCGCATTAAAAATCATCCCTTTTGACAATGATAAAGAATGCCAATTTATATATACTTTTGTCACTTTCTTTTTGCTTTCTCAAAATGGAGGAGCAAAAATGTGCATGTCATTTGCAATCTTTTCAGCAACAAATGCAATTGAAGATCTTTACAATATTTAACTGTTTTTGTCTGTTTTCTACAAATTTTGCTTGATTATAGTAACGTCTGTCAACACCCAAAACAGCATTATTAAAGGACGTCATCGGGGTAAAATACAGCTATCTCGGTAAATTATTTAGAGATCTGTCAGGCATTTCAAAAATCTTCAGATCTAATCCTAGTCGCTATTTCTGCCAAATTGGCCATAAATGCCACGTCTCACCCCTCAGTTTACACTATTGGACATCATTTGCGTACTGTTGGCCTACGTACTAAAGATCCCGTAAAGAAGTCTGTGATTTCTGAAGAGAACTGGCTGATTTACATTTACTGCTATGCAAAGGACTGAAGAAAGTGTTTTGGTCAGGCGAGCCAAACTTCATGCTCTTTGTAACATACAGAATAATGCAGGCAAAACAGATTTGATATTAAGTACCAATTGCTAACTAAGGAGCATAGAGGCGAGTCTGTGATGCTGTAGGAAGTTGCGTTGGGCCCCTTTTTAAGTTGAAGGCATAATGGACAAGGACAAAAAGCAAAGCTCCTATATAGAAGACTCATTTTTAAAGAAGTCTCACATCGATCTAAATCATTCAAAGTCGATCAAAAAATACCTCGACAAAAAAGTTTGTCTTGGAATAACCAAATCAGTAGTTCACCTTAAATCTGAGTATTTGAAAGAAGGGTTAGTTAGACGTACGAAGAGTAAAAAAGTGATATCTAACCCATTTTTTTAACTGAAAGATGAGCGGACACGCATTCCAATGTTTATGTCAGTCTAGTCCATTCCATTTTTTAGATATTGCACTATCTATTGAATATTTATGTTGTCAAAATCGTATCTTGTATTAATAACTTTAGTCCGAAGATCTAGCACAAACAGGTTAAAATTCCTCTGCATCAATTTTTTTAAAGTGTATATTCAATTATACAACAAACCCACCCGCTCATTCATATCATTAACGAGGCACTGGAAAACAAAAAGAGTTCTAGGCAGTAACCTTCTTAGACGTTAACTAAGTTTCTGATAGACTTTATAGGTATAAAGGCTTACTATACAGAATTAGGCATTTTTTGCCTCTAGATTAGTTTAAAATTCTTAAATCCTATTTCAGTGATCGTCCACTTCGACCTTGAGTGAATAAAGAAGTGTCAGAATGAAAGCGTATGTCTCTCAGGACAATGTACCCCAATAACTTCTGAACGTATTGTGTGCATCTGCTCTAACAGCCGCTGTTAACACCATGACTGGAATCACAGACAACGCAGTGATACTTGTTAGGAATCACCACTCACTACCAGTTGTTATTAAATCATATGATTTGCAAGTGAGGTTAGAGAAAAGAAAAATCCGACGAACACAAATCCGTGTAAGTCACTTTTGTATTAAAGATAGATCAGTGCCTTAATAGCATATAGACACTACCAACCAGCACAGTTAAATACCTAGGTTTTCACTTGGACAGCTAACTAAGCTGGAAAGAATAATACAATCAAAAAATGAAAACGGTTAAATTTGAAAGTAAAATAAGTGTACTGGTTCAGAAAAAAGAATTCTCACCTACCATTAGAGAAAAAATTATTATTGTATAAAGTTGTCATCAAAACTATGTGGGTTTATACTTAAGTATCGCCAAAAATTGCAATCCAAGATATTACGAATGATTACAAGCACTTAGTACGTCCTAATCAAACATTACAAGATTAACCGAGGGTCTTCTATGTCAAAAATGTTGTTAGGAAGCGAAGTACTAACCACCATGTAAAATTAAAAAATCATAACACCGTTCTTCTCCAAGAGCTACTAGAAAAACATAACAGTTTAAGAAGCATGCAAATACTTTGCCAATTGATATCGATTAGTTCTTAACAACTTCAACACAATAATATACATATAATACATCTGTAATAAAGTAGAGTACATAACACCGACAGGTAGTCATACACTGGTATCAGCCATAAAGATGGCCAAAACTCTAAAAATCTATTTTTAGAACAAAGTAACTCTACAGCAAGAGCAGCAGGTTATCATTAAAGAAATTTTCACATGTGAGCCTAGTACAGGATTGGAGTTCACAGTCATCCAGATGCTGGGCTACTGCTTATGTTCTGTAAATCTTGAAGACTTAAAGAAGCGACTGCCCAAAAAAACACCACAAGAACTAAACTTCAGATTAGATTGGTTAAGGACGTCGTAGTGCAAATCTCTAGAGTGATAGTATGCGTTTCCATAGACTTACTGAAAATTAAAGAATCCACCAAACCCTTCCTTTTGCTAAAGGCACAAAATGGAGACTCGCTGGCAGATAACTAAATAATTATTTCCCAATCGACCAAGGCACAAGTCTGGTTCTGAAAATTAATTAAAGTTCACTCATAAAACTAAACAAATGTTTTAGATCCCATCTAGGTCTAACTCAACTAACCAAAGAATGCTGAAAGTTCTTTAAAAAAACCTTCAACACAGCAAGATGGAAACTGCTACCGTATATACTAAGTCTCTAAAGACACCGCCGTAGCTATAATTGAAAAACCTTACCCATTCAAAGGAAAAGTACCTGGTTTTGAAAGTGTCCAAGGTAAGTTAATATAAAATAGAAACCTTTAATATTAGTTCTTAATTATCATCAAGAAACAACTTTTTGCTTTAAACCTGAGTATTTGGTGTAGAAATATAATTTACAATTATAATTAAAACTTAATGAAATTATTTCTTAACTTCTGTTGGCTCAGCTAATACACTTCCATAGAATGAACAACAGTGGCTGGTGAAGCACTGCAACCTTACAAATAATAACACATTTATAATAACAATAATAACAATAAAAGAGAAGGGGTATTTTTTTGATTTTATCGGTTCCGATGATTTGGATTGCTAAAGAAAAGCAACAAACTAACATTTAATACAAAGACTTCTAAAAAGATAAGTAATATCACTCTAACAACTTTTTATATACCTCCTATATAGCATTCTGATAATTTTTTACAGACTGGAAAAATAGTACGCGAGCCAACATTACTAAATTTAAAAATGTAAGCACATAGCACGGACATTGAGTTAACATCTCCACAAATGCAAGAAAGTATTCTAAAATCGTATTGCAACAACTGGCGGATTATAATAATGTTAAATGGTAAAATATAAAATTTTCAGAGTTAAGGAAAAACATGCACATGTCATTAATTAAGGTAAAAAAAATTAAGCTAAATATTATCACTTTCTCACCAATTTCTGCTTGAGTAAAAGAAATACCGGTTTTTTCATACCGGATGTCATAAAGTTGTTGTGCACCGATCAAAACAGTTATTATTGTGTTCTAATAATGATGTTCAACTCCATGCATTTACTGCATTTCCTATATCAAAAATTCGATCTTGGGATCACTTCAAATCTCCAGTTTGCTTTAAAGAAAAGGGTCTTACAAGAAAACTCCTAAAACTTCTTCAAAATTGTAGGAATTTATTTCTACCCATACCTTTAATGATACGAGGGTAAGGTGAAAAGTTCTCCGCCTGACACAGAAATGGTGCTGCAATCGGCAAACAATTATGCTTCCTGCTTGGGTGCATGTGTCATTAGTTCGTATGATTAGTTTCAACTTGTTCGATCAAGTAGTTTGTTTACACGAATTTTTTCAGTACACATGTTGCACGTTTTTTGTTAAAATGGATTAACTTGAATATCGTGCAGTTATAAAATTCTTCGTTTTGGATGGATTGACCCCTAAAGAAATTCATCCGAAGTTGACAAAAGTTTACGGCAACTTTGCTCCTTCCACGTCAAAAATCGCAACCACACCGAAAACCATCGAAAAAGTGCATGATATCGTGTTGGGCTATAGGCGAGTGAAGGTGAGTGAGATAGCTGAGGTTGTGGGGATATCCGAAGAAGGGGTGCGAAACATCTTGCACGAAGAATTAAGCATACGAAAGCTTTGTGCTGCATTTGCTGAATGCCGATCAAAAGCAAATGCGCAAATGATTTTCGCAGCAATCTTTGGACCGATTCAACAGGGATCCGACCGATTTTGTGCGGCGATTTGTCACCATGGGCGAGACATGGGTCCACCACTACACGCCACAAACGAAAGAGCAGTCCAAGCAGTGGGTGGAAGCCGGTGGTTCAGCGCCAAAGAAAGCGGAGTCGATCACATCTGCCGGAAAGGTGTTAATTGATTATCTTGCAAAAGGCAGAACAATTACAGACAAATATTACTCCAACCTTCTTGACCAGCTGGATGCCAAAATTCGCGAGAAGAGGCCTGGCTTGAAGAAGAAAAAAATCATCTTTCACCAGAACAACACACCTGCGTTAGCGATGGGAAAACTGCAGGATTTGGGGTATGATTTGCTCGGCCATCCCCCCTATTCTCCTGATTTGGCACCCTCAGATTTCTATCTGTTCCAAAACTTAAAGAAATTTGTTTCTGGGAAGCGCTTCGCATCCAGTGAAGAAGTTGATGAATATTTTCACAATCTGCCAGATTCTCACTTTCGAGAAGGAATACTGGTATTGGAGAGGCGCTGGATCAAGTGTCTTGAAGTCAAGGGAGATTATGTAGAGAAATAAAATCATTTTTTAACTGACAGTCGTAGTCTTTCATTGTCAGGCCTAGAACTTTTCACCTTACCCTCGTATGAGGAAGAAACCCAAGCAAGTGGAGATTTGTTTGATAAACTTTCTAAATATAAAGACTTACCATACACAATTAGGCATTATTTGCTTACCTAAATCCTATTTAGGTGATCGTCCACTTCGAACTTGAGTGAATCAAGAAGTATCAGAACTACGTTACATGAAAGGGTATATCTCTTAAGACAATACACGTCAATCACTTCTGTACGTATTGTGTGCATCTGATCTAACTACTACTATTAACATCATAACTGGAATGTTCAAGACTCACTAAATTATATTAATTACAAGTTTAGTTAGAAAAGTGAAAAATTCAAATCAATGAAAACAGTACGCACAAGTCACTTGCCTACCAGTCTACCAGCACAGGTAAATAAATGCCTAGGTTTTCACTTGGACAGCAAACTAAACTGGAAGAGGATATAATCAAAAACCGGAAGAAAGTATATTTTAAAGCAAAAAATACAGTGGGTAAGAAGAAGGACCTATCATTAGAGAACAAACTATATTTGTATAAAAGTATCACCAAATCTATATGGATTGATAGGAAAACCTTAACCACGTTCTCCTCCAACCGCTACTAGAAAAATGTTACAACAGACGTTTGAAAAAAATCTAATTAGCTTCAGAGGAAGAGTCATTAGCTCATAAAAATGTAATTATGGTTGCTTATAGACCTGCACAAATACTAACAGTTTAATGATCATCCAAATACTTCATTGATTACTACAGAACAGTGGATAGTAGAAAATTAAAACTGTCAGAACAAAATTTGCTTGGCAATTTAAAATCAATTTTCGAGAAATAAAATCTAGTTTAATTTGACAATATAAAAAAGTAATGAAATACATCGAGGTGATAGAAAACAATACACAGAGAATCTATCAGTAGTTTCTCGATGCACTTTTCCTAAAGCAAAACACTAAACTACCGTTATGGTAGACTTTCTAGTATATCTTGAAACCAATTTTTTTAACTGAAAAATTTCTTGTAATATTGCAAAAAACGTAATTTGTAACAATTCAATTATTGGTTTCCAATTATCAAAACAACCCTTTTCTCTAAATGCCATAACAATAAACTTAATTATTCAAGACTTTATTGTGATGTATGGGCTTCAAAGATAGCGTTTTGATTTTTACTTACTTGGTATTATATTACTATATTTTACTACTTGGTATCAATCATAAATATGATCTAACCATGCACATCTATCCTGAGAGCAAACTAATTCCCGATCAGGAAAAGCAAGAGTAACAAGTTATCACTATAAAGCCTGGTATGGGACCGTAGTTTATAAACAGAACCCTTTGTATCCTGTACAAGTGCAGGCTCTGCTAGAGAAGATGCTACAACTTTACTTATGGGTAGGGGCTAAACTTCAGCTTAGAATAGTTAAAGCTGCAATAAAAACCTCCAAAGCACTAATATAGACGCTCACAGATTTAGAAAAAGTTAAAATAAAAACTCGCTAGCAAACAACTAAATAATTATTCCTAATATAATCAAGCAACAGGACACAACTTAGATCATCTCCAGGACCTAGACGAAATATAGCAAACCAAGATGCTGAAGCTTGTTAAAGTAAACTTTGAGTATGGCAAAACAGAGACTCACGTAACCATGATTTTGAAACCTTTGCTATTCATGAGAAAAGCATTTAGCTTTAAAACCGTCAGATGTAAATTAAAGTGCAAAACTTAGGTCATCAAAAAAAAACTTTATACTTTAATACTGAGGCATTTTTAGTTAAAGGAATCAAGCTAATATTAAAATAAAGCAAGTGGAGAAAAGTTTAAAGGAAATGCTTTGCATTTGACTCACCAAATTAACCTCTGTCAAATGAACTTCAACGACCAACAAGATAATGTAGGCTCATGAATGTACAGTTCATAGATATAATTGATGTTTGTGCTCACCATGCAATGTATAGAAGCAATCATTACAATAGAAGAAATTAGTATTTTTCTCATTTTGTTATTTTGAATGAAGGAAGCCAACATTGAGCACAAAGTTGTAAAGAAATTATTGACCTAGCTGTAGCAACTTTCCTAACACACTCCCAAATAACCCTTGATAATTTTGGAGTATCGAAATCCGATAAACAGACACTACAAGAGATATAAAAAGTAATCAAGAATCATGACCTTTCCACGAGGATTCCCCCTCTATCAAATACTTCTAAAACAGTACCATTTCTAACCAAATATTATAGAATCCATTGGAACAATAAGGCTAAACAGAAAATACATTGAGACAAATAAGCAAATTTTGAACAAAATAGTCACTGACTTCTTCAAATCATGTGAATCACTTGGTCTTAATGGAGTTATACATATAATCTCACACCAGAAGAAACGTTCTGTATCATAAATTATTTTCTATTACCAGTGCCTTGTTAAAGTTAAATATACATCCTCATAAAACTGTAAGACCAGAATTGAAGACAATTTTATATAAAAGCAAAAATTGACAACCTCGTAACTAGGATTGTAAAGACAAAACTAAAAGTCCTGAAGTTTCACTTTGTCACCTTTTGCTTTGAAAATGAAAATTAAGTGCATAATACGTTATTAATTATTCTTGAAACATAAACGTTAAGAAACCTAATTATGAGAAAGTTTTGTTACTAAAGAAATATACCAATTAACAAGTAAAATAACAGAATATCAGGTTCGTCATCCGCTTTTTTGTGATTAGATACAAATTTGTCAAGATATTGCTAAATTTCTCTCTTTGATAATACGTTAACTATTACAAAATCACTTATTATCAAACCAAAAGTGGTTTGTTCAGTTCAAACAGATTTCAGGCCTTTTGATTGTCAAATTCAACCATAATTTGAAAAAAAAAGTTTTATGATATTAATCATCAAAAGTTCGACAGGACATACTGCAATATTAAACGATCTTCAACATTTTAATACATTTCTTACAAAATATGTCGTAAAGTTGTCCACCGACCAGAACACAATTACTATTGTATTCTCATCATCTCCCCCATCAAAAACATTGATCTCGTGATCACCTCGAGTCTCCAATTTGCTTTAAAAAGGTCTTACAACAAAGCTCTTCGAAGTCCTCGAAAATTGCAGGAATACCTTTAAAGGTATGAGAAAAAAGACAAAGCAAGTACAGAATGATAACAGGACCGTTTTTATCCTATTCAACAAAATAAACAAATATAATTCTCTGCCTAGTTGAAAGGTGCTCTCAAATACTTAAAGAAATATCCAACGGCATCTTGATAGACAAACAAAAAACTATATTCTAACGGAAAAAATGAAATAATCATCATTAATTGTCAAATATGACTCATAACTCAGTCTCTTTGAAAGAACCTGAAAATGTGGGATTGTTTTGCCATCAGAAAGACGAAAAGTATCATTTAATTGTCCATGATGTTCATGTTCAACGATGAGCCATCCTTGTCAGTTTGTCTTGCCCCAAACACTTTCTCTACAACAGTCATCTACTCTTAATTTTTCATTTGGAACTGAAAGAGAAAGAATAATATTGTAATTTGTTGTTTGGAAGAAAATTGGGGACAATTCTGTTCAGTCATTCGTTCCAAATGACTCTCTGCCGCACATAGTGATCAACATTGATCAAATAGCCATTAATATGAAAGTCGTCTCAGGTCGCAATTTGAAAATTCAAAGAGAGAAGGTAGTCATCAAGTATGTTAAAACTCCAAATACCGTCCAACACTCATCTCGCACCATGCCTGCAATAACTGAAGCCAGTTGACTTATATCTCCTTTGTATATATGCATTAAAGGAGAAGCAGTACAAGGCAAGTTGGTCCTCAAATTAGGTTTCGTTAATTTATGTTGTGGACAATATCTTCACCATCGTGAATAAGACAAAAACCACGAAGTATGCACTTCTGCGATATCGCTTTCCAAACGCACCAAACAGCTTTCTTCCCATTTATGATTCAATAACACCGTTCAAGAATAACCAACTAACGGAGTCTGTCAAGCCTGATAACACCACATTTGTCTAGAAAGCCATACCTCTAAAGATAACAGGATTGATTTAACCTTAGATTCCATTCTCAATTGGCAATTTAAGAATTTTGTGAGGAAACTCCAAAACTACATTCCAGTCCAACGTGTTGCTCTTTGTCTCCTCAAAAAAAAAACATATTAAAGCTTCAAGCAGAATATTATGCAAATATGATCAAATATTCCTTCTTTAAGACGGGATATGTTCTAGGAGCTAAGTTGAAACTCTTTCGACTCTTTGTTTCCAAAAACCTTCTAAAGATTGTCAAAAGGGTATCGAAGACAAACAATTATCACGTGTATTTCTGTTCAGAAAACTTCTTTGGCATTCAGGCCATTTTGATATTTCATATCTCAAATGTCTTGAGTCACAGAGAAAAAGCCATAGCATATATTCATCATTCACTAATATCAACTGTGTGCCAAATTTCATCGTGATCGATGCATAATTCAGTAACATTTCTTGTTTTGTTTTTATTCATTTTTCAATGCACGATAGAAAAGGATGAATATCTATTGGTTTGAAAAGAATAAAATTGAAGTGGTTAAACCAACCAATTAAGTAAATTGAAAACAGCAAAGGAAAAACTCTACTTAGGAAACTTCGATGCTGTAATTATATGTTTGCAGATACTTAAACTCAAATAGTGCGCTCCACTATTTGCCCATCCAGCAACTTCATTCCCTCGCCAGCGGCAGCAACACAAATCAGCGAACTTTCGTCGCAGGATCCTGCCCCGCGCAAACACGGCGCTCGTCGAGGTTCCCGTATTTATTCGCCAAACATTGGTTTACCTGGCGCGTGACGCACACGCGGCAGGCCATTTTGCATCCCCTGTTGCAGCTTATTGCTCGACACGTCCCGCGGGATCGGGCGCCCTTCGTGTCGGTATCGCGAGGGCTGCCTGCAGCTCGAAGTTCGCAGGCGAAAGCTGAGAACGTGGAACCCGTTAGGAATAATGAGCGATCGGAGAAAATGCGATGTTGTACGTTCGGCACGTGGGCGCTTAAAGGTGCTCGTTTCGAATTGAATTTGCTCTCGAGAGGAAGCTCAGCTTTACACGCGGAGCATGTAGTAGCTCCGCCGTTTTATTCTCTATTGTTCTATTGCTCTCTTGTTCCTCTGGTAATATACAATTTTTATTATCTTTCCTGCGATAAACATAAAATAATATGAATTTTTTTCTGAAAGATTGTGTAAAAGGACCCAAGGTACGTCCGGTAAGCAGTAAAATTGACTTTCTTTACCCACGGAGGGCGGAGACTTCTAGCCTATCGATTAGAGGGGGATGCCAGGTAAACGGTCCGGTCCAGCTCATTTGCCTTTGAGTCTATATAGAGTGCAAATCACTTGTAAAGCAAACAACTATTTGGGTGTCTCGTCGTAGGTCATAGTACAGCGATGTGCCGATCAGGAATATCTGCTAAAATTTTCGTTAAACTAAAAATTCTTGACCAACTGGGGTACAAAAAGCTTACTGGAAGGGCGCTATATCGAAATCACAAATGTTTAGGTGGCACAAAACGTTCAGATAAGGAAGAGAAAACGTTGAAGGTCCATCAACTTCGGACAATATGGCTAAGGTAAAATCAGTTATAGACCCTAGCCCCGACAAAGTTGCAGATCGTGAAGTTTGTGCTAAATTTGTTCCGACGAATAGAGGAAGTTCGTGTGTCGATTCTTCGTGAGCTCTAATCTAGTTTGGAAAGACACCACAGATTCCAGTTCAAGACTTCCAGGCGAGTTACGACGCTGACAACTGTGCATGGATGCTCAAGGATGTTATTTTATATATATAAACATATCTTCAATTAAAGACTTTTTCTGAAATCAGTCTCATTACTTTCCGGACGTTCTTTCTATGTTCATCTTTACAGCACGTCAGTAAACAGTTTTTTTTACAAATTAGAATAAATATCTCAGTACATGTAAATAAACAAAATTTTATAAATCTTAGACAAATTTTAAAACACACTATGACAGCAATATTTATATTAGAAGAGTCATTTGAAAGTTAACTACAATTGTTAAGATATAAAACAGTTACAGTATAGTGCCAGCTGTCAACTTTACACAAACTAAAATTAGTGGTCAAATCAATGTTGTGCGACAAGTAACCATTGAGACACTGTCTTCTTGAATTTCATTGCAACCAAGTGATAGTAAAACCCTACAAATAATTTCCCATAGTACCTCTAAAGGGTGGACGATTTACGAGTGAAATTTTGACCTGTATAATGCCAAAAATATCATAGATGCGAATGGAAGTTGGAAAATTTTACTACATCTGCCGTATTTAAATAATCTTCTCTTCGATTACCTACTACATAATCTGGCTTTTGTCAAAGATGTCGAGAAAAGTCTAATTGAGTTTAGGAAGTATAAACCATCTTCTATTTGCTAAATAAAATCCGATAGAATCCTAAAGGTAGCCTAAATGTGTAAAAAATGAATGGGATCATTTCAAAGATTAGATAAGCACTCGAAGAGAGAGAGGGGGCAGAGAGAGAGAGAGAGAGAGAGAGAAAGAGAGAGAGAGAGAGGAAGGGAGAGCAGAGAGAGGCAAAGAGAGCTGCTAACAGGCCCATAACTTTGTAATTCGATTCTGTTTCTGTTTTTCACTTTCTTCTTTATATTCTTTTCTTCTAAATCTGCCTGAACTACTTCTTTCCACCTTTTTCGCGGTCTTTCTTTCTATTTGTACCTTATGGCATTCTCCAAGCAATTACTTTGCCGTTCTATGTTCTTCCATTCCTTCGAGATGACCAATTTACTGTAACTATCTTGCTTTTATTGCCATATCTATTTTTGGTTCTCTGTGAAGGCCATAAATCTCCTGATTTGTTCGCCTTTCATATCTATATACGGTTTTCTTCCCTCCTACTACTCTCCTAGTTATCTTTCTTTTCCATCTCATCAACAGTTCTTGCTTCTTATTTGAAAGCCATATCTCAAAGCCGTACAATAGAGTTGGTCTTAATATTGTTCAGGTGATCACTTTTGTATAGTATGTGGCCCTCTCTGTTTAACTGGCTATCTCTAACAATTTTCTTTAAATATGTATGTAGGTTCGCTTGTTTAAAACCTGTTCGTATTTCAAAGTGTCCTATTGTTTCTTCTTTTACTCTCATGTTACTTGTGGTCCTAAATGTCACGTTCACCATTTTTACTAACTTTTCCGGTACATTTAATTTCCTCAAACTTTAATCAGTTTTGACCTCTTCATTGAACCGCAGGCTTTCTTGAAATCTGTAAAGATCTGTAAACTGCTCTAATTCATTGAGAATAGTTGGTCCGTTGTTTTCCTCTTCTCCTTGGTACTTTTTTTTATCCTTCGACTGACGCCGCTAGTCTTCTCTTAATAATAATCGCTACAATTTTGTGTACTACATGCAATAGAGATACATCTTTATAATCAGTCCAAAGCGTTTTTTGTCCTTATTTGTTGCACTCCCCCAGCATTCCGGGATCTTTTGTTTTATCCAAAGCGCCTTCACTAACTCCTATAATGAATTTTCTATTATTTCTCCCCCACACTTTATATTTCCTACTACGACTCCATTTTGACGCAAACTTTTCTTGTTCAGATTTTTAAAACTTCTTCTAATTCTTCTTTTTTGAGCTCCTCGCAGCTTCATTTTTTCTGGATGCTCGCCAAGTATTTCATAAAGGCATTTTTTTTATTTCTTCTCCGATTGTTTTATCTTTTTTAGCTTTAGTATATAGCATACGCTATTATCTTTGTTTTCCTTTCTTTTTACATCTATAAACATTTCTTATTTATCTTCTTTGGTAATAATCTTCCTCTTCTTTAACTTGACATTCATTCATAATCCTTTTTACCTGTTAATTCTTTTGACTTTTGCCCGCTGTTCTTTGTCCGCGTCTTTATTTTTTCTTTATTTGTTTAGAGCGCCTTAATTCTCAGCCTCTCTCGTTCCACCAGTTTTCCTTTTTTTGATGTTGCTTTAGTAGTATAGCTTCCTTGGTGTCTTTTATAATAACTGATTATATTTTTTCCCAAACCTGATTTGCACCTTGCAGTCCTTTTCTCGTATCATTTTTGGACATTTATCTTTTCTAGTTGCTCCATGTCAACACTTTTCTCCTGTCTTTTAACTTCTTACTTTTTAACTCTGCTCTTACTAGAAAATGATCCGTATTTATGTTCGCGCCCTGTACTATCTGACATTTTTTATTAATCTCTAATGCCTTTTATCTGTGAGAACATGATCGATTTGATTTATATATCTTCCATTAGAGGATACCAAAGTTTCTTTGTATTTGCTCTTCCTTTTAAAATATGTGCTTACAAATTTCATATCTTTTTCTTCTGCTAATTCAATTAATTTTACCCCATTGCTATTATTGATCTTGTGTAAACTTTCATCTCCCGTTAAGTGCTTATACAAATGCTTCTTTTCGATTTTTGCGTTTATATCACTTAGCAGTATTATGATGTTTTGTTCCTCATATAAAATCTTTATACTCCTCTAATCCCTCTTCAGATGAGGTGATACATTGGAAAATATTATGTTTTCTTCTTGTTCTATTTTTATATCAAAGGAACGAATTTTGTGACTTTTCCTTTTATCTCACTGCTTGCTAAGAATCCAACTCTAAATCTCCGTGTTTTCGCGCCACTCGTAAAAGTGCATGTTCTTCAACTTTAAACACTAGAAAGTAACATATCCCAGAACCAACAACTTTTGTGGTGAGATCAAATTTCCCCACTTTAAAATACTTTGTTGTGAAAATAATAGAAGACTTGCCTTTGCAATAAAGTAAACTCTTTTAAAATGATTAATTGTTTAGGGCGTTCAAATTGATTGACACTTCCCCTGGAACTATGGTTGTGTCACAGATTGAAGCACATCCAATAAGTGTATAGAGGGACTATAGTGCCACGTAATGCTGCCAGACAGCGTTGTTAAAGGCATAGAAGAAAAAGTAGTGACTTATTTTTACAATGTTGTGACTATAGTTGTGAACAAAGCCAAAAATCATGAAATTAGGTAATCATTGACAGCTGTTGGACAATGTGATTCCTTTGGAGGGAGCGAGTAACTGCTTCCAATACCTATATAAGGTTAACAGCCGTGTATTACCGAGTTACATAACTGTGGTTTATTAAATACTGGAATTCAGAATAGCAAAAGTTGTAATGAAAAAGGCAAAACCAGCAAACGTACGGAAATCCATAAATAATAAATAAATCTGTGTATAATAAGTATCTCACACTCTCACCGCTCAGTAAAAGTAGAAGCGCATAGATGTATTCCAACAGTTGCTCGAATGTCGTTTTTAAGTGTTTGGTCGCAGCAAACAAGTTCTGGTTCAAGCATCAAAAAAAATAACGGCAGCCTATGGAATAATAGCACACTGCAAGCCCTCGGTCGAGATTGTTTATTCCCAATCAAATGGTGATTATCTTTTTGTGATTAGAAAGAGGAATTCTTCTAGTAGATTGATTGTCTGTTCCTGAAGGCATTACCAGTGAGCAATTTTGTGAGTCCCTAAAGCGATTCTTAAACATGAAAAGGCCCAACCATATATCAATTACCACACCGTTGCCGTCATGCAAACTCTCAGATACACACTGTTGCCTTACACTCCACATTTGCTGGATTTTGCATCAAAGGACTACGCACTGTTTGGCCCAATAAAAGTAACAATGCGCGGTAAGAAATTCTTTAACGGCGATGCACCTATCCACAAGTAGTGCGCAAATAATGGTTTACAGCAACTTAATGGTAACGGCCATAACGATAATAAAAGATTAATAAGAAGAAAACAATTATAGTGTCGACCATTTTTAAACGCCCCAAGTATACACAAACCTAAAAAATATATAACTATAGTTTCTGGCGTGGCTTTGATGAAATCTTCCAACTAACAAAAGCTATAAGGAACTTTCTCCATTTCAGACTAGCGATTTCGGCTTTTATGTCGTTAGAGCAGCGTGATGGCGGAAAACTAGCTATAGGGCAAAAGCAGCACCTGCTCTATTCGTTCAATTGAATCTAGAGATATATAGCTAGCGGTTTACGACAATGGATAGCTCTTATAGTTCACGAAAATCGCTTTTAGAGCGACGCCAGCTTTACTGCTGCCATATAAGCACACTTGCGAACTGTATTTCCTGAAATGGCGAAATTAGATATTTATTCAAGTGCAGAGTGTTCCACCGCTACAGTAATTAAAACTGACTTAGCTGATTTTGTGAGAGATGTGATAACATTATTACATGGACTGAAATTATCACGAAAACCTTTCCCAAGTTGTTATTTCTCGCATTTCTTAGAAACTGTACTTTCAAAACTTGTGGTTTATAGTAGTAAATCATTTTTTCAGGCGCCCCAAAGAAAATAATCTTGCCGTGTCAGTTAAGACAAGCGCGATGACTGAAGCCGTTCTGAAATGACACGGCTGTTGAAAATGGCAATCTCAGCCATGTTCAGATGTCCTGCTAAAAGTATTCAGTAGAGAATTCCTCGTCGTTTAACTCATTTACAATATACCCTATAATGGTTGTATCAAAGACAAAACCAGTTATAAATCACTGAGGCATTCCATGCCATACACCAACTTTTTAGGAATCGAAGATTTTTTGTGTATCACGTATTGATTTTCACTTACTCAAATAGATACATTTTGCAAATTAATATGCCAGTTGATAGAACTATATCTCATCCAAGAAGCATGATTAGCACAGAATGTTTGAAGTTTCTTAAATAAGAGTCTGAAACCATTTCCATCAAGCTTATCACACGCCAGCATGGTCGAAGTTGAGTCATATTTCAGCGACCGCTTGATTATTTTATTTGAAAATATCTGAAAGGAAACGTTTAGCACATCAAACCACAAACCATGAAGGAACCACCAAAGAAATTTAGGCAATGGCAGCGGACCAAAATGTAGAGTGCCAGATTCAATTCTGCCTAGATGCAAACAATGGCCAATTCCAGCACATGTTATAATGTCATGGCATTTGCCATAAAAGAAGGTTAGTCTGATTCCACTTCCTTATAGTTTCAGTAATACCAGTTTTATAATCAGTATGTTGGAGTACAAACAGCGTCTGTTCCCCATGTGAGGGGCGGCTGATTACACACTCGCCAACACGCAGTAGGATAGCGCGGCGTTTTACATCCTATACCCCACACCCAAATGGCGAATTACAAAACATACGGAAATATACCCCAAGTGGGTATGGATAAACCAAAATCCTACACTCTCAGAGCGAGGGTCAGCTTCATGGATTCTGGGGGAGGCAAAAATTCGAAAATATACTCAAGAAACAGATCTGGACCAAAAACACGACGTTTATTGGATCCAGATCGCACAGGACAGAAACAAATGGAAGGGTTTGAGGGAGGCCTATGTCCAGCAGTGGACGACCTAGGCTGGGGAAGAAGAAGAATGTTGGAGTACTACTGTTTAGTGAACTTTTCTTATTAAATCTGAAGTAGTTGTGTAGATATATTAGAGAACTGCTTTAAACGATTATAGATAAAGATAAATTAAAATGTTTATGAAATATTAATGGACATGAAAAAATACGCATTTAGATGAAGCTGAGATAAACTAATATATTCAAACCAATTATTACAACATTTGATTTAATCAAATTTGGTTTAAACTACACCGTCTTATTTGGTAAACATACTGTTGATTGGTTTTCTTCATCTGTTAGATTCAGCAAAAATTATTTAATAAATAGTTTTGTCTACCTTTAAGAAGATCTACTTATAATCACCATACTACAATTTTATGACTAATTATTTATCAATGTATTCGTTAAATTAGATATTTTCAGTCTTTCTTGATCGTTTTTCTGATATTTTGTATCTGTTAGGATTTTCACACATCAAGACAATACTTTTTTCAATTATAGATGAAGATAATGGCTTAAGTGTAATCCTATTTTCCAAGGGTAATATTCTATAACTACGACTGCTGTTTTTAATACCATATAATATTAACTCAAAGGTACTAAAAAATTTTTTAAATTTATGTCCTTTATATTTAGTGTCCGACAAAGTAGCATAAACTTAAAAATAAAAAATACCACAAAGGCCAAAAATTGTAACTTTCATAAATTCTCATAATCATGCTATACTTAAAGCACCCTAGTATTGAATAATGACTTGAATATAATGAGTTAAATCACCTTGTTCCTCAAAAATGAAAAAATTTATTGTTTGCATACCCCTTTAGCCAAAAATACTTTTAATCATAAAACTAAATTCGACCACCAACTCAAACTTCTGTTGCTGTAGTGGTTGAACAACTTAAATTTTGTGTGTTTTGAAATGCAGAGTCTCTATCTCATCAAATACGGTCGATTTCCTAAAAATAATCTCTTCTAATGCTGCCTGAAGGATTCTTCTAAGAAATTTATTCTCGAGTTCACTCCGCGATCGCCTGTTCCAAGCCAAAATAAGAAAGGAAAGCAGATAAAGAAGTTACAAACTGGTTTTAGCTGACTTGGTAAGACCTTCTACCTAAAATTACTATTGAAAGCCGGAAAAGATCTTTGGTGTTAAGCATCAACAACTTAATACATAGGAAAAGACAAAAAAAGAAAAATAAAAAGAAAAAATTAAAAAAGCTTCGAGTGGTTTATCGATATCTCAGTAAGAAGGGCAGATTGGGGAAGATGTTGCACGATAAAGAAGACAGAATATATAGATATAAAGAAGCAAAGATAAAGAAATAGTAGAAAAATTAATGATAATGAATGTGGGCATACTAATAATTAGTAAAACAAAATAGCGGAACGAAGAATTTAAAGGAAATATTACACTACTGGAGTGGGGTGAATAAATAACAAAGAGATAGATTGGGAGTAGAAATGTTTACTCAAAGTAAATACAGAAATCAATAAACGAATGAATACTAAAATTAAAACTAAGCAAACGTATTTGAGGCATTATAATATTAGGCGTATCGTTCCCAGCAACAACAGTCTAGTAAAGAAAAAGGAGAAATTTATAGATACGATAACGAAAGAAATAGAAAAAGTTATAATCGCAGGCGACGTAATACAAAAATAGAAGCAGAAGGAAAGGTGGAACGGTAAGACAATTTGCAGAGGACACTCTAAACGATAACGGAAAAATAATAATAGAAATCTGCGAACCACATAACCTCAGAGTAACAACATGATTCTTCTGACATAAAAATACCCGTAAATACATCCGAATACAAAAGAAACAAAACCTTAAATACATCATAATAAAAAGAACAAACACTGCAATAACAATTAAAAATTTAAGGGAAATATAATAGAACTGAACACAGATTCCTAGTGCCATCCGTAGAGTTTAGAGAGATTATAACACAATGACAATTAGAGAAAACATTAACAAAGAATCAAAATTCAAACCATGTTTACCACACGATTAAATAAAAGAATTATATCAAAGACGACTGGATCAAAAACAAAAAGTATTTGAATATGACAGTATAGAAGAATGGTATTAAGGAAGTCGCATCTGAAGCATTACAGAAAATAAATGAAATGAAAAGATATATAAGTAGAAACTCGTCGAAACAAATTTAAACTCTACAGTAAATGATCAAGGCATATAACATTACTAAAAATTGAGAAAAAAATAGATAGGTAAAAACTCTAGTTGTCAAAAAGAGAAATGTGAGATAATGAAAAAACACGCCAAAGAACTAACCATCACATGGGGAGACGAGAAGCTTGGAGTCTTGGACAATTATAAAAACACTAAATACAAATAACAAAAAGAAAGTGTATGTGCCTCACATTGGGGAAAAGTAGTGAAAAATGTGCTATAAAGACTTCCCAATTCAAAAAAAAATTATAATAAAAGAACAAAAGAACGATAACAACGAGAGAGAAGATAATTATTTTTACTCCAAAAACAAATGCTTAATGAGGTGTATATGACACCAATGTTCAAAAAAGAAAACCGAAGAAGACGTCAAAACTGTAGAGCAATAAGTGATTTTACTGAAAATTAATAGAGATAAAATGGTACACACAGCAAGAAAACCAATTATAAAAAAATAGGACAGTTCATCGACTTGGAAAAGACGTATGATAACATGAGTACCACAAACTTTGACACAGGTATCGAAAAATCTGTATAAGAATAACACAATAGCCATAAAAATTAGACAGAAAATGAGGAAAGATTTTGAAGTTACCAAAGGTTTACTTCATGGCTGCTCCACATCATCGGTTCTATTAAAATATTCCTTGGGTTCACTCTGAGAAAGTGGAAAAGAAAAGTCAAAGACATTAAGCATGCCGATAGGAAGCAAATAGACACAGAGAAATCTAATTATACAACAATATTTATATATAAACAATAATTATCATGACTTGCAGTGCAGAAAACTGGATCATAAGATCATAAAGAGATGTGGGGGTAACCAGAACGAACAGAATAAAGAACGAAGATATTAAATAGAAAATGAAGATACAAACAGATGCATTGAATTACATAAAAGAAACGAAATTACAATTGTCTGATAAAATCAATAGACAAATAAATATAGTAACTGATTAAAGTGCAATATCAAGTAAAAAAGAAGAAAACCAAGACAATTTTGGAGAAATAAAGCAGAAAAAACAATAGAAAATGGAATATAGGTGAACAATAAAACAGCAAAAAATTAGAGGTTGAGATTGAAAGAACGAAAACGGAGACAACCATAGAGCCTAGCGAGTTAAATTTTCTCATGAACTAACCAAAATTGGACAGAAGAAATGATTTTTTATAGCCCTTTTTAACGATAAAGATTGAAAGTACAGTTTGCCCCTTTATCATTGATCGAAAGCACATCTTTTGTATTATACCACACAAATTTGTTCTTCTATCGAGTAGAATGCGTATAATGAATAAAAAAATGTGGAAAAAATAATAAGAAGCAAAGGTTAAGATTCCCTGCTGGGTATCAGCTCTTCCATCATGTTGTGTTTAAGGCAATCTGTAAACTCCATTGAATTACCATTGACTGGCAACTCCTATTAATTATGATCTCCTTAGTATTTTTATTTAAAGATTCTTTCTAAATCTATATATGTGAGTTATAGCGTCAATAGACATGTCTAGAATTTCGCCCACCTGTTGCACCATCCACAGTCGCAGTTGTTGGTTTCAATATAAAGTGGTTATAAACAAACCTGTAAGTTGTAATTCTGGCTTTGCTTTGATTGAAAATATGTAACGATAAAAGACTAACTCATTTTTAAATTTTTCATAAAATCTCCTTAGTTTCCCGAGGTAATCGTCGCGTTTGAATGTTTAGTTAAAATGATTCTGATAAAGTATGCAACAAAACATGTATCAAAGATTTTGTAATACTTCATTACTTAGTGTTAGCAATACGGACTATGTACTCTGTCTACCCAACCATCGTAAACGATGTCTTAAGCAACATCAAAAGCCCCTCACTACTAGATGGCCCGTCACCCACCTGCGACCAACTACCGGCGGCACCGAAGGCCCACATAAAACCTAGACCACACATAAGTAAATAAGAAAATTTGTCCTCCAAACGTCTCCTCCTACGAGCAAACAATTAAAAATTCTCCCGTAAGTATTACGTAGTTCTAAAACAAACTCTAATTTCTTTTTTGATTAAAACCCCCTGTAAAGTGTTACAAAATAAATTATTATTTTTTTGTAAGTTATTGTTTATAGAATGTCAGTAAACTGCTCGGCAGCCTTGACCGGCCAGTCTTGATCAAAACAGCAAGTATTGCTGGCAGAGCAAGCAATTTGTCCTCAAAGGCCGTCTTTAATTATGGGGGTAAAATGCTTTACTTTAATTAACGTGCGTGCGCCAGACACCGTAGATTAATTGCAGTAGGTTTTATGCAAAACACTTTCAGTTAGCAGTTTCGGCGCTTAACGAGGCGGAACGCTGAACGGCACGTCAGGGCTGCCGTGCCGCTGCCCGCTTTTTAATTTGTATCACAAATCAGCCCTAAACTTATTCGAGCGCTCCGCAGTTAAACTTAATTGTTCGCTTACAAACGTTTGCTATAAACGCGCAAAGCTCAATGAAAGCTATTAAATGGGTTAGGTGTACAAGGGCACAGATAAAATTTGAAAAGTTGCAGTGCTTTTTATATCTTGTTAGAGCACATCTTGGGTTTTCCCTTAACAGCAAAATGGAAAACAACTTTCATTTTTAATGTTCGAATTTCAAATGAATAGAAAACACATTTTTTATGAAATGAATACAACTCTCTATTGCATCTGAAAATTTGGTCCATGACAATTACACGTAAAACAAAATATTCGGTACATGACTACCACGAGCGGCATCACAACCAACAATTTTTTATTAATATCAATTTTGCAACACATTTTGACAGATTTCTGGTGCAATCTGGGCAATTCTGGCTCAAATGACGTCTCTCAATGTTTCAGTTATTTGTGAGTTGTTGCTATAAACATAGTCCTCCAGGTAGCCCTGCAGAAAATAATCCAACAATGTCACATCACAACTCTGTGGAGGTCAACCAATAGGTCCGTTACGCGAAATCACGCGATTTTGAAATTTTTATTTTAATAAGTCAATTGCTTCCGTCACATTCGATCTGTATGTGACGTGGCACCATCTTGTCCAAACCAAGCAATTTGATCCACAAAAAGTTTTTTGTTTATTGTTAGTAAATTTCCTTAGTCAGCTTAAAAACGTATAGCCCAATTATACCGCTCGACCAAAAGCCACACTAAACGTTATTCTATGTTATGAATTATTTGAGCAAATCAGCACTTTTATTCAACCAACCAAATATCCAAGAAACGAATTGATGACAAAACGCATGGTCGATTGGCTTTAGATGCTGTGTTAATATAACATTTCAGGCGTGTGAATAAAGATCTTTCGTCAGAATCTTTTAAAGAGTATTGTGAAACAGATTCAACTGTAGAGCGCGACGACGAGTCGATGTGATTGAAGTTTTTTCAACATTTTCTCGAAAAGCTGCAATTGTGGGACCGATACGCACAGTATGAACATACGGGTATTTAGTTAAATGCAATAGAGTGTATTTTCTTTCAAAATAACCAAATTGTATTTTCTTTAGGATTTTGAATACCAAAATAATCACGTAATTTACAAATTGTTTCTATGCCGGATTCATTATCCTTGTAATAAGTTTTAAGAATTATTAAACATTATTCTGGCACGTATCGTTCTATGATTAAAATGATCATAAATAAAATTAAATATTTTATGACTTGTCAACATTGGCACATAAAAAATAATCTACCCATAAGGGGTAAAACTATTAATTTCATTTCAACCAGGAGGATTGAGAAGTAGCGAACCATGTGATAGATGAAGACGAAGTGTAATTTGGGCAATTAACTCTTTTCAACCCTTCAAACCGCCAAGGTTGGGTGGCCTATTTTCAACTCCTTTGCAATGGAGCTTGGATATATCTTTTGGGAATCTTTAGAAATTGTATCGCCTTAAGGTACATCCCCAAGAATTGGAGGGAAGTAAAAGTAGTCTTTATTCTAAAACTAGGCCGCAAGAAAATTTCGCAGGCCAAATCTTATCGTCCAATCAGCCTTATGTTTCTAAAGACACCAAAAAGACTTTGTAACAGAGAAATAAAAGATGGTGCACTAGCAATTAGTTCACTACACTCTAATGCGTTCCAGGAAGGTCTACGAAATCTGCATTATACTTAGTAGTAGGACGGATAGAAAGATCGCTGGACAACAAAATGTTCACTCTAGCCGTATTTATTAACATAGAAATTGCCTGTGATAATACAACCTTCGATAGTATTGATACAGCCCTTTGACAACAAGTGGTAAATAACACCCTACGAGAATGGATTCTACAACTTCTGTATCACAAAGCTGTACAAATTACCGTGGGAGATAAGACCATTAAAGGCACAGTATCTAGAGGCTGTCCCCAGGGAAACGTGCTGTCACCTCTACTATGGAATCTAGTAGTAGACAGCCTTCTTGAGCGACTCAATGGTAAACTATTTTACACTGTAGGTTATGCCGATAACATAACTATCTTGCTCACCGGCAAGTACAAAAAAGTGCTTTGCAACTTCATGCAAACAGCACTTAGAATGACTGAAGAGTGGTGTATAGAACGGTTATTATCGATCAACCCCTCCAAGACAAATGATACTATTTACGAAGAAACGAAGGTCAAAGTCCATAGAATGCCTTGCCTTTTCAGATATAGTCAAATATCTAAGAGTTATGCTTGACAAAAAGCTAAATTGGGAAATTTGGAAAACCGAAAAATGTCTTAAATTTTGGGCAAAAAATGGGTAAACTTTAGGGTCCTTCACCAAAGGCTCTCATATGACTGTACACTGCCATAATTAGACCTATACTATATTATGGTGCACTAGTATGGTGGCCTAGAACCAGACAGATCACTGCAGTAACCAAGATTTCACACGTTCAAAGGCTGGCGTGTATGAGTATCACGGGAGCAATGCATCTCCCTTCACTAGATCTATAGGTGAAAAAGGTGGCACTAGTCAGCTCTAAGACTGCAGTAAAAGGGACTTTGGAACGATAAAGGGGTAGGGAGAAGACACAATCGTATTCTAGAGGAAGCCGAGCAATAGATTCCTTTTTGGAAGCAAAAATGGATTCTCTTTCGCCTATTTATAAATTTAGGAAAGTCTTCATAATCTTTCTGAATGCTGAAGAGGCAATCAAATCAAATATAACCATCTTTACAGATGAGTGTAAAACGAGTGAGAATACTGGATCAGGTATCTTTTCAGATGACCTGAACCTCCAAATAAGCATAGCATTAGGCAAACTAACTACAATTTTTCAAACGGAAGCATTAGCCATAATGCAAGGGGCAAATATATTACTTCAAAGAAGCATTTAAAAACAAAAAGGGCATTCTGGCTTATATGGTAACGAAAGCGCAGATAATATGGCAAGGTGAGGCTCGGAACATCCATTCTGTGGTTCTGAGCCAGCCCCCCCACTATCATCAGCCGCACTCTGCACACTAACAAATCAAGAAACCCATAATCCCCATTGTAGTAGATGGCTCAATATGAAGATATGCCAACATGGCTACTCAAAATCTAACGAAAATAGCTTACTTCTGCACACAGTTGTCTAGAGGCAAACTGTGACTTGCAGTAGGAATATTATTAAGACACTGCAAACTAAAAAAGCATATGTACAGAATGGGCCTCGTAGCGGACCATCCTGCCGATGTTGCAATTTAGAGGACGAGACGGCAGAGCACGTTCTTTGCAAATGTCCTACGCTTGATCCAATTAAAGGATCTACGTTGGGAGAGTTCTGTCCTATCATGACCAGCATCAGCGCCACCTCTCTGACAGACATCCTCAAGTTCATCCGAAAAATTGATTCGCTTGACTGATGGATACAGGGGTAGGATATAGGGCCCAATTTAAACTTAAGTGCGCGTGATTTAGTTACCCTCCACGTTATATCCAGAATCCAAAATATAACAAATAAACACCAATTAGTAGAAATATGCCCTACCATCAATTAACAAAAGAAACTTTGAAAGTTGTTAGTTTTAATAAATTACATCGAAAAATGTAATTTCAGTATATCTAAAACAATTATTATAGAGTACAATACAGCACAAGTTCTAATTCTTTGCGATCTCTAATTACTATAGACAACTTTAGAAGAACCACTAAATCAAGAAAAACTTTCCAACTCTTATGCAATAATAAGAGCGGCTGAACGAAGTACATACTTTGATTTAAAAGTCTTAAGGATTGCTTGGGTATGTGTTTTATCTTCTTGACTGCTCCATATATCTTGCATCATCTTCAGCGTTAAGCTTCAAGCAACGCTTACAGAGTGTTTGAATATTTATCCTAAATGCATTTTTGCATCCTAGAGTACTAGCAATAATTGGACGGTATAACCATGCGTTATAGCATTCTTTATCTTAGGAGTATCTAAGGTGCATTGTAATTTGTTTGTATGATATATTTATTTTCAATCTCATATAATAATAACAATAAGCAAATCAGGTTACTACAGTGGTATAACAATGGCATTTCATATGCCGAACTAACATTCACTGGCGTCCTTCATTATAAAATTACTTACAGTTCTATACTGCAGGTACATAATAATAAATAATTAATAGTGAAAAGGAAGTTCTAGTGGTTTGAAACGTTGGAGTCTAGATACTTAATCACTATTTTCAAGTAGTGTTTGAGAAAAATGGATTAGATACATTTCTAGTCACTACAGATATTTTTTACTGCAATTCACTTCTTATCTTTCATTGTTTCAATATTGGGAACATAGCAAGGTACACTATTAATAATGCGAAGAATCTTCGACTGAAAGCGTTGTAATACAGAGTCCGGCAGGAAGATGCTACGTTTTTGAAACAGCTACAACATTGGTGGTAGGGAAACTAACGCATGCGCAATGGTTTATGTACGCTCATTATTAGTTACCATTTCAGTAGCCATGGAGCCGTGAACAACTGAACAACGCATCTTTGTTTACGGTACCCGTGTTGCAACCAGTCATGCTATGGTACAAATGCAGTGAAGAATTCAAACTCACTTCAAGTGAGAGAGTAACTGTGTGGTGCGGAATGCCCGATTTGGCATAATTGGACCCTACTTTTTCCAAGAAAATGGACGGTCAACTCACGGCGTTGTTTCACGATGTTTCGAGAATTTTGGGTTGTCCTCGATAGGGTTTTGTTTCAACACGATGGAGCTATTTGCCATACCTCAAAAACGTGGCTTTCTTAAGACAAGATTTCAATGCGCAGGGATGTGAAGTGACCCCTCGATCACCGGATCTTTAACCGTGCGATTCTTTCTCATGGGACTACCTGAGAACTCAAGTTTGCATTAAAAATCACGGGCTCTTAAAACTCTTTCGGGAGCCATAATCCGAAAAATTCGAGCAATTCCACGCGCTGTGCTTGGAAGATGTGTGGATCATTTTTCTACCTGCCCGAACAATAATAAAAATGATCGGCACTTAGATAGTCATTTTTCAAACCTAAACTACATTATTTTTGTTTTGTGCTTTATGTTTAATGCCTCCCTGAATGTTACGCAGTAGTCCCCAACTATTTGCCATATCTCCCTCTATATCGGTTCTATAACGCTTCTACATACCAACATAACATAGAGAAAGCGTAGAGTTTCGACCCAACAACCAATAATATTTTTTTATTTGAGGTATAGATGTTTTCTCTAGGTCAGGTACGGGTTCTCCAGATTGGGTCTTTGTAGAGAAATGTACCTAAGTATTTTACGCAGTCTGTTTGAGGTAGTGTTCGACAATTTATGATAACTTCTGAAAAGGTGCCTTTGAATTTAATAAAAATGATTTACATTAACTTGTGACTTAATTTTAAAACTCCATTTCTTGAACCAGTCATCACTTCGAGCGATTGCAATAGGATCACAATTTGTAGTGAGGATTGCCATATCATCACCATGCGATGCAAGAATTGTACTGGGGCTGGTAGGTGTACTGACTGTATAGAAAATGAATATCGCTTATCCTAAAACGCTTCCTTACGAGATTCCAAATTTAGTAAGTTGTAAATCTGTTATTGCTTCTCCAAGCTTAACTTGAAAGTATCCTTTTTTGAGGTATATGGATGTGAAATTTTTATCGAAGACCTAGTTCACAGTTAAAGTCAAACTAATCGGTATCCAAAAAAGTACAGGTTGCGTTTCTATATCGTCTCTTCCAGTAGATGGAAAAGTGCGACATATCATTGATAAATAATAATGTTAATATAAAAAAAATATTCAAACACATTTGGAATCTTTAAATTCCTTGCAACAATGTACTTTAATGTTACTGCCTTTTGATCGTAATTTCTCGTTCTCTTCCTTTACTTTCAATAGCCTGTTTTTAATGATATAGCCTTGCAAGCGTATGCTTTAGTCCGTACCGTTAAAGCGATTAATTTTTTTAAGACTCATACTTATTTACAGAGATAAATCAAATATAATCCAAAATTTTATACACCTCAGGAGATAGCTGCAGGAATTTTTCAAAAGACTTAAGATCACTCAATCATTTTTAAGATCACCGACGTCGACTAAGCACAAACGGAACTGGAAAAATATTTGCATTATTCATAGCCTTATTGAGAGTTGGTGAAAATGATTCTGAGGTGGGATAAACTACGATAGTGTTTAGACAACCCGATACATTATCTTGCTTCAAGACAATAACCGACATGCTACAGCTGCCAAAACTGATCAAAAAATAAAAATTTGTTCTTGACTGCCCTAGAACAGGTGTCCTATAATCCAGACTTATTGCCCTACAATTACAATTTTTTTTGAACTATAAAAAACATACTCGGACTGCAGAAATGTAACGAAGATATTGCTGTAGATCTGTTTATGATATTATAACCATCCTCATTTTACGAGAGCAGGATTAAAAAAATTACCTATCCGTTAAAACCAATATGTTCATAGCTTAAAAAATTATGTGTTTTTATGATGCTTCAGTAAATAAAAAAATCCTTTTTATTTTTGATTTACCCACGTAGACAGACAAATACCAAGATCCTCAGTAACCACAACTCCAATGATTGCGGAAAATATAGAAATATTTGCTTCTTAATTTAATCTTAAAATTACTGTTTCGAAAAACTTAACACAAGACATTAATATTGGTTCTGTTCATCCTGCCTCTTTAAAATCATAACCTGGTGCAATGTTTACAAGGATAAATCAAATATTACATATAACCATGAGGTAAATGGTGAGAGACACGACTTATGGACGTTGAAAGCACTATGACTACTTTAGTGGGTATTACAATGTACTCTCGCCTGTTGTGCAATGGATTCTTATCAAATTTCTCCCAATAGAGAACTTAAAACCGTGCGGAGTTTTAAGAAGACTTAAAGCATAGTTTTAGAACAAGACCGATAGTAACTAAAGTGTGCGTGTGGCATAAACAATTTTGGGCAAAAACCAATTGAAGATAAGATCACCGGTATTGCTAAAGAATCAGTGTGACTGAAAAGAACATTTGGATTGTTCGTCTCCTTGAGGATAACCGCCTATTGAAGGATGCTGAAAGGTAATCCAAAATGTCATTTGCTTAGCAATAACCTCTGCCCTATATATTTGGTCGAGCTTTGCACAAAATTGAGGATTTGTTCCCGACTACTCTGCAGCACCTTCCCTAGAGTCCGGACTTATAACTCTGCAATTATCATTTATTTGGGCTATAAAAAAAGCACTATAAGACAGAGATTAATGTCAAAATGTTCCGTTTCTAAAAAATGTTCTAATTGTAAGTTAGGAAATAAAGTAGAAAAAATAACTTTGTATATTTGTATTTTTATAAAACTTTAAAAATTTCAAAAAAAGTAATTCAGGTTTATATTCGATACCCTTATATGTCATAGGTTTTATATTTTATTTCTGTATTGTTATTTTTTATTTATTTATAATCAATAATCTTATTTACCCAGCGTTTATTAAGATATTAGATTGTAGGCAAAGTACAATCTATGTAGCCTGTCACTTCTTATAAATAATTCTTGTCATTATTGTTCCTTCGTTTCATGTTACTCTTCTTTTGTTTAGATTTTCTACTAGCGCGCTCCTCCAGAGTTTTCTCGATCTTCCTCTGTGTCTCTTCTGTGTTGCTAGTCATACCCTTTTTGTCTGTCTTTCTTCCTCCATGCGTACTACGTGTCCAAACCACCTTAACTGTTGTATCTCAAGACTTTCAAAAATAGGATGTACGTTTAATACTTCTCTTATCAGTTTATTACTTATTTTGTCCTTTCTAGTAACTCATTTCACCGCTCTCCGCTGCCTCCTTTCTTCTACATGGGTAATAATATTCCCACGTCCCAGTTCTTTGGTATTTTTTGTTTATTACAGATATTAAATATTTTTTCAAAAATTTCTATCCCGTTTCGATCCATGTTTTTTATCATTTTCGCTGTTATGCCGTCGTGTCCTGCCGCCTTGCCTCATTTCAACTTCTTTATGGCTTCTATTATTTCCTTTTTGTTAATCTCTTCATTTTCTACATTCTTGGTGTTTTCTATGGTTTTCTCAATTTCTCATTTTTACTTCTGTCGTGATTAATTACTCTGTATTCAGTATTTCTTCGAAATACTCTTTCTATCTGTTCATTATATCCTCATCTTTTAATATTTTTTATTTAATGTTTTTGTGTATATATTTTTGTTTTGCCTACCTTTTCGAAGTGTTTTTAATATTCCATAAAATAACTTTTGGTTGCCCTTTCTATTTGGTTCCATTTTTTCTCTAAACTCCTCATAGGCTTGTTGTTTCGCTTCCTCACTATCTCTTTGTGTTTTAATATTTTTTAATTTTTTTTGTTAATACTAGATAGTGATCGGAATATATTTTACGTCCCCTTCTTACTCTTGTGCCCTTTATTTCTCTTCTACAATTATTACTAACTATAACGCAATTTATTGTTGGTCTTTAATTTCTACTTATTATTTCTCTGGTATACTTATGTACGACTTTGTGTTTGTGGAAGGCGCCTGTTACTATGAAATTGTTCAGTATATAAAAGTCTACTATTATATGCCTCTTGAATTTCTGTTTCATCAACTTTTCTGCCTACTCTTCCGTTTAGATCCCCCAGAATTAATAATCTTCCTTCACTTTCTACTGTCACTTCTGTTAGTTGTTTCTAAAACTCATCATTTATATATACTTTAAAATTCAAAACTTTGATGTTTTCAACATGCTTATATTATCTATATGTCACCGTTCCAAGTTTTAAGCCGCACTTCCTGACAAATGAATGTGTAAACGTTGTGCTTAAGTAATTTCCCTGGCATGTTGGCACGTACGTTTTAGTCTCTGTTGGAATCTTAAATGTGATTATTTTTTTATTTAAAAAGCTTTTAAAAATTATTGATTGACATGAGCACTGTATCTATTAAATACTTTTAATGGAAAAATTTGTAAGTCCTAAGTTCTTCCAAAGGAATAATAATGACGCATTTTGTCTGTTTCACCACAAACAAAAGTTTAAAATTGCCTAATATACATATAGTCAGTTCGCAGATAAGCGGTTAAGGCGTTCGGATTCCGTGCGGATGAACCCAAGTTCGATCGGTCCAAATGCTAGGCGGGTAGCCCACTCATTGTCTCAAAATAATTGAATGCCTGAGTTTAATACAAACAAGGTGTAGTAATGCGGTTGTCTAAGGCGCGGTGCTTGCCTTGTCAGGGTTGGTGAGCGACAATCGGATAGTAAGGATAAGCATATAGAAGCCTCGACCCAACAGTTCGTATACGATTCTCTGCCATGAGAAAATGTAATCTACTTATGAAAAGAGCAGCTATAACTGATACTCAAAACCCACCAGAAGTTGCTTTTCTAGACATTCAAAGAATAATTGTGCAGTGCATTATTAGTGTAAAAGACATATTCAGTGAGAAAACTCACATGGAAAACTTTACAGTAAATGACTGTAGACAATAACTCATTATTTATGCTAGATGATGTTTCAACTCTCCGTATTGTTAAGTACATGATTGCTCAAAATTACTTACAATGCTTAATTTCTTTAAAGCATATCTATAGGATATTTTTTCTTATCTTTAATTTTTACCCATACATCCATTTTCTTTAAAACTTTTTTAACCTTATTTAATCGCAAGTGTCATAACTATCATCAATCCCAAAGAAAACAATTTAATTTAGCAACATTCATTGTAAGAAAAACTGGGCAAATTTTAATAATTATTTTTCAAAAAAAAAGCTTTAAAGAGGCATACAAGCTACTAAGTATTGCTTAAATTATTTCCAAGAACAATACCCAATAATATAAAAAACAGGCTCAACTGCTTCATCACTACCTCACCATAATTGTTTTAGAAAATTAAAAATCAAAAACCAATCTGCCAAATATTTTTAGGCCTCAAATAATCCAATATTTTGGACATGTTTCAAATCATTTAAATCATAATATAGAAAAGATTATGATTCAAGAAGAGACAGATGGTGCACCTAGTAAATAAAGATCACCTAAAAGACACTGGATGACAAAAGACAAATTACGGAACAATGTAAAGTTGTTTAAATACCAGGTCTTTAGTTAATGGAATAAATTATAGAAAAATTCATTTGTGGTAGATTCTTCGTAACAAAAATCAATGGAAGAGTACTATTTAAATATAAATTGAAATCACTTCTGTTACTGAAAGTCGCAAACATGGAAGGAAAATTGTAAAAACAAAGCGTGGACCTAGCAAGATCTGTTAAACCTACCTTAAATATGTTTCAATTAAAATTTATGCCATAGATCTTAAAAGGAAAATTCAATTTTCCTTTTTTGATCAAAGACCATACTGTCATTTGAACTTATAAAAATATTTGGTAACAGATATCAATAATCCAAAAATCAGAAAGTCCTAAAAATGGCTACAATCAAAGACAAAAGCTTTATTTCATTATAAAGTCCAATTTCTTCGTATACATAAGTGAATCAAATATTAATCGATTTTTTTTAATTTATTGAAGTATCACAAGAATATAAACATTAAAAGTTATCCTTCTGCATGATCTATTGAGTTAGAAACACATTTTTCCAACAAATAGACAGTTTTCCGATCCCATTATTGTATAACAAAAGCTTTCTGAGGCACCATGTAATTGCACACAAATTCTTTGACAGCAACGCAGTCGTTAAATCTATGTCCTTCAAGATTTGACTGTAGGAAGAGCATTCCAGTGCAGACCAAAACAAATTCTCAAGTTTTGTGGAAATTGGGGAGCTGTATGAAGCTAGGCATTATCGTGAAGCAAAATAACGTTCCGAATCAAAAATTTGCATACTTTACGACCCTACTAGCAATTTTAGCAGGTCCTTGAGAAAGCGGCGAAGAATGCAAATAGTCTCTTCAGATACACTAGTCCTCGGTAACTTCGGTGACCTTAAGTTTCCTTAATGGTGCGGTCCCCGAACTGTAGCTTAAGTCTTCTGAAAATATCTAATTGGCTTTTGCCTTCTGTTGTGAGACGAGTATGGCTTGCTTTGAAATTGTAATACTGACTAGAGGCTGTAGTGCGAGGTAACCTACCAGGGAATCCCTTTCATGAATTCCTACCTACAATACTCACAAGTCGCGCTCCCTGTTCACCTCTAGTCGAAAAAAAAGGAAATTCCAGTTTTATTTGATTTTCCCATGTATTATTTGTGGTAACATTTCAACATCTTTGTTATCTATGCACTGTCAATGACAAGTAGAGTCCCACATAATTGGGTTTTTAGTATTTCCTTGCATGACTTTGCAAACCTTGCACTTACTTTTGTCCAACAAGAAAATTCCCCAGAGTATAAGACGTTGAGCGACCTCCTAAGAGTTTTGTCTGTGCGTGCAAAGTTTAGGAGTTTAATAAAGAAAATAATTTGGTAGAAAAGTGGCAATTTCGACAAAAGCACGGCAATACAAGTGCAACGGGATCCGTTCTAGACTCAAACTATAGGCAAATGCACACTATTGATCTCTAAAACTGTCTGTCCTCTGTAGGGTAAACACAGTTCCCGTTTCTATTTGCTTTCGCGTTCGCTCCCTGCGCCCGGATGCAGCGCGGGCGCTAATAAACAGAATTCACTCTTTCTAAATTACACGTCGATCGTTTTTGCTGTTATCCATCAGTCCGTCGAGGAGCGCGCTATTTATTTTCCTCCGCCGCGTCAGCGGCGCCGGTTAACGATCCCATTCAAAACATGCGCTTTCTTTGTGGCGCTCGTTATTTTGAATCTTCTTTCAGGCAGAATTAAATATCGCGGGGCAAATTGCGCTGCCCGCCAGCCCTCCTATTCCTAAAATTCGGAAGCGAAATGCCCCCGGGAGATGCTGTACACAATGAGAGCTTTGGATTCAAATGACGTTGGAAAATCTTGCTGAATTGTTGTTACAACATCCATTTGAATACCCATCGTTGATTTTCTGTAATTTTTAGCTGAAACCTTTATTATATATTTTATCACACCGTTACATCAAGAAACTGTAAAGTTTTTATTTGAAATAAATCCAAACGTCACCCTGGGCAGCTTATTGGAGACTTTTAATTTATCTTGGATTCTTTTGATTGTTGAACATCGTATCGTGGACATGTGGTCGCGAATTGAAAATTATAGTTGCTGTTATGATTTAAAATGCTGAGACTATAGTATATTTCATTTAATTACAAATCCCTTTAAGAAGAACATCTGAGACGTAATAACAAAGGGAGTCTTAGAGATCAGCTGTATCTTAATCTTTGAGACCTAATCAGATAGCACTCACAATTGTCTTTTGTTCCAGTAATTTTTCAATTGCAATTCTAGAACAGTTGAGGGCAACCATCTGACTATAACTTATTTCTACAACGACCATTTTACATAAGGAGGTTAGAATAGACAATTGGTCTTATAATAATTAATCCTATACCCCCTAATCACTTAATAACTTATTAGAAGAAATAACAAAATACAACTTAAGCATAGCTGCGCTTTAAGATATCAGCTAGCCTGGTAAAAACTTAATACCAAGGAAGAAATGTTTTGGTGCATCGTGTGGTTAGATTTCGGGTAGTTAAACCGTGGTCGGAGTTTAAAAACTCTTGACGTCAGCGGCGGACAACTTCAGAAAAAATCCTCTACAAACCACACGATACACCGAACGTACACCTGGTTCTTTAGTAACTGCCTTTGTAGTTAGTAAAAGAGCATTGCCCAAAATAATGGACTTGAAGCAGTTAATGACTAACTGATCAAACTTAGAATAAGAAGAAGTTTCTACAATACATACTTTGCACCTACGCACCAACAGAAGATAAAGCTGATAGCATTAAAGAAGAGTTCTATACAACACTAGCACACACTCTTTCCAAATGGTTTAAAACTTGAATACAAAGATAGGAAAAACAGTGCTTCAAACCAGCGACAGGCAGCCACAGTCTGCGTGAAACATAAACTGATAATGGTATCAGACTAATGGTTTTCATGTTTTCAAATTATTTAAGAATAAAAGAAACCTAGTAAATAAGGCCACGTGGATCTTAGCGAAGAAAAAAAAACTAAAGAAACCATGCCCTAATAGATAAAAAACACAATGCAAGGCTGCTAAATGTCAAAAAAGGTTCCGATCAATTAGAACAAAAGTAAAAAAAACTTCTAGAATCTATTAACTAAAGGGGAAAGGAAAAAACAAACAAATATCAATAAACCTAATGACAAAGAAATAGAAAGGAAGTACAAAAATGATCTCCACAGATTTAAAAAATACATAGAGACAATGGAGCAAAGCGAAAAAAATAAATTTGAGCAGACTCGACCAAAGATAGTTGAGAAGAGGAAGATGAAACTACAAAAGAAGATAAAAACACTGTGATGGAAAGCCCAAGAGAGAAAGTACGTGAAGCTACAAGAAAACTCAAGTGTTAAAACAATTCCAAGTGATTAGAAAGCTTATATTATCTGTCTCGTCTTTAAGGAAGGGCGATAAACTCAAATGCATAAATTGTCGGGGTACTGCTTTATTGGTGGCAATATATATATAGCACTTACACACGTTATGTACAAAAGATTAATATAATTTCCAGAGAATACAAGAGGCTGATATCAAGGGTGTTCGACGAAATATATTCTAAAAAAAGCTAGAAATTTGACATGGAATTTTGAAAGACATATGATAACATTAAACAACATGTAATATATAAAACATTAAAATATTTTAAAACTCCAATTAAACTAAGAAGAATCGACAAAATGACGATAAGCGGAACAAAAAGCATGTGCAGAATAAGAGAGCAGCTATCTGAAGATTTTGATATAAAAAAGGGAGTAAAACAGGGCAAACTACTATCACCACCATTCTTCAACCTAATACTAGAACAATAGGAAAAATTATCCTCAATTCAGTTGGATTAGTATACAACAGGAAAATACAATTGCTAGCCTTTGCAGATTATGTGATTATAACAGGAAAAAACAAAACTGCTATTAGTAACGCATTGGTCGAATTGAAAAACGGCATACAATTTAGCCTACAAGAAAATGAAGATAAAAGTAAACACTTCACCACAACGAGAAGACCATCTCGACAAAATGAAGAAAAACCGTACTGGCAGACAAATAATTTGAAAAAAACAAGCGAACACAAATATTTTGGAACATATGGACCCAAATAGTATTGGCAAGAAGATAATTTCAAAAATAATATCAGGGAATAGGATAATGCATGCAGTAGATCATCTACTTTGATCTAAATGATCTAAATTGATTCTGAATAAACATTGGAAAGAAAAACTATACATAACACTAATAAGACCAGTTGTCTGCTATGGTTGTGAGACATGGTCTTTGAACACTAAAAACCAAGAATTATTAAATTGATTTGAAAGAAACGTGTTGGGAGAGATATATGGCCCGGTATGTAATGAAAACCATAAACTACAAGAGACCACAAAATAGACCAGAATTATCACAGTGGATCATCAGAAAATTGAGGTGGTTCGGACACGAGTGGCGAATAGAAAAAGATAGATTTCAAAAAAGGCAATAAATGGGACATCAGAAGGAAGATGACCACCAGGAAGTCCTCAAGAAAGATGAATCGACAATATTCTAGACAAGCTAAGAAAATTTGGGAAACTTAATTGGAAAGGTTTAGTCAATATAGGGAGAATTAGAGGCAGGTTGTAGAAAAAACCAAGTCCTACGATGGGCTATAATGCAACAGCGTGTATATGTGTGCGTGTGTAGTTAGAACAAATCAGACCGTATACAAAAAAATTTTAATTTTGAAAATTTACCTGAACGGTTGTACATAAAAAATGTTACAGTAATTTCAAGTACACAAAGTAATTAAAGATGTTAAAGTTCAACGGTTAAAATTTAGTTTTGATCATTGCTACAGTCATTTTACCAGCAAATTGCTATACATTGCCATGCAGGTCGTGGTAAGCTGATTTGCCTGACCTTTTGCAATGTGTTGTGTTTGGAAAAAACAGACGTCAGAAATGCAAAAAAAATACGAATAGAAACTCTTTTATAAATGACGCTATATTCTCAAAAACAAAACGCTGTTCAAGAAACGTAAGCAGTCATACTGTGAGTAGAATCGCTGTAAAAATTTTAAAAATAATCAAACGTCCAATTATACGGACGACCTTATTAAATAAGTACAGAATATCATAAAGCCTAAAGTGACCTTGGTGTCAGTGCATATGAAAATATCAGAAAACTTTGTGAATGCGCATGAAGAGATGATAAAATGCCATCCATTTGCAAAAATAAGAAAAACGCAGTTACAGTGAGCTTCACAATTGGAGCTAAGCTCTCATTGCCTTTTTATAGATGTCAGGGAATGTGGATTTTCTAGGAGTTCCTCAATTGTATTTGGTTTAGCAGCATAAACCTTACTCTTAAGATACTCCCACAGAATAAAATTAGGAGCAGCTAAATCTGGAGACTTGGGGGGTCAAACTACATCAACAAAACGAAAGATTAACGTTCTGAAAACATTATTATTCTCTTTCGTTTGTTGAAACCACATCTTTCTCGGGTTATTTATTATAATAAAATTAAGTCAGCAATCATAATAATAACAAGGTATTTTATAAGTTAATTGCATGTTTGTGAATGGGGTAAAGAGTTTGGCGCTCAGTCGTGCATCCTCGCTTATTCCGTTGGGAAGGTAGGGTTGCTACGTTAATTCGTAGGACCACATGGTGTTTTCCGTTACACTCTTTTGAGCTCTAATTGTTGGATTAGAAGTAAAAACACATTGTTGGAGTGTTCAAAAAACACTTTCATACAGGCCTCGACCTGCCAAACTGGCGCGCGCGGCCCCGGGTTCGAACCCCGGCAATGACAAACATCTAATGCTCTCCGGCCGCCATACAAACACATTTGGCGGTCGTAAAATACATTCTACCCTATCTACTCGCCAACCCGCCCGGCAAGCGTGGCGTTTAATTGCCAAAAATCACCCAAAAAAGGAAAGTCTATGCTCAATACTGGGCGCCACAAAAGGCTGAAAAAAAACATTTCCAAGTGGGTATTTTATTTATGTAGTCCTAGATATGGAACTGAGTCAGCTTGAGGTGTATTAACATTGTTAATAGTAACAACTAGACAGTGTTTAGGGTGTTTGCTAAAGTCATGTTTTTATTCTGTTGCGACTTTCTTATAGATAACATTTTGAGGATCATCACTACATCTAAGACAGTTCTGTGCGGCGTTTGTGGCAGGTCAGTAGTGTAAGGTAGCGGCCCCAAGACACTACCCTGAGATGCACCAGCTGTGATTTAGTAAAGTTGTGAGTAATGACTTGTTTATTTTGTTTAGAAATAGCGGTTTGGCAAGTATGATGGAATAAGATAATAAGGATTAAAAAAATCCTTGATGCTTTATCATATGTTGAAAAATACCGTTAAACATTATGTTATTATAATTAAGAAAGGCTTCCGCTTCATTCTTATACACCACGAGGTTGTTGGTGCTTCATAAAGTAACGCGTAAGAAATTAACTATTATTAAGTAATTAACTTATTCAATTGTAAGAGTTGGTTGCACATGCCTTTAAATTCGGAGAAAAATTGGGTAAACGATAACTCTTTTATCGGTTGACTTTGGATTTGCCTATAGATTTTTTTAAGTGCTCAAAAATGCATAAAGTGATCGACAAACGGTTTGCTGTGGTTAAGCTTTTGTTGTATCTTATTTTGCAATTTTGAATGTACAAAGTAGGGCTTTGTAATTGGCTGGGTGCAGCCAACAAAGTTTCTTTTGATATAGTGCATGTTCGTGTACATTACAGTTATTCAAACTATGATCATAAAGTACAACACTCACATGCATTGGATGATGATAGGATAGTAAATAAATAATAAAGCTAAAAATAAAAAATTGGGAAAGAAAATTGGGAAAAGATATAATAAATAATTGGACAGTTAGCTTTTTTATCTGATACCGAGACCAGCATCTGTCGCTTCAGACCTCAACTCTTCGGGACGGCATTAGCCTCATTTTTGAAATTGAAAGAGAATTGACTTTTCTAATCAATGTGTAATAACTTTAAAGCGTTCTTCTTGTAGCATCCATGGTCACAAATTTACGTATCTTTGTCAGAAAATTATGAAAATGCTAACTTTAAGTTAATCGATCACCTCCTACAACAGATTTACAATTAGCAAATGCTTCTGAGCATCTGCCTGGACCAAGAACAAAATTCCAGCGAGTGTAGAGCGTGCTTCCTCTAATTTGTAAAGATAAAAACAAGAGTTCCGCCATTTATATTTGAAGAGGTAATTGGTTAATAATGTTTCACCAACTACACTTTAGATAAATCCTAATTTTCGTGCAACAACCTCACAAGAAAGTTTGTCGGACAATATTAGCATCTCCAAAGCTTCGAACACCAATGATTAATATTCAGAAAAGTCTGCTAAGGATGGACATATCCTATTATTTATAACTATTTAAAAATATCTATGTGACTCGCTTCCGTTATCAGTCTTTGAAAAAAAGTTAGTGCAGATTCTGTCCGCTTCACCACGAAAGCCATCTATATAGGACAAGAAAGATATGTTTGCCTGTAGGGTTAAACAGAAGATTCTAGAAAGCACAAAATGCAACAGTGTGCATAGCAATTCTTTCACACTGATAATCAGCAAGAGCACAAATAACAAGTCGTAGCCGTAAATTCTGTATAACAAACAGCTTCCCCCCAATCCTACTCATCTACCAAAGCAAAAATGCTACCATCCACACTGCTTTGGACAAACCTCAAGGCTCTTCGGTGATACTTTTCAAACACAGATCAACACAAAATAATAAGCTCGGCCCTACTAACAAAAAATAAAGTAAAATTTTTTTAAGATCAAAAAAGAAGTTAGAAATCAAAGATTCTTGTAGTCAAAATTATGTAATTATACAGAAGGCCAAAAACATTTGATTTCAAAGAATATACCAAGCCATACGTTACCCTAAATCCCTGCCTCAAAGAATTTAAAAAAGCGGCATGTGTTTTTGATCAATAGGTAATTGTTAGCATAGGTATATCACTTCCAGATACAACCTTCACTTGGTGTTGGAAGAATTCTACTTTTCCGAGCCAGTCGATTTAATCTCTAAGTCACCTACAAAACACTAAAGACTTCATGTTTGTCAAACACAGCAATAAGAAATCATCCAAAATTAAAGAACTGGTGATTTGGTCTTTCACTTTTTCGAAATTTTTAATTTCAATCTAATATTTAATTCACCTGAGTCATAAAAGAACCAAAAACTAAAAGCTACTCAAAGAGAGTCGCAGTTGGAAAATATCTTGAACAAAGTTGAGCCCTTAAATATGGGCAAATTGAATAATAATCATAAGGATAGTGGAAAAAAACTCTTTTCAAAAACCCTGTTCTGATCTAAAAAAATACCATTAATTTTTGTTCTTAGAATGGGACCCAAATAAAAAATTTTGCTTCTCTTGTCTATTACGTAAACTGTATTACGCTCCTCTCTTCATCTATAGCTACATATTCTGATTGATTTATTGTATAATATTTTTTAAAAAATCTCTTTTCGTTGAGGGAATGAAAACCACCATCTCCTATTAACCAAATCTCTTGTTGTCGTGCTCTCGAAATATATATAACGCGGTTCTTCATTGCCAAAATGCATAATGGTCTTGTTCGCACATATTTTATCTTTATAAACTTTACTGTTACTCATTTCCAAAAGGGATATTCTACGGAAATGAGTTAAGTTTAGAAAAATAACGAAGTACACGTCCTAGTGGACTACATTATAGCGCCCACAATATTTATTTTGTATTTTATCTTTTGCTTAAATATTTTGCTACCAAAATGTGGATCATACCATTATCTGAACAAATTAAATTATGAAAAACAAATGGATTGAGGCAGAAAAAATTGGAATGCGCGCAGAGCCAATCTTTGCAAACGGAATGCACTTAGTGAGGACGACATTTCTTAAAAACAAATATTTTCATTAATAAGAATCTGCAGATCGGTCACGTTACTCCGCGCATGACCTGCGCCAATATACATGCCGAATCATTTTATATAACTAGTTTGTTGTGCAAATAGGTGCAATTGTCTGGAAAATTGGCCGGCTGTTTGGGGTTCCGCCCTCGCACAACTTGCTTTGATGATGGCAAATTAACTGAGCAAAACACTTTAAGTTTGGCTCTTATTAACTGAGCGCGCAGTAATTAGCCACGTGTCTTTCTAGACACTGCCGTGATTAACCAAATTACTTAAAAGTTGTCAGCACACAGAGGCTCGGCAACTTTGATAACTAATTGTCAGTACTATTAAAAATACGTTAATAAACTTCAGCTAACAACCCCCCTATGCGGGGTTGCTAGCCCCCATCAGGTGCCTCCCCAGGTGGCGGATAGGGAAAAGCCTCCCAGATATGGGTGGTACCGAGAAATGAAATACTCGGGGCGGACCAAAACTAGCAAAGCAGCGTCTGACTTCAGAGAAGCGGCTGCAAACAGCGTCTGTCTTCCCAGGTTAGGGACGGCTAATACCAAAATCTTCCAACCCGCCTAGTCAGCGTGGAATATAATGACTATTACCCCTTTAAAAAGGGCAGACCTATGTCCAACAATGGATAAAACAAGGTTGAAGAAGAAGAAGAACAAAGCCCACTAATTTAGTTAAGAGAGATCCGGTTCGAAGGACCAGAATATCAACTTTTAATATAATATTATAGAAGACCAGATCTCGATTTTCTTCTTCAGAACAAAAATTAGCTTCTCTCATTTCATCTTTAAATCACTTCTTTAAAAGGCTCTACCATCCTGATTGTATTATATTTAGGACGTTCAAAACTTATTGATGCTTTTCCTGGAAATTCGGTTAAAATGCTCGCCTAGTTAGTGTGTAAAGATAAATAGTAGTGCTATGTAATAACACTAAAAAGAAAAGAGAAGATACATTACCCTTGAAGTTGTGAATAAAGTAGAAAACCGTAGAAACAGGTTACAATAGCAATAATAAACGGCATAGTTTCTTTTCAAAGGAGAGAATGACTTAAATATCCATACGAGTTTAGTAACTATATGTGGGAATGTAGCTCCCAGCTGCAGGACTGTGTATCATGTGGATTATGCTAAGAAAGGCAGAAGCAACTGGAATTATTCAGCGTATCTTTGACTCAATAATAGCAAACCAAAAAATTCCACTTGACATACTGGCGAATGAGACAGACATATCTCTTGAAGCTTTGCACAATAAATTTCCAATACTCCCCACCGCTCAACAGAACCAGAAGCGCCTGAAGATATGCTAACAGTTGTTGCAGCTATAGAGCGTTGGTCAGAAGATGTTTGAGTATCTGATTGTAGCAGATGAAACATGGTTTTGGCATGAGATGTCGGAAAAATGGAACGGTCGCATACTTTAATCAACAAAAACAAATTGTGATTGTCTTTTCGAATCAGGAAGGGAGTTTGCTAATATATTGGATGCTCCTTCATAAAAGTACTGAAGAGACTCCGTCGACATATTTGACAACGTCGTTACAGTTATAGAGTCACGACTCATTGCTTTAACATGACAATATGCACCCACATACCAGTTGCCACAGTGCAGATGCTCGGATACATCGCATATCTGTCAGATCTTGCCGCGAGTGACCTCACTTGTGCAGTGAAAGAGTCAGTATACGGTAAGAAATTCTCCTCCATTGCCGAGCTTTAGTCTTAAACCAGCTGTCCGCAAGTGGTACCTCAACTTTAAATTAAATTGTGAAGTAATAAATAAAGTGCATATGCATTAAAAATAATACTTTTCCCTAATAAAACATTAATAAAGAGAAAGCAATCATTTTTAGACTGTAATTCCTCCAAAAAGTACTATTGAAAAGATGTTTAGGCATAAAGTATTCTTACAGCAATGTCAACAACTGTACGGTTACTTCATCAAGTCCCTTCTATAAGCATACTTCCGTACACGTCACTAATCCCATATTTGGATATCTTGTTGTTGTTAAAAATTATATATATTTCGGATACTTGAAACATTTGTTTATAATTTTCTTCATTTTCCTTGCCACTCTTTCCCGTCTTCCTCCATTTGTTTGATCACGTACGTTTTGCTGATCTGAACCTTGTACCAGGCAGTGGAGTAACATTTCGTTTATTTTAACGGTTTTGGTGTGGCGACCTTTCGCCCTTGAACCTTCTGCGTTTCGAGACTTGATATCTCCCGACTGACGTTTTGCTATCGCACACAAAACGGCATATGGGCTTTTTTGCTCGGCCTGCGAGCCTGCATACGCCTTCGGCGGCACCTTTTGGAATGCAAAGTGCTGTCGAATCAAAATTTCCCGCAAAATCATCCACCGCTAAGTCAGGCGCGAAGCCCGACGATACTTTCGCAACGCAACCCGGCCAGTGCGGTCGTGTTTTAATTTACTCGCAGCTAACTCCCCCGCAAGACACTTTCAAAACGCAACCCGGTCAGTGCAGTCTTGTTTAATTTACTCGCATCTAACTCCACCGCTAAGCCAGGCACGAAGACATCACAGTACGGTGGCCACCAGGAAATCAACGCCGCTGAAGCCGAAGCCGATTGATTACATGTGAGCGATTTGGCAATACTCGTTGGTTGATATCGGTAGCCGCCCCCATCCGCTTTCGTGCCGGCTGTTTAAGGGACGATTTGGGCCTCAGAGTCTTGCTTTCGGGACGGGCCATACTTAGTTCCCCACACCGCTCTTCGAGGGGTGCGGCTATTTACACGCCTGCCTCTCCAGGTTTTGATTTAGTAGCAACCAAATTGTTATTGCTATACATTACATAAGTTACACATTGATTTCCGCGCTAGTTTCTTTTAATGTTCTAAGTATGTAATAGTAAAATGTTAATACAGTACAGTAGTCACTTGTGACCACTAGAGCCACACAATACAATCTTGTTCGTTTTCAAAAACTACCGTGTACGCACAAAAAATAAATATTGGTGATGTTCACGCATTACATAAATTACACTGTTTTTCATTTGGTTTGGTAAAATATCTACAGCAGTGAGTAAATCGTTTCTATTCGTGGACAATTATGCAAAATTTATAAAGTATATTTTAAAAAGAGTTGCACACTACGACGCAAGCTCGCAAAAGTGCTTTTAAAATATCCAATGCCACAAGAGTATGGGTAACAGACGAAGGAAGCATAAAATGATGTATATTAGAGGCAATTAATAGCATCGAAGAGTAACAATTGGAAAAGAGGCTCTTGAAAGCGACCTCAACGGCGACTTGTCATATATGGTAAAGGAAACCTTACGGACTAGATCAATAAGGAGAAGGAAAACCGGATTCAGGTGGCTATCCAAACTCCTCATTGTGGTTGGACTATTAAAGGACCTTTGGATCTTGTTTGATCTTTATGCACGCTTTGTTCCGTTCCACCACCTACCAGCCACTTTATAGCTATAGAAGATGGGCTTAGCGGGTGTAACCATATCAGCTCTGGCATCCGGATTTGGAAAAATACAGTCTAGACTCGGCCATAACGTTATTCGGTACTACATTTTCCTTTGAACGCAATCAACTCCTTACCATATTAGGTAGCTGTGTTACACTCAACTCTGCTCATCACTTATCAGTATCTATTTTTGTAATCTCTTCTTTGTGTAAAAAGTAAGGAGGTAGAATTAAAGGTTATGCAAGGTATTAAGTTTAAAGTATTGCAATCACAACAGATGCCTTGCGTTTTGGCAACCAACTATCTACTACTCACTTTCATGGTTTAGGTATCTAACTAGCCTCCAAAGGTCCATAAGTAGTCTCATTTAATAAAAGAACTTCCTCACTATTGAAATTTCTTATTTCTCCCGGGAAAATTTCCTTCTGCGACTCTCGATAGTTTTATATGTTTATATGTACAGCTTGCACTGTTCTGTTAACAAACCCACAATTAGTCTCAAACTATTGCTTTCACATTTGCTCTAGTGAAATTCTATAATCAACATTTATTAGTGACTAATTTCTACTGTCAGTAGGGATTATAATAGAAGAGCATTGAGCTACTTTAAAATCCGTCACCAATTACGCCATCGGCCTTTTGTTTGTCTCAGACAAGCGTATTATATATTGCAGTCTGTTAAGGTCTACCACCAAAAACCAGAACTTTAAGTGCAACCTGATTATCCAGGTAGATGTATATTCTTCAATTTTTTTTTTATTCAACTTCTTTATTATTTATTGGGCACAGTAATTGACAGTTTTACAATTTTAGCTTGAAATTCTACAGCACAGACTTACCAAAATCTTTGCTTTTAGTCTTGGATGATATATACCAGCTTCTATTCCATACTGTGTTTTGGAGATCTCAATCTATGGTTGATTATCATAACGTTCAATGGTATACCTATAATAGCATTTGCCTGCAAGTCTACAATTTTTATTGTTTACTCTTACATAGAATACTAAAAAAAATTAGGTAAACATATTATACTACGCTGTTGTAAACAGCATATAGAAAAAGTATAGAAGAATAATTCAGAAATTGATGTTTCTGTTAAGAAAAACCTCGAATATAATTACTAGTGGAATACGAATTTATTGTGGCAACCAATTATAAGAGAAAACATTTTGAGACCAACTCTATGATCTTCCCGCAAAGAGAGTTTTGAAAATGTTTTTTTTTGACAAAACACTAAAAAACAATTTTGGTGAAATGAGAACTGTGAATAATTAAGAAACGGAGAAGCCTGGTAATAGATGACAATCTAGTGTAAGTCAGACTCTTAAGATGTACTAAACGACAATCATTCCATGAGAACTGTATCTTCCTTCGTATAAAATTCAGTATCTCCAGCGGTTGTCTAACATGTAACAAATGTACAAATGGAGTATTGAAATAAAAAGGTATGGGAAATGGCTGAAAGGAGTGAGATGGGGTTAATTATTTTTTTTATTCTGACAAGCGTCGTGTGTATGAGTATATCTATGGAGTCCTAAGAATCAGAATTTCTCATTTAGGGGAAAAGAGAGGTCAAGCGACCATTTTGATGTCACTAAAAAATGTTACTATTTATACTAGCAAATTTGTTGGCCTTTAATTCTTTGACGATGGAAATGGTGTCTCACACCGCTGTGATACGTGACCATGTTTCAAGAGATTATCTCTCCAATCCAACCAAAATTGGGTGAACGTGAAATATGGTTCCAACAGGACGGAGCCATTACCTATATAGCTGCCATAGGTATGGAATTGCTAAGAACAACGTTTCCAAAGAAGTTGATCTCTCTTAAAGGAGATATCGAATGACCGCCGAGGTTCCCTAACCTTGCTCCTCCTAAAGCCCAGATAACCCATGAATCGTAACGTGTCGATGTTCCCCCAACTGTCCGAAACACCACACAAAGAAGGGTGTACAACACCACCACTGTATTTTTTATTGTAATTGTAAGGTTACATCGGTCTTCTCAAAACTATTCGCTAATATATAAAACAAGCAACAACAATTTGCTTCTACCGTGCAAAATTCCGAAAGCTCTACGTAAAACCTGCATGTTGTTGTTCAGCCAGCTATGGAACAGTGCTTCGGGGCATTATTCTTTCGCCAGATTAAAGCCGAATATTTTATTCTGGGGGCTTAGTTTCTGTTCGCTGCTACTGGACCGGCACGGCTTTCAGCATCGCTAATTCGCATTATCAGCGGCGCCACAATCCCGATCCGCATGCTCACTACGACCGAACAAGCGCTGCGTGCTCAATAATAGCTGTAGCGTTTGTATTCATGTGCTCTTTGATGTTGGATTAGCTTGGCATGTTTGCGCGGCAGTTAATCGTCTAGGAGATTACGATGCGATTATCCTCGTCGAGAAGCAAATGAGACTGCAATGCGACTCCCGCGACAATTAAGCAATGCCGCAACGTAATAAAATGCCTCTAATTTGCGTATGGCAGAACCTGGCGAGCTTATCGGATTAAAATTTATCTGATATTAAAAAATGTACTAATGACTGTAGTATATTAAAGCAGCCGTACATTTGCTGTCTTTTCTTAGCTTTAAATGAATGAAAATACAACTACTCTGCTCTCTATGTTGTTCAATACTCTACATTTCTCGTCTTTTGCTGTTTTATTCTTTATCTCTCTAAACAGACATAATTCTTTAGCTTATAGTTTGTCTTATTTATAACTAAAATTCTTACAACCAGTACTAGTACATTAGAACAAAATTTTCTTAAATATCAAATATTTTTTATTTCTTCTTATTTTTTTTTCAATCATTGGGCTCATTTATGAGGCTCAAATGTGGTAGTGCATGTGAACCATACAATGGCGTTGGCTAACTCCAGTCAGCCTCTATATTAAGATAGTGGTAGCAAACTCCAGACAACCCAAGAAATTCTACTAAAGATATGATAAAGAACCGTCCTTGGTAGAGTTGGGGTTGAAATGATATCACAACTGTACCCAAATTAACAAAAATAATAAATATCTAAGAATAACAGAAGAACAATTGTTTACACAAGAAATCAAATGATGAAAATAGTGAAATGTTAGCAAATACTATAAGCACCTAGAATATGGTTATTAAGACTACTTATAAACAAAAAATAATAAAGGACATTAGACATTAAAGTAAGAAGAAAAATTTCATGGGTGTCAGAACACGTTTTCCGTACAATACAAACATAGATACAAAATCAGACAAAGAACTGAAAAACGTGAACTTACAAATAAATTAGACATAGAAAAGCTAGAACATTCTAAGATAAGAAAAATGTATGAAGGATAAATTGACAGGCACTTGGAAAAAATCAATAGACAAGAGAATGAAGAAGGGATCGAAGAGTGTTGGGACAGATTAGAAACATTAACAAAGAACTCGGCAAGTAACATGTTAAACTAACCTAGGCAACAAATTAGAGAAGAATGCGATAAGGCAATAAACGTCTCATAAAAATAGAAGTAAGAAAAAGAGAAATTTGCTGAAGCAAAGAAAGAGTCGATAAGACAAAAAAAGAAAATAAAAAGAGCATTTAAACTGCAAACCACACGAATTAGAGACAAAGTGAACACTTAACCGAAGACTTCTTGGAGAACAAGATAACACAGAGCTAGTAAACCAACTGCTAGAACAAGAACGAAACATGCCGATCGAACCAGCTAAAGCAGTTGGACAAGCTATTAAAGCTCAAATAAATAACAAATCACTTGTGTTTGATAGTCTCTACTAGGCTATACAAGATAGCAGGCAATAAATTCGAGAAAGAGCTGCACAAGCTAATAATTCATATTGTGATTGAAGAAAAAATGTTTCAAGATTGGAAGAATACTACAGGTATAATAATTCTTCACAGCCTACGAAAAATTTTTTTAATCTACTGATTGCTTTCGTTTTTCAATGCGAATTCTAAATTTTCCTTGAACTATTCCCGCGTATAACATTGCAGCTTGATACTAAAGCTACAATTTACATAGCAAATATAACAGCAATGCTACGAATTTATGAATGCCTCCCGTAGCACTATCCAGACGTCAGGCCCCAGCGGCGCGCTGCATATGCACATGCGGGGCTCGAATAATGGGAAATTGCCAGATGTTTACGAGAAACTTAGTGTACGTTGTGGCACCGACTTTTATGGTGTTTAGATATCACGCAGCAAGTCAACTGAAGTCCCGAAAGCTGTATGAGTGCAACATAAATAGTGTTACAGATAAATATAATGTAAATGTAGGTTATTAATTATATGTATTGTGTTAAATAATTTGGTGCATCTATTCCATTATATCTCTTCCACGTTTACTTTGTATTCATAGATTTTCTCTATTATTTTCTTTTTTCATCATATAGATGGCATCTATTTTAGATTTTCCTTTTGTAAACTCAAATCAGTGCTTTTCTACCACATAATCCGTATTCCCTCTTGGTCTTTTCTGTATTATTGGTGATAGGACCTTATGAGTTGTATTCAATGGGGTTATTCGTCTGTAATTCGTATACATCTTTTTTATAAAGAGTTATTATCCGACCAAACTCCCATTTTGGGGCATTTTTTCTTCTTTTCGAGATCTTTCCTATCACTACATTTGTTTGCCCTTCTAATTTTTTTACACCATATTTTATTAGTTCCATGCTAATTCCGTCCTTCCCAGGATCCCTTAGGTTACGTCTACTGTTCATAATTTCTTTTACTTCTTTCATTGTAGGACTATCAATTTTTTATCAATTTCACCTACATCCCTAACCTTGAAGTTTTCTTGGATTGATCTTCAGTAAGTAAACTCTTAAAGTATTCCTCCCATACCATATGGTACTCTTCCTTTTCTATTATTTTGCCATTTTTAGTTTTGTATTAGCAATTTTGCTTTTTTATTTTCTGGTAAAATCTCTTCATATTGTTATTTTCAATTTCGTTCTGGCCATTTTCTTTTTCTTTTCTCATTATTTTCTTACATTCTTTTCACTTTTTAGCAGGGAAAATTGTAGGATTCCAGTTCTAGTCTTATATAAAGCATCCTGTCGTTTTTTTTATCATTAATTATTTTTCCTTTATTTTATATAGTAGCATAAACGCCACTTTTTGATACTCCTGCTCTTGATTTCCTGAATAAACAATTTTAGGGTCTTTTTTATCTATCTTTTCTTTACCTTGCCATTTTTTTAATTTGATCATCTCTACACGTTTCTCAGAAAAAACTGGAGGAAATTCAATGAAATCGATTTATTACCTCGCCTAGCCTAGAGTTCTGATTTGGCACCATCAGATTACTATCTGTTTCGACCCATACTTTTCGACTAAATGCCGTCTTGGCAACTTTCAGGAAGTAGGAAACGGATGCCAACCGTTCTTTGATTCAAAACCGCAAGAGTGGCACCATTGAAGTATAGAATACTTGGTTCGCCGATATATGGGTGCTATAGAACACAATGACAAATGTTTCAAATTTTAATTTTCTTCTCCTTTAAAATATCAAACAAGTAATTTTCGTATTACAAAATGAAATGACCCTTGCACCATCCTAATACTTGTAACAACAATCTTTTACCATTTTTACTTTATATCTTTATGGTGACAGGAATATTTTTCACTATATAGCTCAGTACTTTTGTAACAGAACACCAATTATACTTTCTGTAATTATGTTTTTAACATTTCGATCGTCTTTATACTATCGTTCAAGTAAAAAGAACCAAATCGTCTTTCATTATGACAACACTCCCTCCCATATCAAACTCTACTTTCCTATCGATGACCCCACATCAACCGCTCGCTGAAAAGCTAATAAACGGGCAAGGTCTTGCGATAAGTTGGTGACAGATGTGAAAGCGTGGATTTTTTTGAAAAGTCCAGTAAAATCAACTACTTGCCAAACAAATGGATAGTGATAATTGAAGTTGATGGTTTTTACACTCCTTTTAAGAAAATTACCACAATTTTGAAAACATTTAACATACGTTTGGACTACAATGTTCTCTAAACAATCCCACCAGCAAAACGCCAGTTGATAAATTCTTCCGAACAGCAAACTGCAGGGCAGCCTTTCGCCGGCGATCCAACACAGCCTATCCATTACACCCAATCGGAAAGTTCGGGACTTAATTACGTGCCTCCGCTGCTGAACCCCCGTTTGTGCAAATGGCGCGGCGTCGCCGTCAAAATTAACCCCGAACTACGAGCATGGAAAGGCTTTTTGGTTTCCGGGCCGCAAATTGTTTATTCTGCAGGCCAATTCCACCTGCGGAAAGCCGCAGATTTGCGCCTAAGATCGGCGTCCCCGCGGATCAGCGGAACGGCGCCGTTTACGCGAGGCGCTTGGCACGGGATTACGTCCGCATTTTTGCAGCACGCAGGTGGTTCCTGCGTAAATCCTGCGTTTAATTTTAGACGGCTGTCGTTAAAAGTAAGACGGATTGCACGAGTTTTACGAGAGCTTTGCTACAACCTTTAACGTGTGTGTGCTTTATCGTGCATTTCTTTCGCACGTCCGTTTACATCTTATTTGCCCTTGAAAGCTCGATTTATTTTTATTTTGTTTCATCAATGATTTGTTTAATTTAAATTTTTGTGGTCGACAAAATTTTTGTGATGTGTGTAGTGTACAATATGCAGCATATGGTGTGTGTGGTTTGTGGTATGTCCGATTTGTGGCTTGTCCGGTTTGCGGTATGTCCATTTGGGGGTGTGCTTGGTTTATGGCGCATCCGGTTTGTGGTACGTCCGGTTTTTGTACGGCCGGTATGTGGTGTGTCCAGTTTGTGGGGTGTTCGATTTGTGATGCGTCCGATTTGTGGTCCGTCCGATTGGTGATGTGTCCGGTGTGAGCATAGCCGGTTTGTGGTGTATCCTCTTTGTAATGTGTCCGGTTTGTAATCTGCCCGGTTTGCGGTGTGTCTATTTGTGGTGTGTCTGATTTGTGGTCCGTCTGATTTGTAGTCCGTCCGATTTGTGGTGTATCCGGTGTGCAGTATATCCGGTTTGTGGTCTGTCCGATTTGCGGTGTGCTCGATTTGTGACGAGTCCGGTTTACGGTGTATTCGTTTGGAGTGTGTCCGGTTTGCAGTGTGTTTGGTTTGTGGTGTACTGATTTGTGATGTGTCCGATTTGTTCTGCGTCCGATTAATGTTTCGTCTGATTTGTGATATGCCCGATTTGTGATGTGTCCGATTTATGATGTTTTCAGTTTAATGTTGTTCTTTTCATATAAATTACATTTTGCTATTAAAATTGTTTTTCTGCCTAATTTTCTTTATGATTCTAGTTTGTTCTCGAGCATTTTCCATTACCGTTGTTTTCATTTACCTCTATTTTTCATTTATGTCTGTGTAGTTTTTATACGTTTCTTGCAGTATGCCTTATTTTATACACAATAATTATTAATTTAGCTCCCCTAACTATACAATTTTCAATAAATTTTGTTTATATCAACACAAATATGTACATAAACATGTTTTATTGAACCATATCTAGTTCAAAACATTTTTTGTAGGTAAGATAAGAAAAATTATTTCTATAAAAATATTTTGTTTTATTAAGTTTCGATTACCATTCCTAAATGAAATATTTGATAAAACCAAAAAAGCATTTCAACTTAGCTTCTGCCTTTGACAAACTTCGCCTTTTCAAATATTGCGTCTGATAACCCCAGCTTCGCGGAAGCAGCCAAATCAAGGCGGAATTTTCCGGCAATAAAGCGGAAACGTTGACTCGAGGACCCACCTTCGCTAAATAGTCATCCATCTCGCGAGTAATCGCAGCTATTTGCTCAGCCGTCATATTATCGTCAACCTTCGTTTTATTAGAAAGCGGGGTTTCATTTCGCCTCTTCTGCCTTTTTTAAAGATGCGCTGAAATTTGCGGCGCAGTGGCGGAACGCCAGCTGCTCCAACAGGGCAAGTAAAGTTCTACCTTTTCCATAATATTTCGTAGCGAATAAAGATTAGCTTGCTATTTTTCACCTCCTTCTTCTGCTTGTGCCGTATCCTCATTGGACGTTGGCGATCAGTCTGGCCCATCTAATCTTGTTTATCGCTGTTCGGAACAGGGCGACCGATGTCATTCCTGTCCACTGCCTAAGGTTGCGAAGCCATGAGATTCTTCGTCTACCAGGACCTCGTTTGCTTTCGATTTTTCCTTGCATAATTAACTGCGAAAGACGATATTTATCATTTCGCATGACGTGACCAAAGTATGCTAGTTTCCTTTTCTTAACAGCATTAAGGATCTCTCTGTCCTTGTTCATGCGCTGAAGGATTGTCTCATTTGTTACATGGTGTACCCATGAAATTCTGAGCATACGGCGATAGCACCATAGCTCAAAAGCTCCCAATCGTTTGTTTGCAGCTTCTGTGAGAGTCCATGCTTCTGTCCCGTATAAAAGAATTGAGAAAACATAACATCTAAGTATTCGAGTACGAAGTTGCAAATTTAAACTCAAATTACAAAGTACTTTCTTTAGGTGGTTAAATGCACTCCGCGCCTTTTCGATTCGAACTTTTATTTCCTGAGTATGGACCCATCTCTCGTTTAACGTACATCCCAAGTAATTAAACGCCTGTACTCTTTGTAAAGGGATTGATTTATGTGGAAATTCACGTTTATGTTGGCATTTTACTCATGATCATCACTTTTGTTTTACTTATGTTAAGCCGCATACCGTAATTTTACTAGTTTCTGTTACGCGGTCTATTAATCTTTGCAATCCTTCTGAAGTGTTGGCCAGCAGAACCGTGTCGTCCGCATATCTAATGTTGTTGACTATCTCTCCGTTTATTTTGATTCCATCTTCTGCACCCTCTAGGGCTTCTTTGAAGAGGTTTTCAGAGTAGGCGTTAAATAACATCGGGGACAATACGCATCCTTGTCGAACACCTTTGCGGATGTGAAATTCTTCTGATGTTCTGTCCCCTATACGGATTGTGGCTCTTTGTTGCCAGTACAAGTTGGCAATGATTCTGGTATCACTGTTATCTATTCCTGCTGATTTTAATGTTTGTATTAATTGCTCGTGTTTTACGCGGTCAAACGCTCTTTCAAAATCAATAAAACATGCAAATATATCGTAGTTGACATCACGCGCTCTTTGTATTAGTACTTGTATCGAGAATAAGGCTTCCCTTGTTCCAAGGCCATCTCTGAAACCAAATTGCGATTCGCCGATATTTTGTTCTAACTTGCTGTATACACGTTGGTGGATGATGTGTAGAAAAACCTTTAGTATATGGCTCATTAGACTAATTGTGCGATGATATTCACATTTCTTGGCCCCTGGCTTTTTTGGTAATGGGATGAACGTAGAGAGTAACCAGTCATTGGGCATGTTTCCTGTTTCGTATATTCTATTGAACAAATCTAATACGGCCTGCGTATGTTCTGCTTCCAATAACTTTAGAAGTTCTCCATGGGTTTCATCTGGTCCTGCTGACTTGTTGTTTTTTATTCTCTTGATGGCTTTCAACAACTCTTGTCTAGTTATAGTTGGTTCTAATGTGCCAACTATTACATCAGCGTCATCTCTATGTTCATCCGAAAATGGTTCCTCCATGTACTCTTTCCATCTTTCTAGTATTTTGTCTTTATCGAATATTGCTTTATTATCTTTGTCTGTGACTATTCCATTGGATTTTGTTCTTACTATTCCTGCAGTTTCCTTGATCTTTTTATGTAGGTTTAGTGTATCATGTTTTCCCTCTAAGGTTTCAATTTCTGCACATTTGCTTCCTAACCAGGCTTCCTTCGCTTCCTTGATTTTTTGTCTAATAATATTGTGTATTCGCTTATAATTTAGTTCACTTTTATTTCTATACCTGCGCCTTTCTTCCATAAGATCTAGTATTTCGTCCGTCATCCAATCATTGTTTTTCTTTCTTGGGTTCTTTGCTAGCTTATTCTTTGCAATGACGTTCAGCGTACTTATATTGATTTCAGAGAATTTTTGATTTAGCTTCCTGCCGTACATTCTCTGTTTTCAGTTTCTGTACATCTATTCTTGTTTGTCTCGTACCACTTGCCGTTGCTTTCTTTAATCGTAACCTGAATACAGCTAGCAAGAGATTGTGGTCAGATGGAACATCTGCGCCAGGATATGTTTTAACCGATGTAATCGAATTGCGGAATCGTTTGTTTATCATTATGTAATCAATCTGATTTCTTACAATGTTGCCGTTTCTATCAGCGGGGGATTTCCATGTATATAATCTTCTGCTTGGTAATTCAAAATAAGTATTCATAATAGAAAATTGTATTTCTTTACAAAACTGTACCAGCATTTCTCCACGCTCATTACGTATTCCAAGACCATATGTTCCTACTATTCCTTCGGTTGCTTCGTTGCCAACTTTAGCGTTTAAATCTCCCATAGTTAAGAATATGTCTTCTTTCTTTGTATATTTTATTGCTTTCCTTACGTCGTCATAAAATTGTTCAATGACTTCATCATTGCTGTCTGTTGTTGGCGCATAAGTTTGTATTATGTTCAAACTACAAGGTTGTGCATTTATTTTTAACATAGCAACTCTATCCGATATTGGTAGGAATCCGCTTACTGCTTTTTGAACGTCCTTTGTTATTATAAAACCAACTCCATTGCGATGTTGCGGACTATCATCACCAATATAGTATATTTGATGTTCATCTACCACACACGTTCCTTCGCCTGGCCATCTCATTTCGCTGCATCCCAATACGTCAATATGTAGCCGTCGCATTTCTTTAACCACGTTGGCTACTTTCCCTGCTTGGAACATGCTTCGTATATTCCACGTGCCTATGTTTAGTTTTTGTTTCAGTTTTAATTTTGGGGCAATATTGTCTCTTATTGTACAGGGATTTCGCTGGCTGACGACCTGGGAAGCCCTGTGATCTTCCCTTACCGGATCTCGGTTTCCGAGCCCATGATCAGTACATTCTTTAACATTATATTTCTCTGCCATCCTGATTTTTCTTGGGAATATAATGAGGTAGTTTCCCGTTGCTTTCCTCATCGCAGTGTTACAGCCGGGTGTATCATAATTTGATAGCCACCTGTAAGTATATGTTACTGTTACCGAAGTCATTCTTCTGCAGCCTTGACTCATTAATGACACAGCTGCTTCCTATGCCATGCTAGTTTTGGTCCGCCCCTGGTATTTCATTTCCCAGGTACCACCCATATCTGGGAGGCATTCCCCTATCCGCCACCTGGGGAGGCGCCCGATTGGGGAGTAGCAACCCCACCACTGAAAAAATTTAAAAGTAATTTGTTGTAGTTGCTTCCTTCCAGTTGTAGTATTTCCGAAAGCACTTAAAACCTGGCTTTTTGTATTTGCCACCCACCCCCCCTGTATTTTAAATATTACAATTGCCTAATATAGTTGGGTGTTAGGTATAATTATAATGCAATAGTAAACAGATTTTTTTTAAATTCACGTAGTAAGTTAAGTGATCCTGTAGTAACGGAATTAGGCTTCCATTCAGCTATAATTTTTTTAAATTCAATATAAATCGGCCATCAGAGTCTATTGCAATATGGTGACTTAAAATATATTAGTCGCAGATCTTGTATTATGGCTTGATGAGATCCCCCTTATCAAAGAGAACTCCAGAAAAAATCAAATCATAGATCTGCTGGCCATTTTTGTTCCAGTCTTCTTATTATGTCAATTTCTAACAGAGAATTTGTACGGGTTACAAGCTTCTTGTAGTGACTAACGCTTCTTTCAAAATGACATCTCTTACAGTGGGGATTAGTAATGACAATATTTTTAACTGGAATCTTTGGATGATTGCAGTATTGGACATACTGGCACATCCCGTAGTTCAATTCCGTAAGCTCATATTGAAATAATTATGGTTTTATAAAGCAGAAGTTTATTTTCCAAAACAGATGGGACTTTCATACTAAGAACCAATACATTACTTTTTGTTTCAAATCCATTTGTTTCCTTTTCTTGGTAATGTGTGGTTTTCAATTTAGTTTGTTGTGTGCAGACCCAAATATTCAAACGAGGCTGCCCGAGGTTCCTTAGATAGCCTAAAAATCGCATTAAACAACTTTTCTTCATTTATTTTAATTATCCATTTTTGAAGCCATACTTGGAGCATTGAGATATTGTTACAGGAGTAATGAGGCCTGGTTGATATTCGTGTGAGAAGAAAGATCACCTTACTATATCATCTGGGAACATTCCCAATACAATCAGTTGCTGGAAGATCAGCAAATATAACAGAGATCCTAAGACACTGCCTTGAGAGACTCCTAAATTAATGGAATGTATAGGTGAGCTGTGAAATGGACATTTATGTCTTTCAATAATAGTTTAAATCATGAAAACGAATAAAGCTATCCGATAAAGAAAAGTGCTTAAGATGATAAGATAATTTACATTTATGGTAATAAAACTGAAAAATTGCCATTTCATGTAATATGAGCACTCCTTAAGAAAGTAGGGCCAAAATTAAGCAACAGGTAGAAGTAATATCAAAACCTGGATAAAGTTTGGTAGAGAACAGAAAAAGCTAAGAGGAAAGACTTTCCAACTACCAAATAATTACACCATCTGCCATTTTCAGCTTCCCCAAGCCGTGGTACAATTTCGCATCCGGCTCTGTCCCTTTCAGCGCGCCCCTGTTCCACAGAATTAAAACTTAACTAATTTAGAACTTCTCGGGACAATCGAGTCTACATAACCGCGACTCTTAACAAGAACTGATGTGCTTTCCAGGCCGAAGACGCACTGCGCTTAATGAAAGGCCGAAGCCCAGCTCTCGCAGATTTAAATTAAAAAGCCATATAAATGCAGCGGCTCGCATAAAAAAGCTAATTGGGGCCGGCGGTGAGGAAAGGCCGGCTGTGTGGGCGAACGCTCAGCCCGCCTGATTTCCATAAAGCAGCCCCTCGTGCCCGCTTTTCGGCGCTTAACGGGATCAGCGAGCGATTTGTGCGATACTTTCACTTACCTCGGCGCAGTAATCACTCAGAGGCCGCAATGAAGCCGCGCAGCTAATGTGACTTGGTAGCACAAGGATTGCAAAGCGGAGTTTAGTGCGTCTAGACCCAATAAATTTTGCTGGTTTATTGGGGTTCATTTTTGGGGATTTATTGTAGTGATATCGAGCCAGCCGTGATAGATTGATGAAGCCGCGGCTTCGAAAAAGTATTATCAAACATTACGGATGTATCAGGAGGTCTAAGGTAAACTCTTTGACCCATACATAATTTTGAAGAACCACAAATTAAATTTTTTCGTGCGTTTTTTTTTTAACTAAAAGAGAGGATATTTTAAGATAAATACTTACAGTCTACACTTAGTATTTCCATAAATCTGTTACAAATTCAAACCTACAGTAGCAATTGTCAAGTCTTAAGTAGTAAGTTATATTGTGCTTCTTGTCAAGTTTGGTTATTTACCAATGGAGTGGAGTTGACAAAGAAAACCATGTTACTGTAATAGCATTACTGCAACTAAAAAAGTGTAATCTTTAAAACCCTACGTCCTCTCAGCATTAGCCCTATGTTTGTATATCGAGCTATAAAATTGTTTAATGAGTTTAGAAGTGTCGAAGATCATCCAAGATCCGGAAGACCGCGTTCAGTTTGGACTATTCAGGCAGTTAAAGCTATAAGTATCTGAATTAAAACATTTTCTTCATAAGCAAAAGATTGTCTTGGAAATGCCTCTCATATTGATAAACAAAACCTAAGACTAGCGGTTTATAAAAGATATTTTAGACATTTGCTCACAGATGCTTTAAAGAAAAGTAAGAAAGAAAAAGCAAAGAGGTTGTTGAGTGAGTACGCGAAGAAGAACGTTGCTTACGGATAAAAAAACTTACAGTAGAGGAACTTTTAACAAATAAAATGGTAAGGTTCATACTAGATCGTCCAAAGAAGCATCTAATCCAATGCCAAGGGTTTAGAGAGGCCATCATCCATCATTGGTAATGGTTCGATGGAGAGTCTGTTATGACAAAGAGGGAAATATTCATTTTTGTGATAAGAGGAATCAAAACTTCGACCGCTGTGTATCAATAGAACGTTTTGGACGGTGTTCTGAAACGTCTGAATCACACGTTGTTTTTTTAAGTGAGCCTTGGATCTTTCAGCAAGACTCCGCACCCGCTTACAAAGCACAGTCAACTCAAACTTGGCTGAACAACAACGTGTCTCATGTTTACCCACATAAAGAAATCCAATTTTAGATACCTTCATATGAAATGAAATGTTGTTCTGCAAGCGCATATGTTATTTATCTAAACACATGGGAATATTTAATGAATACGAGGGATGGGGTAAGAATTACAGCCAAGTCAAGCAATTTTGGCCTGTTTCTCAGTATGTTGTATAGCGTTGTCCTGTTGAAAGACCAGAATATGCCAAACGGCACGACTCTTTTGGTATGCTTTGGACATTTAGCCTTCAACTCTCGGTTAACATTGATTAATTCTTATTTGAAAAGGTCATTAGTAATCGTATGACTTAGTTTTAACAAGTTAAAGTACTTTCTGGTCAGACTATTGCCTTATTTTTATGAATAATCTGTTTTGGATGTTGACGGTTGCCCCGGATTAAAAATTGATTTCTTGCTTTTAAAATTATCGAAATACATTATTTTTATTCCTAGTGAGACTGTTATACAAAACCGCCTATCAAACAGAACTTTGCAAACGATTTTTTGCCTTTCTATGTCTCTTTCTCCCAATTCGTATAGCACCCATTTTCCTATCTTGTAATTCTTTCCATAGCTATCAAACGTTTTAATTTTAAAATAAGTAATATTTAATACTTATGTAAGTTATTTTTGCGTCTAATTTGAATCTTCATCCAATAATTCTTACAGTTTTTTATCTTTGAATTTTTTCGGGTATTTTGAACGATTTCTCGTCTGTTACATCAAAATGGCAGTTGAAGTAACGAAATTTTATACATATATATATATATATATATATATATATATATATATATATATATATATATATATATATATTAAGTAATATTTGTCTTATCTCCCTAACTTTCTAAACTTATAAATTCTATCTCCTCCTAGACGCTTCAACCGATTTCCTTGAATCTGTGCTATACTGGAGGGTTAAACAGATTTTTTTACGAAACTTTGTACATCATCATCTACGAGGATTTGAAGATGATTTCTCCATGAGTTCTCCATACTCTCACCATTCAGCAGAAGAAGACGCTTATAAAGATATGCCAACAATTGCTGCAGCTATATAGCATGCATCTGAAGACGTTATTTGAGTGTCTAGTTACAGTAGACCGTTCCGTTCTGGAAAAAGATACCGGAAAAACGTCAGTAGATAAATTAACAGTACATTGAAAATGTTCGACTTCCAAGAACCCACAGCCGGGATTGTTTATTCAAAAATAACTAGCAATCGTCCGTTAGGATTAGAAGGAATAGTTACAAATGGATTGACTGGTCCTTTGTAAGGCATTAGCAATGAATGATACTGATAATTAATAAAGCGACTTTGCCAATGTATCTAGAGCGGAAAATTGAGACATTAGACTACATATCAATCACCATATTATTGCCATCCTGCAGGATGTAGTGTACCGCTTTGTTTGACGCAATGAAATAGACAGTTCATAATAAGTTCTTCTCCAACGACGAGCTTCAGTTGGTTGTCCACATTTAGTGCCGCGCTATACCCAAAGGGTAGTTTTAGAGAAACTACCAGAGCGTTACCAAAAGTGCATACACATCAAATCAATTATTTTTGAATACCTTAAGTAATTATAAAGAAACCAAAGTGATATCAGTAGACGGTAAAAGAGAACTATGTCATTTGTAAGGTATTTAAGCAGCACAGTATTGTAAAAGTAGCATGATATTACAAGTTCCTGTTTTAATATGGTATAACAATTGTAAGTTATAGTACCATCATTGTATTCTGACTTTTTAAATCAAGATAATGTTAAAAATAATCATAAAAATTTCAACAATAACCTCTTTGGTAATCGAAACTAGAGCAACAGCTTTATTTCCATTTCTGATCAGCCACTTGCCCGTCTGGCCTAAAACATCTAGACTACAAATGTTGGCATCTGTTTCAGGGTAGTCAACAAAAGGAAACTTTCGAGTGTCACTAGAATTATAAAAGGGATAGTTAACTCCTCTACAAATATCTTGCAAAGTGCAATAACCAAGTGGTCACAAAGACCCATGGGCCAAACTAAACAGAATCGGGTGTTTAAAACAGATTACTTTTAATTCCAATAAAAACCTTGCAAGAATTTTGCAAAGTTTGCTTTAATTTTGTATTCAAAAACTGCTTTGAAGGGCCATGTTCATTGGAGTTCAGCCTAAATTAGAACGCATTTGTTTTGTGACTGTTTTTTTCGGTGAGAAGCAAATTTATGGACTGCTTGGATTACGATCCAAACATTATGAGGGCCAAAAAATATATGAAGACCGTAACCCAAAGGATGCAAAAACCATATGTTGCAAAATTTAATTATAGAGGTTATAATAAGAGTTCTATCTATAAACAAAATATTATTGCAGGTGCATTTGTAGAAAAATTGGTCAAAGTATTAGAAACTAATGAAATTTACTGGAGGAGTAATTACGCGGGTAAATAAAATATAAACTGAAATTTCCTTATTAAGCACCGTAAGCTAAAAGGAAGAGGACGGCTTCTGAACATTGTAGATAAAAATACCTAAAGAGAATGCCCTTTACTTTTTTAGTAAGAATCACGATGAGATAATTACTGTCAAGATTCTCAGACCAAAAAGCGTAAAATCCGCTCAAAATTTTGAAAGGCTTAAGACAGTTTAGAGACAACACTCTTCAAAAGACTCAAATGTACACAATCATTTCTTGGAGGTCACCGACGTTGTCTTTGGATTAAAATGACTGGGAAGAATATTCGCATTGTTTGCAGCCTTCTCGAGAATAACGGTTACTAAAACGGCTTCTTGTGTGTAAATAAGTCATTTGGTACATCATTCTGCTTCACGGCACTGCACAGTTGTCAAAATTTAAAATAAATAAGGATTTGTTTTAGACTATTGGAACACCATCCCTACAGTTCTGCAATTGTTATTTGTTTTGACTACTAAAGAAGCACTTGCAGAACAGAGATTTGACTAACAAAATTGGGGTTTGGCAAAACTACTTGTAGTAGAAGAAACTACTACAAAATGGATATCGGCCCAAAACAGTCACAAACAAGAAAGACAAGAAAAAAACGATTGATACAGTTAATATTTTATCATTTTGGTTTTTAAGGTTTTTGTCAAAAATAGGTGTTATTGATCTAGAAGCATTTACTGCCAAAATGAAAAGAACTGTAGTAAAAAACTTTTCTATTCGATGCATTTTTTACTATCATTAAGGAATTATCCAGCACGTCATATTGCTGTAGAAAATCAAACTTATTGATATTGTATTTCCGTCACCGATATCAAAATTTTCCCAACCAACTTATCTTTTTCTTCTATTCCTTTATTAAGAGATCTTAATTCTGCTGATTTTTTCATTTTTTAGACTTTACAAATTGTGTACTGCTTTTCCTATTGCTCACCTCTGTTTTATTTTATTTTTGTTTATATATTTGGTAATCTTGAAGGATTTTCATTTTAACAGCTCCAACTCTTTAGCTTTCTACAAACAGCTTCAAGTTTTTTTAAGTAAATCTTCATACTGCATCCATAGATCTTCAGTCATATGTTTCATATTCTTCTTCAATTGAGCGTGAACACTACTTTTACTTTTTGCTTCTTCACACCTTTTCAAATGTTAACACAATAATGCTTTCTTTCATCTCTTTATGCATGTATAGGTACAATACTAAATGTGATTTTAAATGTGCTAATCTAAGTATTCGAGCATTAATGCACCGAAGACGAGAATTATAAAAATTGCAAAAAATAGGAAAGTACACAAATTGAAAGCGCTCTGCTTCTGATATCTTGGGGTACTCTTAAAAAATTTAATACGATAACTATACAAAATTAATATGAGATCTGAAAATGTTCGAGAACATGCCACTGCACGTTTAAGTTTACAACTGTACAAACAGGTCGGTAAAGTTTAATAAGCTTGCCATAGTAATGTCTCATAGCTGCATTTTTGTCGACATCTTGCTATGTCTTCGTCAGAATGTTTTTGTGCGCCATTACGAGAATTAGGGACTATAAATAAACAAATTAATAAAAACTAAAACCAAATCAATGATACGTTATTACAACATTATGGGAATGATACCATACAATGTACAAATGGATTAAATGTTATTATCAGAAGCGAGAGAAAGTGAAACTGATAAAGAGTTGTCAGGGTACTACGTAATAAATAGAATTGGCAAAAATTCCTCAAATTACCAAATCATCTTTGAAACATAGAATCTTCTTCTTATTGCGCCATCTCCTTACGAAGGTTGGCGATCCATACGGCTAATTTGTTTTGGAAACTGCTGTTCTGAATATGTCAATGGATTTTCAGTCAAGCCAGCGGTGGATATCTTTTAACCAAAAGTTTTTGACCTCCCTACTAACCTGTCCCACTGACTTTTCCCTTAAATAATTAAGCCAAGTATTTCGTATTTACTACCCCGCATGACATACCCAAAATATTGTATTTTTCCCTTCAAAGTTACTAGAAGCTCTTTATCGATATTCATTCGTTGGAGTACTTGTATTTGTTACTTTTTTTGTCCAAAGAAAAAAAATAACCTAAAAATAAAATAGAAAGATCTCATTGAAATGAGGTGTGTGCAAGATTGGCCCCGAAGAAAACTCGTCGATAAAAACAAAAAGAAGTGCAAACATTTAGAAAGCAAGACTATATCTTTAACTGATGGTAGACTATGGATATACTAATACGACCACAAAATAAACCATCAGAATGCACAATAACACTCAACTAATTTTTTATCCCAGAAAAAGATTCCCAAGATGGTTTTTAAAGGCTAACTAAGCGCTGGATTCAATGTATTCCTTCTGAGAGGAGTACCGTACCAACAATGAGTTATGTGCTACATTTTAGGTTGAGTTTGCTAACTTAAATGCCAAACTTCATAAATACTTCTGGTAAAAAGAGAAAATAACCAAGGCAACAAATTTGAGCGTGTAATTTTACATAATTATGTTTTAATATAAATTAAGAAATTCAAGCTTGAAAAAGAAATTTTTAAACAAAATTATTAAAGTACCTAGACAAGAGCAACTCAGGGATGTTACCAGGTAATAAATAAAATAATGCCATTGTTAAGCCTGAACTCTTTTGGTTTAGCCACTTCAGAGTGCAAAATCACTAGGAAGAGGGGAATAACGAAAACATGAGACGCTGGTTTAATTCGTCATAAAGATTAAGCAAGCGCTACTATTAACGATAGATAAAGAATCACAAAAAAATATGCTTGTGAAGATTTAATATCAAAATATTGGTATAAAGACCATTCCGTTTATTACAATAACTAAAAGGTAAGCACTGATACTATATGAGTATGACATAATTTAATAACACGGCAGAAATTTAAGTTAAGAAGTTAAAGCAATTCAAAAACGATATAACGTTCGCCAGAAATTCTGGCATCAGCGAATATTGGCACGATTACAAAATTTGCTGCAAACAATCTCCAATACTTGCGCAACATTGAGTTTATGATTGAGATCTTGCCAGAAAAAACTTTTACCGCATCGTGGAAACTTTCTGTACCCTTTCTCGCTTTCAACTTAACCCCTTACTTATCATTTTTGTTTTTTAATCCAACCATAAAATATAGACGGTTGTTGAAATATTAGAGCTTTTGTTAAAAATTTTAATTAGGCGTATAAGTTTCTGGAAGTCTTTAAATCTAAAGGGTGATCCAAATTAAACAGTAAACTTAAACTTTGCGCCTTTTTTGTTGTGTGTACTTTGGCAGATGTCATTCATGATTCTTCCATTAGCACATATGGAACGTTGTACGATAGAACAGCGGGTTGGTATTGTTGCAATAAATTGAAAATTCGGTGAATATTCTGGGAAACTGCACAAAAAATCTCTGGACTTTTTGATTGATTCGTTTAGTACACTATTTCAAACAAATGAATCAACTGTCTCAAGATTGAGTATAAAATTTGATGAAATTGGATCGATAATGGTTCCAAGACCTGGTGAATATCAGCGTGGGGTACGGTTATTGTCATAGTCAGTTAAAGTCTTGCTGCAACTAAATCCTAACACATCAACTGCACGTTCATGCGTACAAAATTCAACTGACATACAAGGTTTGTATAAAAAGTCTCGGGAGCAATTTTTCCTGACGTGTCAAAGCGCACTCGCACCGCGCATGCTCGCTAGTGGAAGATGTGACCTTTAAGACGCGCTAAACGCCAATCGCCTACGAGCATTCGTTCAGGCTAGATCGTGTTTTTGGTGCTTTAGCATTTTTTACCCTGTCGAGTAACTCGGCGCAAGCGCAAAATGCAACGAATGATTGAACAGCGGTACGCCATCAAATTTTGTGTTGACTAGAGAAATCAAGTACGGAGACGTTGGGCATGATTCGCCAAGTGTTCAAAGATTAAACCATGTCACAAACTGCAGTTTTTAAGTGGTACAAGCTCTTCAAAATGGCCGAGAGAGTGTGGAGGACGAGCCCCGCGCTGGACGGCCGTCGACCTCAAAAACCGAAAGCAACGTGTGCGTGAAGTTTTGTATTCAGACCGTCGGTTAAGTGTGCGTATGATCGCACTTAAATTTGGCATTCATAAGATGACAGTGCACAACATTATTACTAAAAAATGCTAAAGATCTGCGCCAAACTCGTTCCAAAGGTCTTGACGTACGACCAAAAGCAGAGGCGTGTGTCTGCTTGCGAAGACTTTCTGCAATGTGTTGAAGAAAACTCCGGGTTTTTAGGCGATTCCCCAACCCCCTTACAGTCCCAACTTGGCACCAGCTGACTATTTCCTATTCGCAAAAGTAAAATCCTCCTTCAAAGGACACCAACATGGGACCCTAAGTGCCGCCAAAGAAACTTGCACGCGTACCCTTAAGGAAGTTCTGGAATCCGTCTACCTGGGAGCCTTCGAGCCGTGAAAAAGCCGCTGGCAAAAGTGTGCCGACGCTCGAGGATTGTACTTTAAAGACTTTTAAATAAATCTATTTTTCCGAAACTTTACCCGATACTTTTTATACAAATCCTATAAGAGTTTATTGAATTTTTAATGTAGCGATGATGCACATTTTTATCTTGATGGATTCATAAACAAACAAAATTGTCGCATTTGGGAGTTTGAAAACCCTGTGTAGCTCGTTAAAAGCAAATTCACCCTCAAAAAATCACTGTTTGGTGTTAATTTTGGATAGGTGGCATGATATGCCCATACTTCTACTTAATGTTGTTACTGTGAATGGACCTCGATATCAATGATAACATAGCTTTTTTAGCAGCAACTGGGCAACCTGGATCTGGAATAAATGTGGTTTCAGCAGGATGGCGCCACCTTTCATACAGCTGAAGCAGCAGTCGGTTTATTGATCACATTGATAGGAACATATACAAGATTTTTATAGAAAATTTTGTGAAAAAGGCCAAGATTTTCAACCGAAGCAGTGATGGCTATATGTCAGCCAATTTTCCATATTTCTTAAAAAATTGTGTTCCTTAATATTCAATAAACACCCAATGATACTATCAATCACATAACTACGGTTTAGCATCAGGAAGAAATTTAACATTTGTTTTAGAAATAAAAAAAAATGAATCCAGACAAAAGTAATATAGTAATTAAAGACAACACTTCAAACACAAAAAAGGTTGGATTCATTATCTTGGTTTACCTGTTTCATTATTAATGATATAGGCGATAAACATTGCAGAGGAAATAATCAAAACAATAACTTTGCCTCTTACTATACACATGGACAACTAGAAAATTTTATATAAACATACCAGATAATTAAAATGTAAACAAAGATATATTTTCGTAGTCATATTATGCACAAAAGCGCATTGCAACTTATGTCTGAAGGAGATATGACATTGCTATGTGCTATCACAAGTATATCGTGCGATAGATACAATTCAACTTAATAAGCGGTGCCATAAAAGTGCAACACGTTTTAATAACATTGCGAGAACTAACGTACTATTTTAATTGTATTCAGAGTGCAACATTAAAGGTTCAAATCTTAACGGCAAGGATAAACACTTTTAAATTTTCAAGACATAAAAATAAAGGGTGTTTTTTTAAGCCTGATAGAACTTGAAATTGTAAAAAATAACAAAAAATTAAATTAAAAAAATTTATTCGAAAGATCAATACATGGCATTAACATTTGAAAATGATTTCGAGCATATGGCCACCTCGGCTGTTCTTGACGAAGCGTATTCTGGACGTCCAATTTTGGGCCACTTTCGAGCATTGCTGGCCGTCGTATGTCACGAATAACACGAACAATGTTGGCCTCCAAGACGTCAATTGTTGCTGGTTTATCAGCATAAACCAGTGGCTTCACGTGGCCCCACAGGAAATAATCGAGAGGTGTCAAATCGCACGACCTTGGAGGCCAATTTACAGGTCCATTTCTCGAAATCAACTTATCGCCAAATTTTGATTTCAATAAATCGATGGTTGCGGTCGCCGTATAGTACGTAGCGCCATCCTATTGAAACCACATCTCACCCGGATCAATGTCATCCATATTTTCAAACAAAAAATCATTGATCATGGTGCGGTAACGATCTCCATTTACCGTAACGCGAGCTTCGGCTTCATTTTTGAAGAAATAAGGTCCGATGATGCCACCAGCGTGTAAACCGCACCAAACGGTGCATTTTTCTGGATGTAATGAAGTCTGTAGGGTCTGTTGTGGATTGGTTTCACTCCATATGCGGCAATTTTGTTTATTAACAAACCCGTTAATCGCTGAACACAATTTTGTGATAAAACATCAGGTCAGTTTCCAACTGCTCTAGAGCCCAATCAGCGAAAGAACGACGCATATGATGGTCTCGTGGCTTTAATTCCTGCACCAGATGGATCTTATACGGGCATAGGCCAAGATCTTTGCGCAAAATTTTCTACGTAGTAAACGGACAGAGCCCAAATTTGGATCTTCTTCCACACTTTCGTTTACAGCGGCGATATTCTCTTCAGTGCGCACATTCTTTCGACGTGTTGGGGTTATTTCATTATTTAAAGAGTATGTGGCATGAAATCTATCCAGAGTTCGACGGATGGCTTGCTCAGATGGACGATTATTTTTTTTTTAAGTATTTATTAGTTAATTACAAACTGTCAATTGCATCTGACAATAAGTAATTATGTTGATCGTATTGAGCAGTGTTGGAGAAGTCGCCCAATGACGACCCTCCTGCGATTACTTAATTAATTTGATTGTTACACTACATGTAAGTTAATTAAGACACTTAATGTAACTTAAATAGCACTAAAATCTATGCGGTAGATCGAGCGGGTTAAGTCTTTTGAGTCTTTGCGTTTGAGCACTGTTGTCTAGTAGATTAACTGCCACAGGATTAGGATGCCCTTCTAACTTATTTAGGTACTTTACACTAAATTTTTTAATTTCTTCCTTGACGGTGGCCACTTCTAAATCGTTTCGGATTTCAATGTTTGGGATGTAGTATGGGGCATTAGTTATTAGACGTAAGACTTTGGAATTATACCTCTCCAATATGTCAATGTTAGATCTAGAGGCAGTGCCCCATAACTGGATCCCGTAGGTCCAAACTGGTTTCAATGCTACCTTGTATATAAGAAGTTTATTTTTAAGCGATAATTGGGAGTTTCTACCTAACAACCACTAGTATTTCTTTAGTTTCAGTCCAAGCTGCACCCTCTTCTTCCATATATGAGTACGCCATGTAAGCCCTTTATCCAAGTGTATCCCTAAATATTTAACGCTATCTGCCTGTGGTAGTGGTTAACCGTTCATATTTACTTCTCGGTAGTGCCCTCTACATTTTGTGAAAGTCACATGGACTGATTTATTCTCGTTCACCTTGATACGCCATCTTTGGAGCCACTGCTGTATTTTATCTAAATGCGTCTGTAGTTGTTGGGCAGCAACTGTTGGATTTGGGTGGATTGATAGGATGGCCGTGTCGTCTGCATACGTAGCTGTTATAGCGCTATTATCAGTGGGTAAATCGGCTGTGAAGATGAGGTATAAGACAGGCCCCAATACGCTGCCTTGCGGAAAACCGGCTTTTATTTGCATCAATTCTGTTAGTTCATCCTGATATTTAACCTGGAAGTGTCTTTCCTGTAAGTACGATTTCAGGATAGTAAAGATTGGATGGGATAACTTCAGCTTAAGCTTGAACAGTAGACCTTCGTGTCAGACCTTGTCGAAGGCCTGGCTTACATCCAAGAAAACCGCTGCACAGTAAGCTTTTTTCTCAAATGTATTATTGATGACTTCAACGATTCTATGGACTTGTTCGATGGTTGCATGGTTTTTCCTAAAGCCGAACTGGTGATCGGGGAAGAGATCTTCTTCGGTGTGTGTCATCAAGATTCTTTTTAGTAGGAGTTTCCCCATTAGCTTAGATAAGACTGGTAATAAACTGATAGGCCTATAGGACTCGACGTTGTGCGGGGGTTTGTCGGGTTTTGAATTACTATTACTTGAGCGATCTTCCATGGGTGGGAAAGAATCCTGTTCTGAGGATAGCGTTGAAGATGGCGGTTAACATTGTAATCCCTATTTTAGGAAGCTCCTTAAGTACCCTGCCCGTGATCAAATCCCAGCCTGGTGCCTTGTTAGGTTTTAGTAAGTTGATCATTTCTGTGACTTCACCAGCTTTGAACAGCTTTATTGGAGGTGAAAGTTGGTAAGGGGCTTCCAGGTATTCTTTTATGTCGTCATCTTCATCCGGATTTCTAGTTGGTATTTCTACAGGTTGGAAAACGTTTGACAGGTGTTCCGCGAAGATTTGTGCCTTTTCTTTGTTATTGCGCGCCCAGGAGCCATCCGCTTTACGAATAGGAGGTACTTGTTGATTCGGTTGGTTCAGGGCCTTCGTTGCCTTCCATAACGAGTAGTCTGTGCTAGCTGTAGCTGATAGCCCTTCTACGTAGGTGGCAAAATTGTCATTTTTGAGGGTCCGTATTAGCTCCTTGAGTTCTCTAGTGGCAACGTTTAATCTTCTTTTGTCGTCAGGATACCTACTTGCCATTTTTTCCTTAGCCGTCGTTTTTGGGCTATTTTTTCTTCAGGATAGTAGGATACCTATGTTCTACTTTGTTGGGTGAGAAATTTGGTGTTGCTTCCCAGGCAGCACTTTGTATTGTTTTGACAAAACTTAAGACTGCATTATCAATTTCTTCGTTTGTTTTGAGAAATACATCTAGATTTATGCTATCCTCAATTAGTACTTTAAAGTATTCCCATTTTGTTTTTGAGTTGTAAAGTTGGGGTGGTTTACTTCTCTGTGTTATAATTGCATAGACAGTAGCTATCACTGGAGAGTGATCAGACGTCAGATCAAAACTGGATTTTATATTTAAGAGTCTTCGAGAAATACCTTTGATCACAAAGAAGTCCAATAAATCTGGAACTTTTGCAGGGTCCGTTGGCCAGTATGTTGGTTCATAGGTGGATAGATGACCTAACTGTTCTTCTTGTAATACCTGATATAGGATTCTGCCTCTGCCTGGTGGGGATAGGCGCGATCCCCAGTGGGTATGCTTGGCGTTGTAGTCTCCGCCCGCCATGAAGAGATTTCCAAGAGATGTGAAATATTCTTTCAAACTGTCTTTGTTAGGACGATAGTTCGGTGAGCAGTATGCCGCCGAGATTACCAGTCCTCTATTTCTATACTAGTTGCTTGGAAGGAATCCCTTTTGTATTCTGGCAGTACACAGTGCTTTATTTGCTTTCTAATTATTACTGCTGATCCTCCTCTCGCTCTACGATCTGCATCTGGATGTTGGGTATCGTATATAATGTAATCCGGAATTTTAAAGTGCGTTTGGGAATTGAAGTGTGTTTCTGCTATTAGTAGTACGTCAATGCTGTTATATTTTAGAAATACTTCTACTTCCTGTTTGTGGCTTTCTAATCCGTTGGCGTTCCAGAGCGCAATTTTAAATAGTTGAGCCATTGTTTTTACCGATTTTGGATACCAGGCATTTGACAGTCTCCCTCAGTTCTTTTATTTCAGATGTTAGTTCCGAAATCATTTTTTGTTGTGCTTCGATTGTGCTTTGTAAGTATGATATAAAGTAATTTTCGTTGAGTGTAGGATTGTTGTTTGTGGCAGTTCTATAACTACATTGCGAGCTTACATTTATCAAACGTGGTGCTTGATTTGTGGATATTGTCTGTTCATGGAGATTTCCACCGGCTTGTTGTTTTTCTGGTGCAGGTTTTTGGGTTTGTTCTGCATTGTTGATATTTGCTAAGGGACGTGTTTTTTGGATTCCTGTTTGTCGTACTTGTGGTAGTTTTCCTTGTTATAGGGGATGTCTTCTATTTAGGATTTCGATGTAGACTTTACAACCTTTGTAATTTGCAGGGTGGTTTCCCTCGCAAAGTACGCATTTTTTTGCTTTCACATTACCGTTGTTTGTGGTATTTTGGGGTTCTTCCTCTATTCCCTTGTTTAAAACGTCGAATCTATTGGTTATCGTTGTGCTTTGTGTGTGACTTTGTTTTGACTTCGTTTGGCGAGTGGGTGAGCTGTCTCCGCTTCTTTTCCTTGATTTGACCTCCTGAAATTCATTGGGTTGAAATTCCTTTCCCTCTTCTGTCCTCTGTTGCGGGTTTTCATCAGCTTCTTCATATTCCGAGTATTCTGTATTAATTGATGGAGGCGGTAGAGGTGTTATTGTTCCATTCGGGTGTCCGTTTGTTGCTTGTGTTGGTGGATTTCTTTGATTACTGTTCATTATTGGGCATGCCATTTGACTTTGTCCCATTAACGGCGGTTGGTATTGTTGAGGGTGCCACTGCATTTGTGTAGTCTGAGGCCACTGCGGTTGTTGGTTTGAGTGCCATTGGGGTATTGAACTAGGCTGGGTCATAAGAGCATTGTTGTAAGTTATAATATTTAGTACAAAGCTGTCAGTGCTAGAGCTAACTGGCACGTAGTGCTGATTGAAGTTTTGTTGGCCGTAATACAAGCCTCCATCGCAACTTCCTTGCATGGTGCTGTTTTAATTTCTTAAAATTGAATAAAAATATAAATATATTTATTTATGAGGTTTAGCACACAGCCAAATGTGCTGTTATCTCTTATCAGAGTTCAGCTGGCCTTCCCGCTCTTTGATAACTTGGTGGATTGAGAGGTTATAATTTATAAGTAAGTTAAATTTACTCACTGTTTTGGTTGTAACTTTAATAAACGTTTTGATTGAGGCGCCAAAACACTGCTATTGTGTAATTTATAATTTCACTTTTGGTGATATTGGAAAATTCACGACTTTAACTACTTTAAGTGTCTATGTTGTGTTGTGTCAGCTGTGTTCCAACACATTCCGATGGACGATTATGTGCGCCATAAAAATCACGAAGTCGTCTATAAGTTGCGCGAATCGATGACTGATTTTCAAAGTAAATCTGGATAATTTGGTAGCGTTGTTCAAGCGTCAATCTATTCAAGATGATTTTCCAGAGTATACTGTTCATAAATGTCAAAAAGTGAGAGCAGTATGACAGTTCGTTTGACAGTTAACACTTTCGTAAGTTCTATCGGATTTAAAAAACACCTTTTATCTCAGAAGTAGTAAGTCTGGGCTAAGATCTAGTAACATCCGTCAGCATAATAAAATATTGAGATATAAAGTACAAAAAAATAAGCGATATAATTTCAAAAATGTTTTTCAAAATGTACCTTAGCTCAATTTGATACATCATACTTTAAGAGCAAGTAAAAAAATTTGACAAACTTTAAATAAAATAAGCAAATATGGCGATATTCAATTGGCTATAAGTTCGATTCAATGAAACAATCTAGTTTTGATGATATTCTGAGCTAATACAGCAAATAAGAGGTACTTTCGTGGCATAATTGTAAATTACAAAAACAAACCTAGAAAGCAAGTTAGGGAGCTAAAACCACTCTCGTGACTCTCGTTTTGCAGAGTGCTCATTTAAGCACTCTAAAAAAACAATTTTTATCACACAGCAAAACTACTAGTAGCACTACATTTTAGCAAGACGTATAGAATACCTCTAAACAAAATTAAACCAAACTAAAATGGTCAATATTTTAAATATTTCTCTGTCTTTATACAGCACAGGTATAGTGAAAAATGTCCCAACTGCAACCATAAGACCTCTACAAAATCCGCTTAGATACTTTATTCAAGACAAGGGTAAGAATGGCAACTTACTATTTGAAATGCAATGCAATTGGCAGAACTAAGATTCTGTACAAAGACAAATTAAAATAAAACAATTAGAAAATACAATGAATTTTCACAGCAATCTAAGCAGAAACTCACGCTTTAAGTAGGAACTGTGAAGATAAAACTGATATTATACTATAAAAACGCCTCTTTCTAACTACTTTGAAATTATTTGTGTAACAAAATTTTGTAACCTATCCATATCATAAGAGGGTAACTCTTACATAGTTACTGAAATACAAGGGAAACAAGGAAATAAAAACGCTAAGTAATTTATTTAAAAAAAGAATGTGAAGAATATGAACGAGAAACTCTGAAGTAAAATATGGAGTACTCAAAACGGCCGTTTGTAGTTAGGTAACTGGATGGATAAACAGATCGTATCAATACAAATGCAGCAGCGTAAAAAAGATTAAGACAATGCTAGAAGAACCATTTATAATATTGATAAAGTAGCAACTAAACACTACTATTATAAGATGAAACTGCCCTAAATGTCATATTAGATTACAAGCTCTCTGAAAATTACAGAAAAATGGCACAATAAACATTACGACTGCAGTGTTAATAACATTAAATCCGTTTTCAATCACCCATAAAAGAATTCCGAAAGCATCAACCAGTTTCGAAAATAAAAAGTTTAGTTATATCTGCGGCCAATAATCAGCAGTTAGCGGTTAACCAATAGTCCCTCAACAGTTAACAAGAGACAATGTGTGGTTGAAGCTGGGTGATACTGCAGCTACTCTGCGCAACTAATAGAGTGCTTGTGCTTATGCGTTGGTGATGCAGTTTATCGCAACAGCAAAATGTTATATGCTTTAAGGTCCATTCACATCAAATATCTGCGCGGTATTTCAAAATCCGTGAAGCCAACACAAAGACCATATTAGTTGCTTTACGTTAGCGAATCTTAAAGCGTGTAACCTTTTACAACATTGTACAACCTAATCGACATTGCTCGAGTTACCGGTAAAAGTGCAGAATTGAGCAGTTGTGAGGATACTCAACTTCTTGGACTACGAAGAATTGCCTTGAAGTACAAACCGTAAAGAAACTCAGTACATACAAAGAGAGCTTGGTAGAGCTTATTTTCATCAGTTACTAAACTTATGAATTTTGTTAGCGTTCACTATTGATATCTATTTAACATACCTTCTAAAGAATGTTTCTCAACAAAAAAGTTCTTCACTTTCTGATTCAAATAATTGTAAAGACAAGCTTTCGTTCTATTCGAGTGTACTTGAAAAAAACAATACTGATAATACCAGTACGTTTTTATTTCCTTGATAGGCAAATTGCAAGGATGCTACCTTAACAAAAACAAGTTTGACCGATATAAGTCTTAATTCTCCTGAACTGGCTAAATTATGATGCAAAGTTAGTAGACTATAAAAGAACCCACGTATATATGAAAAGCAAGGACGCTTTCGTCTGAACTAGGCGAACGAATATAGAAAGTGAACCGCAGAGCAGTGTCAAAAAGTTTTCTTTAGTAACGAATTTACTAGAGAAAAATATTCATATAAATGTGTACTTCCTACAATTAAATATCTAACATCTATCATGGTATGAGAATGTATATTTGTCAAAGAAATTGGACAACTATATAACTGTCATATCTGGGATAATAAATACTGCAACGTACCTTGAAATACTGCAAAGTAACATGTTGCTTAATGTAAAAAACATGTTTGGAAAAAGATTTTATTTTCCAATGTCCAAATGCAGCTTTTCACAGGACAAAACTGGATTACCACCAATAAAACTAACAAAATCTTTAAATTTCTATTCTATAAACAACTTATGGCTAAAGATATCAAACATAATTTATAAAAACACAAACGTTTTTGGTGCTTTATAAAAAGATTGTGACTAAAACGGACAAACTGAGTATTAAAGAAATATATATTCTTTAATGTTTGAAGCAATACAAAACTTTTTCACACCCCTATACATGTAGTGCCAGAAGAGTTCCAACTTCTGTAAAAAGGCAAGCCTCACGACTCCGATGGTACTACAACTAGTAAAATTAATGAAATTAATAGACTTTGAACTTAAGTTCAATGAAGCAGAGGTCATGAAAGAAATAATCAAGAGCGCCTTGTTCTACAACGTTATGAATCACTGGAAAGTCATTTGCATCGCCATGGACATTTTTCGTCCGCGACTTTGCTTAGTTGTCTGTGCAACTCTTGAGTACTCTTGGTTTGCATAAATTCCTTGTTGGACAGGATATCAGCAACAAAAAGTTTTTTCTTCGTCAAGGTGTAACAGATGGAAGAAGAGTACAATGACGTGGCTCAACTAACTCCCACGGGTTTGACTAAATCGGTTACAAGAAAGTATAGACGTAAAGTCGCCAAATCCTGATTCTATAATCACATGTGAAAGTACAAGAAAAAAAATTACCTTTCCTAAGTAAGATTCAAAATCAGTTCCTCGAGCTTGTAGGCCCATCTTTAATTAAAACTCGAACTCAATAAAGACGCTTACAAGCAAAAGGGTATATCCTTTAGGTTTTTATTACTAAAGCATTCCCGGTATCATTGTAATAATCAAAGCCTTCTGTTGCACTTACAAAGCATGAGCAAGAACTTCAAACCCCCACACCCTTACTACTAAAGTAGTTACCTTTTGATTTCTCAGTTTAAAAAAATACGAAAAGGTAATTTCGTAATCTAAAATATTTTTCAGTCTCTACTTTCCAATAGGAAATGAAGACATTTATGAGGTAGGTAAAATTACAGAATAGCCGGTGACTCACGCATCCAGGATGTAATAGGCCTCAGATCATAATAATGAAGAAATTGTCCAGTAAATATGCAAATAATTATTTAATGTCTCAAGTTTGTAACAATAATAATACACATCGACACATTTTACGTTAGAAATACCAGAATTATGTAACTCCTGCTGGGACCGTACGAAATCAAATAAGAATCGCTCACAATTTCAGTTGAGACCGTTCTCGCAACTCGCTCAACCGTGATTAAAACTACATGATTTGCTCTAAACATAAAATATGAGAATTTAAAGCAAAGACATTGTATATGTATAAAGAAACATAAAGGTAGGACATTTCACTTTAGCAAAGTTGGTTATCATATAACCTTGATAGGGTAAAATATAAATCACCTAATATTTTCAACGCTTACCTATTGTAAATAATGTATCTAAATGACCCTCTAAATCGCTAGTTGCTAATGTATCACCAAGTGACTGATTCAGAACTGAAACCCCTAAAGTGGAAATCAAAAAAAAAGAACAAAGAAGCAATTAACTCATTCCAACCTTATAAATCTCCAGTACATGACGAAATTTCTCCTATTTCGTTCCATAAGAGGAAAGTAACCTTCTATACTACACAATATGCAATATACTCAAGACAAGTCTTGCTTTGGCATACCTACCGAGGTCTTAAAGACTAATTACAGTTTATACCATAACCTAAGAAAATAGGGCAGGGTGAAACTAAAACTACTAACTAACACCAATTAGTTTGATGCCTTTTGTATTAAAAACTCTAGAAAAACTACTTGACAGGCACATCATGGATGGTCTGCTAGTCAGTTGACTTCTACATCAAGACAAATATGAAGAGTATCCACAAAAACAGCATTACATAGACTTGTTACCAGAGTAGAGAGATACTTTTAGCTGCATTTTCTTGGATATTAAGGAATCGTATGGTAATGCATCCCTAGATTAAATCGTTAGAGCGTTGGGGAGTAAAAGGCTCGACCAAACAAGCTGTAGGGAGTTAAACTATATGCCCAAAGAAGACCCTATTGGGTGAAACAGCGGGTTACAAGAGAATGTCCGCGGGAAGGAGTTCTGTATCCTCTACTGTAAAACCTTGTAGTAGACGAGCTGTTAAAGACACTCGAAGGGAACGGATTTAACATACGGTTAGGGAGGGCATGCAAAAAGCAATAAATCTGTTTACAAAATAGACAGATGCAGAGGAACTAAAAATAATTTATTCGAAATCTACCACAGTAGCAAATACAAGAAAAAAAATTAAAGGGACTGTGATCTCTTAGTCTACGAAGTGTACAAATAAAGTTATTAGGTGAAGACTTATTTTAGATTCAAATCTCTCCTAGAGTCAACAGATTCAAAACGCCAAAATGAAGGCGTAAGCAACACTAGTGTTAGCCAGACGAGCGCACGGAAAAACAAACTCTAAAACGGAAACTGATATATTGGATACACACTACGATGATAATATATGCAGCTTTAGTATGCCAGAAAAGATGGCAAAGAAAACCGCTATGACTATAATAGCTATTTTAGAAAGATATGCTTATCTAGGAATAACGGGCCCCATAAATACACCAACAGCATCAACCGAAACAATGCTAAACCTCCTTCCCCTTCGTCTTTAAATCACGGGAGAGGCAGGAGCGGGTATTTATAAGCCTGTGCAGTGCACCCATTCCCAGGAAAAGCATATAAGAAGGACATCTAAAAATTTGATATGTAGGTGGAGACATTATAAAAGAACAAACCATATAATGCCAAAATTCACATTTAACATGAATTTCAAGGTGATATTATGGATCTACATAATATACAAAAAAATAAACAACAGAGACAGACTTGCAAAAATTACCTGATATACAGACAAATCAAAATGAAATGTGGAACGGGAACAGGCTTATAGGTGAAAAAAAATTGCACTGAGGCTTACTAATAATAAGACAATCTTGATATGTCTTTCAAGCGGAGATATTTGCTATACTACAGTGCGCTAGGAAAAGTAATTTGAGAGCTCAATCAATATTTTCATAGACAGTCAGACATCCCTCAAAGTATTCAAGAACCCAAAGGTAACATCTAAGCTAATATGGAAATGCCGCGAAGAACTTAGGGCTCTGGCATACCACAATAAGTTAACTCTGGATGAGAGAATGGGTCAGAAAACAACAAAAAAATACTAAAAAAATTTACTGGACAAAGACATGGAAAAACCTTTATAAAAGGACCATCTCGTAAATGAACTGAAGAGCTGTTAGTACAAAGCAGGAATCAGTAACAAATTATTAGAGATTTCGTCACAGAGCATTGTTTTCCCAGAGGACACCTTAACAAAATAAAGTTGTACAATGGAGATCTGAGCTGCAAGAATCAGACACAGACATCCACATCTAGTACTTTAGTTCACAGAAGGTAATCTATTTATGGGAAACCAATAATGGAGCCAGAAGAATACAGCAACTATTCAGCAAGGGTCTTGTACAAACTTATATAAGGAACTGAAAAAGTGCTGTAAATAAAATAAGAGAAATACAATAAGGACGTCAAACGGCTCTCAAAAAAAAAGGATTCTCCGAAAGATACACTACACAAAATAATAATTTTCAAAATTGACCTTCAGCAACCATCTGGGAGATAATTGTTGACAGGGTTTTTATCATTAAACCAAAACATCAGAATTCCGTTATCTAACGCAAACACATATTAATGTTATCACCCGCCATAAGCTCAAATCGATAAAGCGCTGCCTGATATCGCTGATGAAATTATGCAGGCGCTTTGCAGCGACTTCTCCAGATGCACTGAGATCGTTTCCTCCGGGGATCACCTAATGTCACTTTAATACGTTATCGCAACAGCAAAAGCAAATCCTTCTGTCCGCTGCTTAATCATAGCCGAAAGGGGTGCAGCCAGAAATAAATTAGGCGCCCCGAGAGAAAAGCGCGCGCTCTGATTGAAAAGCCGCGCGATTTCACCTGGAGCATCCGCGGCTCGGGGCTGTCGCCGAAACTCAGCCGCAGGTAATGGAAAATGAAATGGAGATTCCGGGTCATGTAATGCATATTAAATGCTAATGAGCGCTGGCCCCCGGCGCGGGATTTGCGTATTCGCAAATTGCATATTAAATATTTTGGAGTTGGCGCGTTGTAATGCTAAATTAAAATGAAAATGAGGCGATTTGGGCGCTAATCTAGTTGTATTATCACACAGTTTCATATTGAAAAAATATATAGATAAGGTGACTACAAACACACACAATGGAGAGCCTGGAGTACAAAGAACACTAGAAATCATGCAAAAATCTGTAGCGGCATGTACGTGGTCTTACCTCCAAATTTCAAATTTAGGATTATAGCAAGCCTACTAATACTAGAGGTGTCCGATTTCAAATATACAGGCGGCTGTTATATAAACTGCGCATGCGTAATAACGTAATAACACGTTCATGCGTGTAGTGGTAGTCTAGGACGTTGTTTTGTTCAAGACTTAATTTAGCCTTCGGGAAGCAAACACACATAACGTATATAATCGAAATGTGTGGTGTGTGAGGTTGTCATATTTTTGCAAGCCGAAGAGTTAATCAGAAAGAAATTCATCGCAGATTAGAGAGCGAGAATTTTAAGCTGAAAAAGGCAGCGTTTGGTGCAAAATATTTAAAGATGGACAAACGGAGATAAATGTTGAGTCGGAGAAGAAAAGAGGCAGACCAAAGACCTCACACACAGATGACAACTGCACAATTGTCGAACGTTTGATTAGGGAAGATAGTCGCGTTAAAGTTAGTGGAATTGCTGGAATGACTAGTACAACTAAGAGTTGTGTTCATAAAGCATACGCGACTTAAACTTCTGCAAAGTGTCGAAAATGCTCGTCCATAAACAAAAAACCAATCGAATGAATGCTTTACTTCAAAATCTCATCTGATACCAACAGGAATGAGATGCACCATATAGGCGAAATAACAATTTAAAAAAATGAAAACTCAACCATCTGCCTGCAAAAACGTGGCCACCGTGTTCTGGGATAGTAGTTACTGCTGTTTGAATTCCCCGAATTGTGCACAACCATTAACAGTGACAAATACTGCGAAACTTTTCAAATTCCATACAGCTATTTGAAGGAAAGACCCCACATCTAAAACAAACCAAACTGTAGTTGACACAGCGGAATTGGAAGGTCCTACAACATTCTCAGTATAGTCCAAATTTAGCCCCCTCGGATTTCATTTATTCTAGACTTTGAAGAAATCTTTGACGAGAAACGCTTTGCGGATAGAAAGGAACTCCAAGACACCTTTTTGAACCACTTCAACAACTTAACAAGTTCAAACTATTGTCACAGTGGGATAAATATCTCAACGTTTACTGAAATTATATCAAAAAATAAACAAAGGTATAATAATGCATCAGATGTCCGGGCTGGTTCGGGGAAATTGTCATCTCCTGATTAAGCCTTGCCGTCTTTGTGCAAACCAGGGATAAGAATATAAAAGCAGTAGATCAAAATTACTAAGCCTTTTTTTCATTACCAGTAATCATTACAAAGCTTTAAATCCAACTCAAGTAGTTTGTGTTGTAAATAGTAGCTGTGTTGCAATCCCAATAACTAAATACAGAACTTCGAGACGTAGCATTTTGATCTGCTATGCGCGGTTCTCAAGTCAGTTTTAAGAATAAAATAAGGAAAGAAACATAAACAAAACTTTTTTTAAGCCTGGCAAATAATTTTGCATTATAAACTTTGTAATGAAAATGTAACAAACGATAGCAACAAAATAACATAACGCTAATTAAAATCAGTGTGACCAAGTGATTAAGGCAATTGTCTACAAACGAACCCGAGTTCAATCCTCGGGTCAAATGCCTAGAGAGTACCTTACACAATCACTAAGGATAATTGAGTATCTGCGTTCATTTCGAACAAGAAGTAATAACGCTGTTTTCTAAGGCGCAATAGTGGTCACATCTCCCCGTATTAGAGAGTGAGTGCAAACATATGACAGCCTTAACCTTTCAGTTTGCAGCTTCACTACCACTAATCAAAAAATCGTAAAAAAGGCTGCTAATATTTTTCGACCTGCAAAGCACAAAATATGAAAGATTGATCACATTATACTGTAATTATTTTTAACGGTTGCTCGACCGAAGGAACATTTGAAAGATACATTTTGTTGGTTGCGGCAGCGAGATGGAGATAATCAAAGTAGTCCGGCGGTCGGACAAAATCATGTGAGTCTTCGGTCATGCCAATAATTAGCTGCACGTGGGCGACAGACGTTTCATGCACGTTTGCTGAGAGCCCGTGTCCGCGTAGACAAAGTTGGTGAGTAATAATTACAAACTCCTTTAACATTTTTCTTTTTGTTCAACCCCATCCTTACAATACAATAAAAATTTGGCTACTGTTGCATTATCTCATCTCCAGCATTAATTTAATTTGCCTTGATTTTGATCGAATCATACATTCAAAACATTTTAAGAACTTCGCGCTAAGCGTTTTAAGGTTGCATTTCTTTATACATCAAAAAATCATTTTACCGTTTTTATTTCTTAATGTGTAATGGACTGAAGTTTCAAGACGAATGGACAAAAACAAAGAAAATTACTACCGAGTATACTCAAGTATAAGAGTTAAGTTAATTTGAAAAATTACATTTTCAGTTTGGCCAAACTAGCGTATTTACCCGATAACCAAACCTCTACAAAGATTCCTCTGGAGCTTTTTATTTTAGGAGCGATATTATAAACCAAAAACCACAATTTCTAAAATTGAAGGTTAAGACTATCAAATATCAACTGGAAAAAAGAACAAAGTATATTCAAATTGTATACTACACAATTTTCCTGGTTGTCATATTTTTTCACCTAAACCAATATCATACAAGCTTTCACTCCTACAGCACGAGTTACTTATTTCTTTCCACCAAAGGAGTTGTTGATATAAGGAAGTGATGGACAGTATTACCAATATCTTGCCAAAAATATTATTACAAATTTTTGACGCAAATTTTATTTGAACGATTGTAAAGATAGAACACGACACACACTAAAACAAACTCATCATAAGATAGAACAATCAACATGTGAGGTATTTGTCTTCAGAGTCCAAAAATCAGGCGAACGTTTATTTATCTAATCATTGGTAGGTTTATTGAAACTAAATGGCAGCTCAAGAATCCTTCAACAATCAAAATAAATGTATTGTGCTATGTTCTCTCACAGCACTCTTGAGAAAGCTCTAAAATTCATCATATATAATATATAAACCATGTATAAAATACAAATAAAGCTCTCTGCCAAAATTTACAGATATACTATGTTACACTCTGTTATGCTTTTAATAGTAAATATTAAAAACCAGCCCACAAGACAAAAAAATAGATCAAGAGTACCTTTTTATAATGTACAGCTCTATATATAGATGTATATCTTTCTTTCCAACAGTTTTGATATAAGCTTATTCAACTACAATAAATATAGAAAGTTTAACCGTTAACTGGCACACCTCATAAGAATCACATAGCTAGTACCGTGGGGTAGCTTAGACCCCAAGTATTAAAACACTTTTTACATATTATTAAGTATTTAAAAAATGAAAAAATGACTTTTTTACTTAAAAATACATAATTATCGTATTTTGCAAATTAAAATCTGAAATTTTAGCTCGATATTCCTAAAACATACCAGAATGTCAGCCATCGTAAACTTCATGTCTCTGCTCAACATCAATGGTGCGTAACGAGTCAAATGTGGAGTAACAAAAACTTTTTCGAGGCAAGTAACTGCCGGGTTATTCTCCTTTCTGTCGGTTGCTTTTACCTGGCACTTGTACAGAATTCCGACAATTGCTTAATCTAGCATTTCGTGTAAAATTCACATCGACCATATAGTCGTTCTTCTTGTAACACTTTAAAGAATAGCAAAACTAATCGAAGCAGTCCGTACCTCTTTTCGTATAATAATGGTAAAGAATGGTATTTAGCATTCCACTGATTGTTTTGTAAAGTTCTTACTTTTTTCTCTGCAGTAAAGTCGAAAAATTACAAAAAATCTCAAAAAAATTACAGCTGGCACACTGGGGTTAGTGGTGACCCCGGCCCATTTCAATAGCTTGTGAAAATTACTCTGTGCTTTTGAAATCGAGGTCGTTAATCTAAACGGAAGAGGGTTCCTCGAACTAACAACATATAGTACAACAAGCCCATTTTTTAAGGGCTTAAATTAAAACTGAATCACGCTAGAGCGTCTGGTACCCCTTAGTCTCAGCTAAGAATTAAAGATTCTCCCTACCATACTAGTAAAAGCAAGATAACGACTGCTAAGCACCGGTTATATAAACTGTTGTAGAATTTTTCTTTTAAAGAACAGTAAACTTGAGAACTTAACGAAAAACTTAACAAAACAGCAGTAAATGCTACGATACCTCTATGTTTTAGTAAATAATCCAATTTAGTATTAAATAAATATAAGTTAGTTCCAACGCTATTTAGTTGCATATACATATAAATGCATAAACAGATATAATAGTCAGGAATATGAACAATCTCAATGGAAAAGACGAAAAAGATGAAAGAAGAAATAAAGAGTATGAAAAAACAGAAAAGAAGCAAATAAAGAGGATTAAAAAAAATTAGATTAGTCACTTACATTACTTCCCTGATAGTCAAACAAATGTAATTAATAACATAAATAACCAAATTTAGTTTAGATATCTTAATAATTAGAAACAAGGGAAATTTGTGAGAGACGAAGAGAATTACGCTGAAAGTAAAACTGCAAACAATACTATTGGAAAGATTAAAAGAAAATTTAGATACATACGGAATAAAAGTGAAGAAATGCTCTAGCAGAAAAACCAGAAGAGAAAATAGTAATAAGATTTTATAGAAAATGAAACAGATAGCAAACTAAAGAAAAATAAAGCAAGAAAAATACAAAAAAATACAAAAAATATTAATACACAAGTCAAAGAACTATAAAGTGCGAAAAGAAAACCCAATAAAAGAAAATTGGAAACTTTCAAAAAAGTCGCAAAATAAGTAACAAAAATGAAGAAATAAGCACACAAGAGATGTGTAGTATCAAAAGAAGAGCAAGATAAAATGGAATGTATAACTAATAGAAACCAAGCAAAAAGAATAGTTAGAGAAACAAAACGGAAATCTTGAGACAAATTTAAAAATGAATTCAATGAAACGCTATGGAAAAAAATTAAAACAATTATAAGAGATACCAAAAAACCAACTCATAGCTTAAAAGAAATAACCAAATCTTAATGGTTTTGAAGATACGAAAGAGATATTATGAGAAGAAGTTCGAGACGGTAGGCAACCCAAAAAAATAGATTCAAAATATACAACACGTAGGACATAAAAACGTAAGATGTAAAAGGCTTTAACAAAAATTAAAATTGAAAAAGTATGTAGGAAAGACAAGAAATTCCAAGAATGTTGAAATAGATGGGAAAATATGGAAAGACCTAGCTGAGCAGAATATGCAACGAGGTATAGACAATGAACAGAATATAAAATCAGTAGGAAAAAAACTTAATAGTATCAACCATAACAAAAAGTGATGAATGTCAAACCCATTCGAAAAAAATCGTTGCCACTGATTAGACTCTGACGCCTTTAGAAGAAACGAAGCTAGAATATAAAAACGTTAGGCCAAAAATATTCAATCTGTCTCTTTTTTTCTCTGTTTCTTTCTCTCTCCTTCTCTCATCAATCACGGTTGCAATAAATGTACTTCAACCCCAGTGAGTAAACATAGTACTTGGAGACTTAACTCAACAGACTCAATAGATCGCTGAGACACACTGTCAGATTTGCTTTTGGTTAGTTTGCCAAGTGTAAAGTGCAGATTTTAAAGATCTAAAACATTAATAACTGAGAAAATAACTAAATACCAGGTGAATCAAAAACTTTTTCACAATGTCGATGCCATCGGTATGTTTGATACAGGACTACCTTTTCTTGAGATTTATTTAATACGATCAATATGCGCAGAAAATTTTTGTTGATTTTTGAGGAAGAACGTGTTATAAGTGGTTGTTGTACGGCAGGCAAATTAAAAAATCTGCTTTAAGCAAAACTAAAGAAAATGTTACAAAGTTCTTCAAACCATTCTTCATGTCAAATGAATCAACGAAACTAGTGCCTTCAATTAGGAAGCCATTTTTGCTTGATCAATATGCAGAGACAAAGATATTCTTGTGCTTTATGGGTGACGTAACTTCAGCAGTCTTTTCTTCGTTGAGGCCACAGTTACTGGCACCGCAGCCTCAATGGTTTGCAACTTAATACTACGACGCCACATAAACCCATGGGTTCTTAGGAAAACTTGAACTCGGCCGCGCACTGGGTCTATGGACAGAAAAATGTTGCTTGGGTATTTAGAACACTTCACTTATTTCTAACCTTCTGCGCTTAGTCTCCTGCAGTTAATCTCCATAATGAAATTCCAAAGATTAGTTAAACTGGTAAGTCAGTCTCCTAAAGTTAGTCTCCCATTTAGTATCATGTTAATTATTTTATTATTTTACGCAATTGTGAGTTCGTTCCACGTATTTAATAAAAAATAAAAATGACCCTCAACCTAAGTGAGCGCTTTTTTAAAAAGCGCCACTGGGTTCCGTTAAATTATAATAACCACGATTAGATGATGAGGTGGGAATTTCAAAAACTAAAATTTCCCGTCTGATCCCAAAACTTAAATTGACTTTAAAATGGTAGAAATTCTAAATGTCCAACACAGGACTTTGCAGAGAAGTGTACAAACTTTTTTACAAACATACGAGAATAAGGTGAAAGTTCTCGGCCTGACACAAAGATGGTGTTGCAATTGGCAAACAATTATGCTTCCTGCTTGGGTGCATGTGTTATTAGTTCGTATGACTAGTTTCAACTTGTTCGCTCAAGTAGTTTGTTTACACGAATTTTTTCAGTAGACATATTAAATGTTTTTTGTTAAAATGGATAAACTTGAATATCGTGCGGTTACAAAATTCTTCGTTTTGGATGGATTAACCCCTAAGGAAATTCATCCGAAATTGGCAAAAGTTTTCGGGGACTCTGCTCCTTCCATGTCAACCGTTAAAAAGTGGGCAGCTATAGAATTTAAATGTGGTCGCACATCCCTCAAAGGTGGTCCACGTGAAGGACGGCGAAAAACCGCAACCACACCGGAAACCATCGAAAAAGTGCATGATATCGTGTTGGACGATAGGCGAGTGAAGGTGAGTGAGATAGCTGAGGCTGTGGGGATATCGAAAGAAAGGGTGCGAAACATCTTGCACGAAGAATTAGGGATGCGAAAGCTCTGCGCAAGATGGGGCGCATTTGCTGAATGCTGAACAAAAGCAAATGCGCAAACGATTTTCGCAGCAATCTTTGGACCGATTCAACAGGGATCCGACCGATTTCGTGCGGCGATTTGTCACCATGGATGAGACATGGGTCCACCACTACACGTCAGAAACGAAACAGCAGTCCAAGCAGCGAGTGGAAGGCGGTGGTTCAGCGCTAAAGAAAGCGAAGTCGATCACATCTGCCGGAAAGGTGGCCAGCGTGTTTTGGGATGCGAAAGGGATCCTGTTAATCGATTATCTTGCAAAAGGCAGAACAATTACAGACAAATATTACTCCAAGCTTCTTGACCAGCTAGATGCGAAAATTCGCGAGAAGAGGCCTGGCTTGAAGAAGAAAAAAATCATCTTTCACCAGGACAACGCACCTGCGTTGGCGATGGGAAAACTGCGGGATTTGGGCTATGACTTGCTCGGTCATCTCCCCTATTCTCCTGATTTGGCACCCTCAGACTTTCTTCTGTTCCCAAACTTAAAACAATTTGTTTCTGGGAAGCGCTTCGCATCCAATGAAGAAGTTGATGAATATTTTCACAATCTTCCAGATTCTCGCTTCCGAGAAGAAATACTGATGCTGGAGAGCCGCTGGATCAAGTGTGTTGAAGTCAAGGGAGATTATGTAGAAAAATAAAATCATTTTTTAACTGAAAGTCGCAGTCTTTCATTGTCAGGCCGAGAACTTTTCACTTTACCCTCGTACTTTTTTGTTTATGTTAGCTTCAATTTTGTTATATAATAATAATGTATTGTATTTGTCATGCGTCTGTAATTTTTAAAAGCCAATAATCTCAATGAAATACAAAATATATCTTTCGTGATCATATAAAGCGCTGAATGTACGTGGCCCACATTCATGCAAATCCCATTCCCTTCTCCCCAAAGAGCGGCCTAAATCGCTTACTCTTTGGAAACCCAAATAGTTTCATTACATACGGGATTTTCCGCGGCCTACCTGTTGAAAAGCTTTCAAATCCAAAAAGCCTTAAATAATGCAAATGATCCGAACACTGACAACTGAATACTTTCAGCCTGAGCTTTGAGCTTTGGGCTTTTACGTGCAGATATAATTAAGTTTTTATTATTCGTAATACACAGTTTCCAATAAACAAACACGAGGTAAATGTCACAAATTGTAAGACTAGTTAACGATGATAAGATTTATAAAAATCCAATACCAAAAAAGGCATTACAGTGAGCAATAAAAATACATCTATCCCTCCAAAGTGAACGCATGTCTTTGCGATCAATCATTAACGATATGTCGATTAAAATTACTGAAATAAAAATCAAGAGTAAGCGGAAAACTCGCCATGGTAAAGATAATCTCTTTTGAAAACCCGTAATCGGGTAAAAATTATGCTAAAAACAATAACGAAATGCTCGATCTCCTGAAGACCAACACAAAAAGTAATAAATGTTACGAACTTACAAATAAATAAAACCGAATAGAACTATCTACTGTCAAAGTACAACTCTAACTTTAATATTTAGATTTCAAATAAGACCTTCACGTAAGTACGTCCTGGTAGATACGACGTATATTTAGACCATCACCAATAAAATACAGAGTTAGAGCCCGATTTTAAATACAGGCAACATTTTACAAATTACAGCACATTTTTCATTTATTTTTTAATAGGCCCGTTGACAAAGCAGGTTATAAAAAGATGTAAATATCGCAAAAAATATCAGACAAAACGCTATAATTAAAGTAGTGAAGAATAAAAAAAAGATTAGCACCCCCAAAAAATAAGACAAAGAGGATATAAGTAATGCATGGATACAAACATACAAGAAATTGGCAGATTAGAATACTGAAAAGTATATTAGAATAAAGCAATACTTTAAAAAAATCTTAAACAGATATTTAGTGTGATAAGGGTTATACAAACAAAATACAGGAAGAAAGAAACGCAGCAAGAATATAAACCGTTTCTCACTTATAATTCATGAATGGTCTTACATATAAATTTGTAGACCCCGAGAAAAGACCCCCCAAAAGAGAAAAATTAAACCAGAAACAAAGAAAGATTATAAAAGCTAGTAGAAAAATTGGTATGCAAAACCTGTCGCATGGATATAAAATAAAACAACACGGAAAATATATTAAAAGCAAACTACCGTAAAACAAAAACACAAAACTTTTTTTAGAACTAAGATGGCGGAAAGAATAGTAGAAAACGTGGTAAAAGAAATAAGGGGTTGTAAAACTCAAATATTAGAAATTCTGAAAATGAATTGGAAAGGGGAGTCAAATTGACAAAGCAAAAATACATTTTGATTTATAGAGGATAAAATATCCAGGGTAGTGATGGAACATTATTTATGGTAACCAAGAAATTAAGAACCCATATACTAGAAGAATTCAAGAGCTGCCTACGAATAAGAAACAACATAGCTAACATTGCCCTAGTAATTCACAAATCCATTAAGAAAGCGGCAAAAATAAACAAAGACGTCTACGACCTGTTAGTAAAAACTTCAAACTTCAAGACATGCTACCCGTATAGCTCATGGATATTTGAATGTCAAAATGGAAAGGAAGCATTACACGATATCATCAAAAGGAAATGGAACAAAGATAAGTAATGTGACAACAAAAATAGATATGATAATAGCTAGCACAAAATTTAATCATAAAATGGACTATAAAGTCATGTGGCTAATCTTACGAATAAATAAATAAATAAAAAGGGACAAAAACTAATTAACGATGTTAGAACATATCAGAGAGCCGATGTTAGATCTGATCACCTTATAGTAATAACTAAGTACAAATTAAGATTTTATAAGAGAAAGAAAAGTTTAATTAAGAGAAAGGGCTAGAAAGTTGGAAAGGTTAAACGAAGGAACAATCAATATAAAAAAGAAATGAAAAATAGTATAAACAAAATATTAGGTTCAAACCGATATGAACATGAAAGTTGCAAAACTCAGTACTGTAAGAATAAAAAAAGAAGTCGACTACAAAGTATACTAAAATACGAGAGAGAGAGAAATTGAGTAAAAGATAAAAAAAATCATAGAGAGCTAAAAGTCTATAAATGCATTAAAATACAAAAGAATAAATATAAATGATGAGAAAAATGGGTTTAAAGATGAGAAGAGAAAATTTAGATCAATTATTACCACCAAAATGAAATTTTGATGATGTACTTATTAATATCAAACAGAACAAGGCAATCTATCCAAGTAATATTATAAATAAAACAATTAAGTATGAAGTTAATAAAATAAAGCAAAAACTATACAAATTAATAGTTCAGACAGAAGAAAAGACAGCTAATGAAAAAACGGCTTAATAGTGGCAAAACTAAAGAAAGAATCCAAATATACGTACCAACTACCGAGAAATTAGCCTCCTAAATGTAGCATATAAAATTTTCAAAAATACGATAAAGATTAGAAATAAAGAAATGTCAATATGGATTTAAAAGGGCAGATCTACAATAAACGCAATTACATTGTAAATAAAATACTCTAAAAGTCCTACAAATATGTTGATTTCAAACAAAATTTTGCCTAAAGAAGTTACAATAAATATAAAAAAATTAAAAAACAACAAAATTGACAGAAATAACAATAAAAGCGGCCGTACTAATTGAAGATGAATTATCAGAAAAGTTTAAAGCCGAGACACTTAGAGAAAAATAAACAAGTTATAACCAGAAGAGAAAAATAGAAAAGTTTTCGAAAATATTAAATACTTGGGACACAAATCACAAAAATAAAAGAAACTCAGAGACCGACCAAATAAAAATAAAAAATAGAAAAACAAGTAGAGTTGCTAGAATAAGAATACATAATAAAGCTACGATTAGACCAGTGGTTATATACAAAACATAATCGATGAGTCTATTAAATGTGGAACAAGCGAAATTTAAAGTTTTTAAAAGAAACGTCATAAGAAGAATATTTGGCTTAAAAAATTGCAAAAGGAGAGTACCGGCGATCGATAAACTCGGAAATAAAACCAAATGTTTGTAGAATGCTATGATATGAAGACACAAAAAGAATAAAAACAGTAAAGATGTGAAGAAGATTACAATCTAAAGACCAAATACCAGTAAACCTCTCTCTCTCTCTCTCTCTCTCTCTCTCTCTCTCTCTCTCTCTCTCTCTTCTTCAGCCCATTTGTATACTCCATTGTTGGATATAGGCCTCTCCCAATTTTTTCCAATTTTCTCTGTCATATGTTTGTTGTATCCAGTTTCTGCCCGCTACTTTTACGATGTCGTCCTTCCATCTAGTTTTGGGTCTTCCAACACTCCTGCGTCCTGTGCGAGGTCTTCATTCTATTAACTTCTTGGTCCATCGGTTGTCTTGCCTTCGCATTACATGTCCCGCCCATTTCCACTTTAGTTTTAGGATCTTATGAATAACATCTTGTACTTTCGTTCGACTTCTTATATAATCGTTTCTCTTTCTATCTTTGAGAGTTATACCTAACATTGCCCTTTCCATGGGCCTTTGTGTTACTTGCAGCTTGTGAAGTAGTGCTTTTGTTAGTGACCACGTTTCTGAAGCATATGTCATTACGGGCAAAACACATTCATTGTATACTTTAGTTCTTAGTATTTGGGGTATTTTTGATTTAAATACTTCTTTTAGTTTACCAAATGCCGCCCAACTCAATCTGATTCGTCTATTCACCTCCTCGTCCTGTCCATCTTTATTAGGTGCTATTCGCTGGCCTAAATATATATATTCCTGAACGTTTTCTAACTGTAGACATTATTGTTCTATTTCCTAAATTAAAGTTTGCCATGACTTTGGTTTTGTTTATGTTTATTTTTAGTCCGACTGTTTTTGATACTTCATTTCTGATCTCTGATCATGTTTTGTAGTTCATCCAGGTCGTTGGCAAACACTACTATATCGTCTGCGTATCGGAGGTGCGAAAGCTTCTCTCCGTCGATGTTCAAGCCCTTTTGGTCCCATATTAATGTTTTGAAGATATCTTCGAGTGCTGCTGTAAAAGCTTGGGTGAGAGTATCTCCTGTCTGACTCCTCTCTTTATTTCAATCGGATCCGTACATTCGTGGAGCTGTACTTTGAAGCTGCTTGATTTGTAAAGGTCTTCAATTAAAGCTATGTAACGTTGATCTATCCTTACTCTTCGTAGAGCGTCTATTACGGCCCAGTGTTCAATACTGTCGAACGCCTTCTCATAGTCCACGAAAGCCATTACTACGTCAATGTTATATTCTCTAGTTTTTTCTACAATTTCTCTGACCGATTTGATGTGGTCTACGGTCCCGAATCCTTTCCTAAATCCCGCTTGTTCCGGGGGTTGGGCTTCGTCCAATTTATTTTCAATTTGATTTGTTAATATAGTAAAGAACAGTTTGTGGATATGAGAGAGTAGTGATATGGGTCTATAGTTCTGGAGTTCTGAACGATCGCCCTTTTTGTAAATTATAACTACTTTTGCTATTTTCCATGCTTGGGGGATTATACCTTCGATTAAACACTCATTGAACAATTTTTGAAGCACTGTTAAGGTTTCTCTTCCGCTATTCTTTAGTAGTTCAATTACTACTCCGTCCTCGCCTGGTGATTTATTGTTCTTCATTTTCCCTAAAGCTAACTTTATTTCATATTTACTAATATCAGGAGATCTTCAGTAAGATGTTTAGATAGTCTCGCGCGTGGGTCTTGATTAACTATTGGTTTTGCTTCATTGAATTATATAGTTCCTGGTAAAATTCTTTCACTATTGTTAACAACGAATTTCTATCATTTATTACTTGTCCGTTCGCGTCTTTAATTTTATTTATTTGGCTAGTAGCGTTGGATATTTTGGCCTGAACACTTTGTTACCTCTATTCTGATCAATGGTCTCTTCTATTATTTTAGTATTGTACTGTCTTATGTCATTTCGTATTTTCTTTTTATAGTTTTATTTAGTTCAGTTCTTTCAAGTCTTAACCTGAAATTGTCTGTGTTGTTACTTTGTCTCTGTAATTCTTTTCTTCTTGCTATAAGGTTTCTGGTGTCCAATGATAGTTTATTATTCTCTTGTTTCCTCTTTTTCCCCAGTATTTCTTCTGCTGTAGTTATTATGTTCTTGGTAATTTCTTGTTGAAGTTGATCTACGTTTTCATTGTGTATTTCCGTCATTTTTTTGTCTAGTCTATCGTTAAACTTCTCCTTTATTTCAGTGTCTTGCAATTTTTCGATGTTGAACCTGGCAGTTCCCTTTGATATTAGTTTAAATCTATCTAATTTTGTTTGAATACATACTTTTGCGCGAACGATCCGATGGTCACTACCTGTGTTTACCTGATTTAAGACTGTTACGTCTTGTATAATATTCTTATTATTTGTCATAATGAAATCGATTTGGTTTTTAGTAGCGCCGTTTGGGCTTTGCCATGTCCATCTTCTATGATATTTTTTATAGAAGTGAGTATTCATGCAGAACAGTTTTTCTTTTTCCATATAGTTGATCAACATTTGTCCTCTGGGGTTTCTTTGTCCATATCCATAATATCCGATATATTCTTCGCCCTGCTGTCTCTGACCCAGTTTGGCATTGAAGTCTCCCATTAAGATTACGTATTTTGTCGGTTCTATTTGTAGTGCTTTATCGATGTCTTCGTACATCTCTTCAACTTCCTCGTCTTCGTGAGCAGTTGTTGGTGCATATACTTGGATGACTTTTAGACTGTATCTTTTGTTAATTTGTAGTATCATATAGATAACTCTTGATGATATGCAGTCTACTTTTTTTAAGTTTGTTTTTAATTTCTTATTAATTATAAATCCAGTTCCATGTAGGCTGTTATCTTCATTACCTTTATAGTACAGCATGTGTCCTGTTTTGAGTATTAGTAAATTTTCTCCTCTTTTTCTTGTTTCGCTGATTCCTATTATGTCCCATTTTATTGATTCCAAGGCGTTCTCTAGTTCAGTTAGTCTCTCTTCGTTACTTAGGGATTGAGCATTGTACGTAGCTATATAAAAGTTACTTGTGCAGCCTTTGTGTTTGGGTTTTTGGTTATGTGTTATCGAATTTTTGCCCCAGAATCCGAATTGGGGCAGACTGCTGAGTTAGCAGTGTGAGATTTTCTACTCACCTGGGGTATATGATTTTGTAAATTCGACTACATTTCGATTTGGTTTTGGGAGGTAGTTGGCATTTAAAACGCCGCGCTTGTCGAGCGTGTTGGCGAGTGTGATTTTCAGCCGCCCCTAACATGGAGTCAGACGCTGTAAACCAAAACCAGGTAATAAAAGATATAAATTTAAAAATCGAAAGAGGAAACAAATTCAGACTCGGGATAGCCCCTTTCTGATCACCCCCCCCCCCCTCTCTCTCTCTCTTTCATTATAATGATATTAATTCAGTGTTTCTAGTTTTAATTAGATAAGAAACATTAAAAAAAAATTATGGCTGAATACAAATTCAAAAGTTGTCAAGAGCACTGTTTTTCTGTCGAGTTCCGTGACGTCATTGTGTTAAGTTAAGTGCATGTTGCGCTTGAGCCTGTAAGCATCAGTGAGCTCCAATGAAGAAAAACACGCCAATAGAATGCTACCTATGCAAAGTTGTAACTTGCCTAAGAAGACCTTGTGACTTATTTTATTCTTTTGACGTAGGTTAATATGACTTAAATTAATTTTACGTTTACATAATTAACATCTTGTAAATTGAATATCCTAAACTTGTTTAAGGTAATTTGATTAAACTTATTTTATAATAATTTACAGTATCTACTAACTAGATGAGGTAGCGGTTAGGTACTTCTCTGTGGTGCTAATAAAGAATAGTTCTACTTTAAGAAAGCCACCCTGCTCACACAAGTCTTGATTTTCTCAACAGATGGACCAAAAAATTATTAACAACAAAATTCTAATGTTCATAGAGGCTTATGTTCCAACGACACAATACAAGAGTAAGATGTACAACAGGAAATGAAACGATAGGAGGCAACTTTAATAGAAATTATAAATGGGCATATACATGCAAAAATTTTGTTGTGGCGTTAGAAATTATAAATACTAAACTTAGACCAACATTTGAGAAAATTAAAGGCTTTATATAATGAGGGAAGTTCTATAAAGATAAACTAGAAAGAAAATAGACTTAGGTGAGTTTCGATAAATAAATAAAAATTAAATTTACTATTAGTCTCCAATAACAAATATATACTAGAATGATTCAAATTCAAATCGGAATTTATATTAAGAGAGATTCCCCCGTTTAGAACCTTACACTATTTTCTCAACAAGAGGTGCCTTTGTCCATTACATGTTAAACTACTAAGCTTTTTACAGCAGAGAATATAAAATCGTTCAAAACTTTAAGAAAACTTAAGACAACACCCTTCAGTGTACGCGTAGCATAAACAATTTGAGAGCAAAAATAACTATTAAAAATAAAGATCACCGAAGTTTCTCAAAGGTGAACGTGACTGAAGAGAATATCTGAGTAGTTTACCATCTACTCGAAGATGACCATCTGTTAACAGTTGCTGAAATTGCTTCCGAAGTCAAAATAACCTACGACAGCGCTCGAGCACTAAAAATCTTGGCTTTCCAAAAATATCCGCAAGACGGGTCTCTCGTCTTTCCACTGAAGATTAAAAATGACAGTTAAAAAAGAGCTTTTTGCACCGTATTGCTTGGTACCGACTATGAAATTTAGGTACACCAGTGGAATGCTGAATCCAAAAATTCCAGTATGGGGAGAATGAAAAAATGGAGATTTTTCAGCTGTAACTGTATTGCTTAATTTCAAAGATGTTAGCACATCGATGCCTTATTGTGAACAAAACTTGTATATCTAAAGGTAATCTTGCTTTACTATGATCCGGATTAATCGCCCTGTAAATTAGCATTTGTTTGGGCCACTATAAGAAGCAAGGAGAACAGAGGCGACAATATGGTTGTCAAAGTGTTTGTGTGCGATTGGCTAATGTGACAACTACATCCATTTGACTACAACCAGATCAAAAAACTACCCACCCGTTAGAAAAATTGTCTCTAAGAAAAGAGGTTATGCAAAAAATAACTTATATTTGTATTTTTATAACGCATTAATAAATTTAAAAAATAATTTTACTCTCGTATTGCAAGATGTAGGCGTAATCAGACAATTTGCAAGTGCAGTGATCACAAAATCGTTAAAACTAAAATTAAAATTGACATAAAATAGAAAATAAAGAATAAAAATGAACGTACATATCCCAACCAGGGGGAAATTAACATTGTGACTCCGATTGACCTAGTATTCGACTCAACGGTAGCCCTTGCGGACTCGCTACTAGTGATACATAGATTATTATGAAATTCGATGTGTACAATTTTTCACGATGGGCAAAAAAGTCATATCTTAACATAGCACCTATGGTGAAAATACGTACTTTGGGCCTGTAGTTAACCCCCGCCCCACCAATATGTTTGAGCAAAACTTTAAGGATAGCAAGGAGGTGAGATAAGGGCAATTTTGGATAAGTGTAAAGTTCCATCAACTTCTGGCATGGCCGCCAAAGGGCGTCAAACATTTGACATTTTTTGTTGATGTTACGTTAGAAAACAATTCTATCTGATGGAGTATGATGATAATTAAATGTATAATAAATATTGAACACATCCGGCCATTAAGAGGCGCAAAATCGGTATTTCACGAACTAATAATTTTAGTGGATTTTACAGTAGAATGTTGCTCAATTCAAAAATGATAATGGCAATGCTTTTTACACTTTACAAATTTGTCATATTATCATTCCCTCTGCAACAAAAGGCAGGAAGGATACCTGCGCTATCTGTGACAAAAGATTGATAAAAATAACCACATATAGCGCGATTTGGGTTCAAAGATTAGAGAATATCTTGAAACACAGATCAAATACCAATCGATCGCTAATTTCAATGGCATTTGTGCTGCCTATCAAGGCAAATACCGAAGAATAGTCAATCAGAACGTATCTAAAAAAACCCAACTAAATGAAAGTCAATCATCGGTTTCATCTCAAGAATCCATCCCATCGACATCACAACAAAGTTCTGAAAGTTCACCAAATGCGTCTCAAGAATCAACCGTCGACTTCGATCATGACATCAGGGGTTTGACCGTTCAAGTGGTGGCTGACACAAATAAATTGTGTTTCATATGCCAATCGGATTGTGCGAATGATTGAATCCCCAGAGCAATTCGCCAACAAGTCTGGAGGAACAAAGGATTTTACATTCTTTCGAACTTCATTTGTTATAATCATCACTACGTGGAGAATCATCTCACAGAAGAGGCGTTGGTGGCTATAAAAAATTATGACCACCTCATTCATCTCAAAGTCGAAGAATTCGACGACTTCTTCGACGATATGGCTCGCCCAGAGGAAATTCGGCGTTCTATTAAGCCATTCAAAAGAAATGGTGATAATAAAGTTCTCACCAGATTAACCAAAGATCAATTCAATCACATTCACGACACCTATATCGAAAATTCTTTTGAGCCAAAATCTTGGACTCGCGATGAACTCCAAAATCATATGTTACCAGTAATCGAATCCCTTCATTGCGAACCCGGAACTGTTGCGATAATATGGAATGAAGCACATTAGTGCATTCAAAAGAGCAAAGATAATCCGTCCAACAAGGCTATCATTTGATTAAACCGATTATTTGCATCGCCGCTGACGGATATATTATGAGAATATTCGGTCCATATAAGGCAACATCCAGTGATGCACAAATCATCGACAAAATCCTCGTCAAAAACAAACATTTCGAAAGAGTTTTCGTTAGTGAGGACACATTCATTGTCGATTGCAGATTCAGAGACGCCAAAGAACCGAAGGACAAATACAGAGTTGCGATGTCGTGTTGTGTGCAACTTAAAGCGTCTGAACAGTTGACTGAAAAACAGGCAAACGACAATAGATTTGTGAACAAGTGCCGATGGAAAATCGAAGTTGTCACCGGAATTCTAAAACGTTTCAAACTATTGGCAAACACAAAACCTAACTCAATGATTGACTCGGCTATGGATAATTGGAGAATAGGCGGTGCACTCTACACTGAATTTTTCAAACCTTTCGAAAAACATCGGTGAACAAGACTTTGTTGTCGTTATAAAGTCAAGTGCACTCTGAAAGGTTTGGTGCTTCAAATTGACTAAAAGTCGACACTTTGGAGAAAGCTCAATCACCAATCACTGCCGAATTTTCCAAAACTTGATGAGAAAAACATCAAGTATTTCACATTGGAATCCTACCAAACCACATGCGGTCAGAAATATGTTATGAAACATATTTACCAAAACAAAGAAGACTTCATCGCTGCATATTGTGTGTATTCCGATAAGTAATTTCAAAATATCTTTTGCGTCAAAATTCAATCACAACACAAATCGCGCACTTCATATTATATCTACATCAAATACCGACAGAATGGTGAAAGCTTCGAATCGATTACTAGATATTATTGCAAATGCAAACTTGGATGTTGTTATCATGTCTGCGCCGTTGTTTGGTATCTCGCTTTTATCAGACATCAGAACAAATTGAAAAATTATCGCAATTTGATGAAGATCTTTGACATCAATATGAACAACGAAGCGTTAGGTACGTCAGAGAACGAAGACGATTTGGATTAACATTTCTATTTGATATCCATTTATTATACACTGTTTTCTACATTATTTTCATATTAATGTATTCCATCAATTTCTATCGATTTCATTTTCACACTAATGTTAATTATAATATAATGTAGTGTAATATAGTATGCCATTAAAATATTTTCTCATTCACATATATAAAAAGCATTGTCATCATCATATTTGAATTGAGCAACATTCTACTGTAAAATCCACTAAAATCACTATTTCGTTATAGCGATTTTGCGTCCCCTAGTGGCCGGATGTGTTCAATATTTATTATACATTTAATTATCACCATACTCCATAAGTTGACGGAACTTTACACTTATCCAAAATTGAGCTTACCTCACCTCCTTGCTATCCTTAAAGTTTTGCTCAAAAATATGGGACAGGGATTAACTACAGGCCCAAAGTACATATTTTCACCATAGGCGCTATGTTAAGAAATGTGACTTTTTTGCCCATTGTGAAAAATAGTACACATCAAATTTCATAATAATCTATCACTAGTAGCGAGTCCGCAAGAGCTACCGTTGAGTCGAATGCTAGGTCAATCGGAGTCACAATGTTAACTGCCCCTTGTTGGGAAATGTTCTTTAACAACGAAGTAAAAGTAAGAGAAGGGGGCTTAGTGCCTAGGAATCAATTAAAAAGAACAAACATCCTAAAATAGCAGAAAGTATGATATACAGATGAAGGAAACAAGCAAATAAATGAAATATTTATAGTCAGTACACAGAACCATAAGAAGTAATTAAGCAACTCTTTGAAAAGGGAATACAACTTTCTATGACAGAAAAACAATTAAATTATAAAATTAATTGTTTTTCAAAGAACATTCTCAAATGCAAAACAGAATTAGAAACTAAATTAAAAGGGTTCATGATAAGACTGAAACACAAACAGAAAAGAACATACTACACCAAATGCTAAAAAAGAGTACCAAGGAACTAAAACAAGAACTTATAACATTGTTAAACAGATGATTAATGAGCAGAGCCATTCCAAAAGAATGAGGTCAATAGCAATAATTTTGAAACACAAAAAAGAAGACTTTAAAGACTTGAAAATCACTGACCAAGTTTTTCCCAAACTTACAAACTATTCATGCTAATAGCGAATAAGTCAGAGAGAAAATTTGAGCTTCACGAACTAGTATGATACAATATAATGGCTTCATACAACTAAATATAATTTATCACTATTATTACCATTCAAAAAAGCATTAGACACTGACAAAACAACCTCCGCGGAAAAATACATAATAAAGAATCATTAAAAAAGTCAAAGAACGTGTCTAAAAAGCAATACAGACCAAATTGCAATATTTTCACAAGAAGAAAGAAAGCTAAAGGAAATTATTGAGGAACTAAGAGTTGAAAATAAACTTTACAAGAACCAAGTATATAATGAATAAACAGAATAATTACAAATAAAAAAAAAAGAAATAGACAAGACGTAAAAAAGATTTATTGGAAAAATTTTCTAGGACAAATAGTTAATGTACCAAAATAAAATCAAAAAAAGAAGCAAACTGGAAGATAAAATATGACTAATATTTATAAGAAATGCATTTTATCAGTTATCACACACAGTTCTAAGATGAGAGTACTAAATAAGTATCTTATAAAAATAATATTGAAAAACCAAAAATAATTTAATAGAAAGATGAAAAAATGTAAGAATAAAATAATTTATATGATCAACAATTAGAGCAAAATTGTCGTGAGATGGCAACCGAAAGAAGAGAAAAAAGCCCAGGAAAATCCTTATAAAGATGATATGATGATATAAAAAAGACAAAATAGAAAAGAGAAAGAAAATATGTTACAATGATCAACAGATGATTCCTTTGAGTTCTACAAAAAGATTTGATTCATAACGTGTTTTTTGTATTTTTGTATTGACAGCAAAAATCATCTCGATTAGGATCGTATTCGCAGTTAGGGGGGTAGTACGTGTACAACTCTGTTTACCATCGTGCTCTCTACTAGCTTTCAGGAGATCACATTTCAGGCGTCACCCTAGCACCGTGCGGTGCAGATTATATTGTAAACCGGCGCCTCCGCGCGGTTCCGCACCCCGAACTTGGTAATGCGAATTAGAACCTACGCGCGGTTTCCACCTCATTCTTATTCATACAGGGATGATAATAGCCTTTGATATGCATACAATGCGCCGCGTAAGTCACGAGTTATCAATTAAAGCCAGCCTTAATTAAAGCCTATTGATCGCGCGAAAAAGCGAGATACGATCGCACAACGCATTCGTGCGCTGAACGCCGAATTATTTGGACTACTCTATCGCGTAATTCACTTGCAAAGGGTTGCCCAAATTGAACCCCGGTTTAAATTTAAAATAAAGCGCCGTTTGTTTCGGGATTGGACTTTTATTGAGTATTAGAGTACACAATTTCTGATTAAATATGGAAAATCTTGTTTGTTCAGAAGATTATCGATTAAACTTTGGCACGTTTTGGTCAATTTCATCGATAACACGTCTGATTTCGTACTTGAGGTCATCGATTGTTACCTTCTGGTCAGCTGATGTCGACCGGAAAATTGTTGAAGCAGTAAATCGATTGTTGCCCGAGCTGTATGGGAGGTTGCACCGTCTTGCTGGAACCGCATGTATTTCAAATCCATGTTGCGCGCTTGGTGTCACAAAATGCTAGTTTATTGTATAACGGTAACGATCGGCATTCCATCATCATCTTTAAGAAAGTTTAGATCCATCGCCCAACCTGCCCAAAATGTACATCCCACAGTGACTCATCGGTGATATGTGCTTTTCATGAGTTACGCAAGGATTTTCCGAACCCTGAGTGCAATTTCTGAACGCGTCCAATTGAAAATGTGCTTTTTTCAACTAAATTAAGAATCCACTTCACGATTCTCTAAAAACCAATCTACTAATGGTTTATGGTAAAAATGGCCAACAACCTTAAGCTTTTGTATTAGCTAAATCTTGTATGCACGAGAATAAAGGTTTTTAGTGAGTATTGGCTAAAAGGAGCTTCTCGAAATATCCAATCATGGTGCACGACGCGAATCGATGTTTTTGGAGTTTGTTGTAGTCACATTTTAACTACAACAATATTCTCATAAGACCTTATCCCACGCTGATACGTGGGCTTGATACGGCCTTGCATCCATTATCGACCCAGTTTCATCAAATCTGATCCACTATTTTGATTAAAAATGCCACAGTACTTTCATACCGCAGAAATTTTCACCGAGTTTTAACAATAATAACTCATTGGTCTTGCGTATAGCATCTCATATTTACTAATTGTTGAGAAAAAGACCAATAGACTCTTCTTTATTGCAGCTCCGCCGTAGTTAAAATCAGAATCGAAAGACACTTCACCAATAGGACCAGTGACGTCACAAGAAGGCGATATGGCGGCTGCGGTATTCGTTCAAGACCTTACGAACATATAGTAGTAGAGCTCTAAAGCAAAACCTACTAGGTACGTTCAGAACGATGCAAGCGGTACTTAGCAGTGGAGAGCGGTTTGTAAGTTAATATCCAGTGGTTACTTCTCGTGCGAAGCAGTGGCACCGGTGTCGTCTGGCGATAGCGGACGATCAGCAGTAATAGGTCTGCGCTTGATGGCTACTTTCTGGTCAAAGGTTTCGCTTCTATTTCTCCTCCGATAAGTAACATACTTTTCCTTTTACATTTAAATAGAATTTAATTGCCACTCTATTTCTTGTTTACCCCGAGAATCTTTACTTTTAAAATTAACTCAGTTAAATATAAAATATAATTCTTAAAAATTAAAACCAAACGACTTTACGCAAATGAAATAATTGCCTGGTAACAAATTGGAAGAACCTTAAACGAGAATCAGAGTTGCGGACTGGAAAATAAAAAAAAGTAAATATACAAAGTAAGGTCAAAAAGTTTTCGAAAAAATAAAACAAATGGTCTAAATTATTTATTTTTGTTACAGCTCCTCTATTTACTTTTAAAATATTATAAACTAAATTGTCTGAGAAATGTGTTTGTATTAAATAATTGATTCTTATTTAAAATCATTATAAAAAATGTAGTCTTACTACAGCTAATTAAGATTGATATAATGCGTGATTTCTTTCTGCAAAAGATTTGAGTTAAAGTTTCACAAGCTACTTAACTAAAAGAGTATCCGCTTTCCATATCACAACTAAAAACACGGTTAACTTTTTAGTGTATAGTCTAGAGTAGTTATTCAGACGCTTTCATAAGTTAGCACTCTTTTGTTCAAAATCTATTTCGGATACCTTGAATTTGAACTTGGATTTCAATTTGGTACAACTTTCTGTTGAGCACTGCAAATAATTTGCAGTATCATCTGATAGCAGTAGGATGTTTATTTTTAAGAAGTATAATCGCAGGATAAGTCCGAACTGCAGAGAGAAGGTTTCAGTGTTTGTCAAGTTTGGGCAGCTGTATAAAACCGGGCATTGTAATAAAATACCTCAAGAAGGTGGCGAATACTACAAATATTCTCCTCGGTCACGCTGATCCTCGAGCAGCATAAGCGACCTTCATTTTTTGACCATTTCTGGTCTCCCCAAAAAATTCTTGTCACATCAAGACTTCTATCTTCTTAGGCTTCTTGTATTTCACTGTGCTTAAGACTTTTAGACTTGATAACAATCAAATTAGCTATAAAAATGCAGTAGTGTTAAACATCCTACAAGGGGCATCCCCTTTAGTCACCCCTAACTTTAATTCTCCAACACATTTGCCTTATATGAATAAAAAGAAAACTAAAATTTATATTCATTTCACCCGCGCATGCTCAATAATAGTAACAGAAATCGACAAATAGAGCCGAAGTCAAGGCAGTACACATCAAATGCTTGGCATACACCAAGCAAATACTAAAAGCGGTATTAATATAACATCACTGCGTAGACTATATATCATCTAACGTACACATATACTTTCTATAACCTGAAGTGTATCCTAAAGTGCTAAAGTTAAAAATTAATTTCTAAATTAAATTCTGTCTGGTTTTTCTTTTTTTGCTATTTTTTTCCTTTGTTCTATTTTAATGTTCATTCTTAGACCTTTCGCCACCACATCGTTCCAAGTTGTTTATGGTCTTCCTACGATCCTAATATTTGGGTGTCACTTCTTCCTTCTATACTTAATATGAAGTTGTTAACGCTTGTAGACCATTATTCCCTAAGTGTTTAATCATTTTGGACATAATACCTACCATAATGCCCTGCTACTTTCCCTCTTTTTAGCTGTTTAATTTTTGCCGTTTTACTTTTTCTGGTTACTCAGACTCTTCATATTCTTCCAAGCTTACATTCATTCGTTCTATGTTCCGCAATTCCTCAAAATATTGCGTTTAGCGATCTATTATGCCGTTATCTTCACTTATTATCTTCCTGTCTTCTGATCTAGTATATTTTTTTAATGTTTCACAATGTTTTTCATAGTTAGTTTATTTTTATAAAATCACAAGTGTCTTTTGCTACTTTAATACATGCTTCCTCCGGTTCGTTCTAGGAATGCACTATTTATATTTTATTTAATTTGATTCATTTCCAGCTCCACCTTTTTTGTTGCACTTTGTTGCCATTCCCTCTTCGCCAATCTGTATGTTCCTTTCTCTTATTTCACTTTTCGACTAGTTTTATTTCATTAGGCTGTCTCTCTTTATTGATTTTTATTTCTAATTTTGATATTACCAGGAAACGGGCTAAGTAGATTTTTACACCTCTTTTACCCTCATGTCTTTTATTTCTTTTGTTTCTGGATTTTTTTCCTGGGGCGTGGATTAAAAACTCCCAACAATATCAGCCTGATTTAAATATTTTCTATTATTCCTGCTAATGTCTGCCAAAACTCGTCTTTTCCATAACAACTTCATTTTAATTAGATCTGTAAAGGATTACTACTGTTGTTACAACTTCCTCAGCTAGTTTCAATTTTATTACTAGTATTTTATTTGTTATGTTTAACTATTTCAAGTTCTTTTTATTTATAATTCACCTTACACCTTCCTTTTTTTGCTGCTTTGGTTTACACCGCTGTAGATTAACACGTGACCTCGCATTAATACTGTCTCTCCTTTTTCCTTCTTTTTTGTTTGTGTTTTATCCTGTGTATCCACACCAGCTTTTTAAATTCTCTAATTAATTTATGTTACTTACCCATAAGGGTTCTAATATGTCCTGTATTTCTTATGTTCTGCTTTGCTCTGAATCACTTACTTTTGTCTCTTTTTATTTTCTCTTTGAAGTAGCCATATTTTACCTTTCCTTCAATTGCTACTTTTATCTCCAGTTCAATTATTAAATGCTCTTCAATAAAATTTAAATGTGTGGTTTCTTTACACTTTTATAACTAAACTATTTTTGTAACCCACAGTTCCTCCCTTTTTTCCCTTATTTTGCTTTTTAATTCTTGGTTTTCTGTAAGATTTCATTTTCTTTTTAAGTTCACTATTTGTTCATTAAACACTTTTTGCTCCTTATCCTTCAAATTTCCTTTTTATGTCTTCCTGGTTATCACTCACACTTCTCTTTATGTTTAAGGACGCACTTAATTCATTTTCTTTTTCAGATTTTGCCGCAGTTTTGTAATTCCTCTGCTTTTCTCTCAAAACTCCTCTTTCTCTTGCAGTATTATCCATTGAATAGCCATTACTACATCTCTTCTAAATTACTCATTATTTAATATTGGCGCCAGAGTGAATTCACAGGTCAACCTTCAGATGAATTTCCTCTACCAATCAACCATGTCCTTATTTAACCTAATAATATAATATATATGAAACCTTTTATCATTCCAGTGTTTGTGTGTATATAAAGTGATTCTTAATTCATGGACATCAAATTAGCCGTCTGTGCGAAGCTTTGTTATCCATTATTAGTTACTGCATGTAGCCTTACCATTACCTCTAAAAGTATTAAATAAAGACCAAAATAGAGATTGTGTAAATATAAGAATTTTGACCTTTTTAAGATACAAGAACATAACGATAGAGCTGCTCTTCAAAATTGTAGCACACATTGAAACTTTTGTTCATAATTGTACAATGGTTTACTATTTGAAAGATTCTTTTTAAACAATTTGGACTACCAGTCTATAAGAAGATACCGATGAATCTTTCCAATCTCTTCCAGTTTGTAGATCTTACTGCATCTCAAGGTTCCTCCTCAACAGGCCTACTCCAATTTATACATGGTAAGGTTTAAAATCCATTTCAATTAGTACCAGTTTACACCATCGTCAATAATCACTGAAATTTCTTACAATAACTAAATAAAGGCTACATTTAAAAATCACAACTTGACAATAGATTTAAAGGTGGCGGAAAATACACATCGACATCAGGCTTGTCGCCAGCGAAGAGCAGTTGAGCGATATACTCACAAAACCGCTTAAGAAGCTTCGAAGATACAGTACAAAGCGAAAGTAAACGACCATGGGCTACAATAAACACATCTGAGGGCCATAGAAATTCAAAAATCGCATAGAGGCGTTGGCCGGGATCGACTTTTTGCATTCCTTGTGCAATGTAATTGCAACAAAGGTCAATTTCGCTCATATCATGTTAGCAATTAAAAATACTAGATTATTTAAACATCTTAAATGCCATAAATTAATTCCCTTAATGTTTGTGAAAAGATAAAGTCAAAAAATTTTAGACTATGCCATGTATTCAAAATTATATTAAAATTTTTTAACTTTTTCTACAATTTTGTCTAACAGCAGTTTTTATTCTCGATTATTCATGTACATAATTAGGTAGCAGCATTTAGAAAAAATCCAAAATCCCATTACGGCCATAAATTTTACACAAACAACACAGAGCAGTTCGCCCTAACCACAACTTACTAAAGGGATTTACTTCACATTAACTAACTAATGTACAACAGGAGAGCTTTATGGAATTATGTTGCAAAAACATTAACCCTGACCTTCGCTGAAGTTAAGCATGGCGGGGCTAGTAAAAAGCCGAATTTACTTCACTGCATTAAGGCTGGAAGTTCTTACGAGTTAACTTTTTATTTTTGTTTTGCTTTTTGCATTAGCGCCCACGAGTTTAAATTATTTTTTGCGGGGTTCGTGACAAAACTTTTCGGTGCATATGAAGCGCGCAGGAGTAAAGGGCAAAAAAGTTTATACAAAAAGTTTGGATCTATGGGAGTTTATGTAGCAAAAAATTGTACCAAATGTAATGTTTATGATTGGAAAAGATTTTATTTTGTTGATATAAAAAAACATTCACATATAAATTTTAGAACTAATAACAGAACAATAGCTATGCTTTCAAAACTAGGTCACCATTATTTAATAGCAGCATTGTTGAGTATTTATTTATTACTTTTTGGTTTCGTTATGGTACACTCAATCCCTCAAGGGATTATTGTGACTACTAGCATGTAACTTGTAAAGCATTGTACGCGCTATTTCAAGCTAAGATTGAACCAAAGAGGCAAATAACACAAAAGAACTAACCCCAGACGAAAGATTGTAATTGCTAACATAACTCAATGTTATCTAAACGCTACAGATGTACAGCGAGTCTTATCCATAGATAGACAAACGCAGTTATCGCCTGTATATGACCGCAGCAAAAAACAACATCGTAATTCAGTCGCGCTTTTTTCTGACGTTTGATGAGACTTCATAAAACAATACTAAACAAAGGAAGTTGATCTTTAAAAGCTTTATATTAATTTTGTCACGCCTTATAACAACCACGTTTATTATGTAAGTCCAAGCACCAGAAGTACCTCAAAGATCAAACATCATTTACGTTAAACAAACAAAAACCCGTTCATACCAAAAGACATATTAGAAGCTCACGCCATAATTTCTTTCTTTTCTTCTATTTTAAATAAAAAATATGAAAGACGAATAACATCTATTAACTGGCTAAAGTAAAACGTTACAAAGTTACTCTACACCAAAATTTAAAAATTTTATATTTAGGAAACCACCGTTTGGAGTGGTACTGTGTTTAGTGCGGACTAAAACTTTCACCATGCTGTCTCAAAGGCAGTTAATGGATTTTCCCTTCTTTTTTGAATTATCTGATCCAAGTGTTTAAAATTAATATGACGATCTAAATCTTACCGGCAACTGCTCGAACAAAGCCTACTGTTGCTATTTTGAATCAAGATCTTAGAATGTTTGAGCTATAAAGAGCATCTTTGTTCTGCTCTTCTTCTTCCTAATACTTTGCTTGGAATTAGTTGAAACATATAGCGCCAGTCATCTATGATTCATTTTCTTCTCCTGAAGCTTTGTTCGTTCACATAAATCTCCCCAAACTGTTTTTAGGTATTTCTATTTCTAGCCACTTTTTAGGTCATTATGTTATATAGTTTTTTCTATCCGTGTTTTAATGAATCGATAATACTCAAGATTTTTCAGAAGCCTGCCTAATCTATTGGTTAGTACAAAGCTAATATTACTTTAAGACGATCTTTTATTCTAGTTGTTAATTATGGATATGTAAATCTCTATGCTTGTGTTGTTTCCTCTTTATTTAAAGGTATAAAATTCTTCCATGCGACAAGTATCTTTGCTTCTAATAAATACTTTGAGAGAAGTATCAGAGCTTTTCTCTCACTTTTAACATTTCTCAGTCATTTGATGTTCACCAGGAGCTTTTTTGTTGTCTATATGTTCTAAAGTATGTCTGATTTCAGATATTGTTGGTTTGGATTTTTCCATAAAACGTTTATTTGATGATCACTTTGACCAGATTTCATTTCAGTACCCCTAAGTTTTTGTTATTGAGTATAATTTCTAAAGTTTATTTTGATCTTTGCGCTCTTAGGTCTGATCTTATTTTTTTTACCTCCCCATTAATATTTTTGCAGTCTGCTGTCCCTTTTTACAATTTTCTTTCGTTTTTCACTATCTTTATTGTTTTTATTTCAGTGTAGTTCCTCCTTAGTTTTTAATTTTGCTATTATGGTATTTACTATTTTATACATTATTTTGTTTGTATCTTTAATTTTTAATACTGTTAGGGGGTTTTAAGTTTTATCACCGATTTTGTATTTATTTCTTTACACTCTCGGACTCTTCTACAATTGATGATTTTATGAAATTTAAAAGAGTGTATATTTTTTGGCTACACCAAGTCCAATTTCTCTATATATTTTTATTGTAGAGTAACCTCTTGTTGCTGATAATGATTAATAACTTATGGATCTTTTCTTCTAAACCACAATCCTCGATACATTTATTACCGTCGATTTGTTGCCTTTCTATATTACCCTTAAAGTTGCCGATGATTATTGTATAATAAACGTTATCGAGGTTCTTTTGTTTGCTCCTTAGTTTAGCTTCTCTATGCTTTCGTCGTCTGCATTTCAAAATTATGAGCAACACCAAAACGGTTGTTTGAAACGACTAATACTCGAAGACAACGGAGGACAACGAGGAGAGGCGAGTTCGACAGAGGCAGGTTGAAAGCGATAAACAAACCACCTAAAATATCCTTCGTCCCCCGTAAAGAGGGGAAAACTTAGTCGGATAACGAAAGGACGAGTAACTGCACGTCAAGCGGTCTAGGAAAGAGCGAGGTTTGAGAAAAATAAATGAAGGTTTTGTATTGAATCAAGTATTGTAAAAAATTTCAGGCTATTCAGAGCTATGTACTATTAAATTTGGGAAAACTGTAAAACATTGAAGTTGAAAATGTCGCAGTAGATAAAGGAAAGCGGAAACATAATCAGCGTAACACAGGTCGAATTAAAGTAGACCCGATCGGAAATGCGGAGAAGTGTCGGCACAATCGTCAATGAACGGCAGTAAAATTTTGGCGCGTCGACTTTGGCGGAATCCAGTGGTGTAGGGGGTGGATTTACAGTATTGGAACAGCCTTCAATAGACAAAGGCTATTGGTTTCACTGGCCAAAACGACGTTTTCTCGAAAACCTCACTTTAGTATCCCTGATTACTACCCACCCAAGATTTTTTTAGTCTACTCTTTAACTTTATACACAAAACAGTTATTTATTTTTCTCAAAGCACGTTACAAATAACGCGCTCTCTCCAAGACCATCGCTTTCAACCTTCCTGTCGAATGCTGCCCCCCCCCGTCCCTTGTCCACTGTCGAGTAGTCTTCGAGTATTAGTACCAGATATAATTCGTACCAAACATAAAGAAGTTTTTACGTCAAAAATAATATTCATTAAATGGCAGTATAATCTAATACGAAATTTATTAGTTTTTCATATGACATACATGTAAAATATATTTACCTACTCAAAGAACAATTCTGATTAACTTGGTCCTCTTATCTCTCTCTAGACAATTCTATCAAAATATACTTTTTATTATATTTGTATAGGAAGAAAGGTCGTCAATTATCTATCTATTTGCATTACCAGTTTGCCATTTCCATATAACTTTTTTCTTTGTTCTTGATGAAGTGAAAAAATATCCAATTTGTTAAATAAATTTGTCGGGGAAATTACAACTATCTTTAAAAAAATTCTTCATTAGCAAGTCACAAAAAAAAACTTGGTTACAATTGCTAACTTGCATAAACTTATAAAATTGTATATAATAATAATTTCTTGGTCTTCAGTGAATTCAATCACGGTTTAAATACTTAAAAAACGAGTGTTTCGTGAATGTAAATGAAAGTGTTGTTGAATTTTATTACGCTGTCTTAGATTAAACGTACGTTTATTCCTAGTCGTTCAAATTTTACTTGCGACCGCCATGACTACGTACAACCAACTCCAACATATTTATGCTAAACAGAGCACATACACTTACTGAAAGCAAATTTATCTTTACGACTGTTTCAATCCGATATACAACCAGATTCCATGTTATTGGAATCTTCAGGCATGTGATGGCAAAAAATGTTTTTAAGAAGAGTTGCCATTTAAAAAATATTCTAAAGAATTGTTTACAAACTAGAATAAACATTATATATAAACGATTATATCGAAATATAATATTAGAATCAACTAGTTTTATAAATACGTATCCAATTTGTTTTCTTAGTTATATTTAAAGCACTCAAAAATGATGTTTACTCTTTCTTGAAAATCGGGATATGTTGCAGATTGAAATGCGCACCAGATGATGCTAGTAGGTGGCGTTACTGGATCACACAGGAGAAAAGGTAGTGAATTATTCGTGTAAGTAAAGAAAGTGGAAAACTATAGAAGCAAACAATCATAGGCAGTAATAAACAATGTGTTTTTTAGGGAAGGAGTGGCTGTTTTCAATATTCATAGTAGCGTCTGTTTGTCAGAACACAGCATCGAGTCGCAGGACTGCGTTTTGTTAAAAATTGGAGTTCAAAGCATGCGAAGGTGTGCCAACAGTTGCTGCATCTTTTAAGAGTAGATGATTACTTGAGTGCTTAGTCACAGTGACAAAGATGGTACTGAGCACACATAATGTGTGCCATTAGTTGCTGTAGAAATCCAATGAACATGTTACAGAAGCCGGATCAAAGTTCTATAAAGAGACGTTAAAAAAGAAACGTCACTCTATGGAATAGCAACACGTTGAAAGTCATAACCGAAATTATTTATTTCAAAACAAACAGGAATTTCCTTTTAGGGTCCAACGATATTCTGCAGATGAACTGACTACCACCTAACGGAATTATTGTCAGTGGGCTGTACTACGCCATTACAAAAAAAACTCTTAAGCATGCTGTGCCACCTTACTCCCCATGTTTGCCGGATATCGCGTCGAGGGATTGCAATAAAAAATTCTCTTCCCGCGACGTGCTTTAGTCGACTGTTCACAAGTGGTACCGTTATACTTAATATTATGCAAACTGCTAGAATAATGGTAAAACTCCGTAAATATTGAAAAGAAATGACTCCAATAAAATGTGTGCTCACTTCTTCCTAATAGAAGATTAGTGAGGAGAAAGCAATTGCAATCATTTTTGAACACCCCAAGTACAAGACGCATTAACCCACTTTTGAATATTTAATTTAACAATGTAATTGAGCTAGCCGAAACGGAAAACGATCATAGCAATGATAAAGATGTCGCCTAATAACAGTGTTTACATTTAATAATGATTGATACTCAATTTTTTTCTCTTTTTAAAGACATTTATTTTACAAGAAATAAAGACAGTTGCTGTTCTACCTTTTTAAGTTTAAACCTCCCGTGCATTGCCCTTACAACAACTAAAATCGTAAAAAATACATCATAGAGTACCCACTACTGCGCTAAATCCAATGTCAATAAAGTCAGTCAATCTGATCTGACAATAGCGATCTGATATAACAATAGTGCGACAGATAAGATATAGTTTTATTAAAAATACGTAAATGCTTAATTACACACGTCCTTTTAGTCATATTGTAAACTCATACACAGCTAAAAATTTTAATTCAATTATTTGTTTAAAACGTACTCTTCTAGTGCAAATTAAATAAACCGCTTTTTTCAATCGTGTTTTTCCTTAAATGATAGAACTTTTCATTATTACGCCATAAAACACAATTATAACTGACTTAATAGGCGACCTTGTGCGTCCCTCCATGACATTTAGAAAACTAACTTCACCAAACCTTCTGGGAAGCAATAGAATCTTTAAAAAACCTCAACTTATTAACCCTCCCATACGAAAACACAAATTTAACTTGGACAAGATCTAACCACCATCAATTCATGTTAAATAAGGCTATTGAGCAATTCTTGGACAATGTGTTCCAGAAATCTTTTCCCATTAAACCTTTTGCACCTGCTAGAGTACGATCTAAATTATTACAGTTAAACGGGCATAAATCCCTGATTTATGGTATTATAACCAGCAAACTGCTGAAGATACTACCAAAAAAGCCACCATACTCCCCACAACAATCTATAATAATATGCTAAGTATTTGGTATTACCTTATTTTATGTCAGTATGCACACAATAATGGTTCCCATACCCGGAAAGCACCAGAACAGGTAACTTCATACGGATTAGCCTTCCGTCCTTACTTGGTAAAATATGCTAACAGAAACATCTGCTACAAAACAAATATACAAAATGGTAACCCAATAACACAACGCTTTAAACAGAAAAATATTACACAACCGTGTTTCTTGACGTCGGCCAGAGATACGAAACTATTAAATAAGCTCAACACTCTTAAAAACCCCTATTATCTCTACTATATCGGTAGATATTTCTTGGTAAAATACAATAATTATATATTAAACTACAATCTTATCCGTTAGTGTTGCGCAAGGTAGCGTCCTTTATTCTCCTCTTTACCTTATCTACATCACTGATTTACCAGAGGCCGAAAATACTGTCACTGCAAATCTCCAACGCGATCTTAAGCTTTTAAATAAATGGATTGGTAAATAGCATTAAGTTTACTACATGATTTAATATCTGCCCGCCTATTACTATAAATAATATTCCCGCACTCGTTAAAACCTAAAACAAATATCTAAGCTTGTACCTTAACCAACGCTTCACCTGGAAAAACCAGATTCACAACAAACGTCAGGAATTCAAGTTTCGTCAAATGTCTTAAACTGTCAGAAAAAGATCCTTAAGAAAGAATGCTAAAACCTATCTGAGTCTACGGAATAGAGCTCTGGGAGTGGACTAAACCAACCCGAATAAAAAAAAACATGTAACAGTTCCAGTCCAAAATACTTCATGTAATGGTGAATGCACTATGGATTGTTTTTAATCTCACGTTACATGAATACCTATGGATCCCACTCGTCGCCAACAAAATTTAAAGACTCTCTCGCAATTATTACAACAGGCTCCAATACCGCTGGTTCAGCAAGTTTCCAATGTCCATCAGTCTTTTAGAATGCTCAACCAACGCTGAATTTGTGATCTATGAATTTCTTGCCATGAAAGAACCGCTGTGGAAGTATCACTGGTCAGTGGTTTCCCCTTACACTATTTATATCCCTTATGACATTTCCTGTACTGTAATAAAATTTTGAAGATGATGAAGATCAACCCCAAACCTTTTAAGGTTTTCAATTTTAAAAAATTGACTACTCTCAAATTCCTGCAATGGCCTTTTTCGTACTTCAAATGTTGACCAAAAAGCATTTGTGACTTATGTAGCAAATTTAGATCTATTTTCAAACCACCATTTAATAATAATTACCTTGAGAGCAATGTTATTTGGAAAACCCCGTTACTAAAACTTTGTACCACAAAAGTAACTTATTATAGTTCAAATTCCTTATAATCAATATAAATATAGCTCACAGAATGCACACATCCAACGAAGTCGATGAAGCAGTTGAGTACCTCACAAAGTTAATCTAAAAGTTGGCCTGGAAAACGACACCAACAGAATATAAGGAAGCTAGTCATAGAAAAGCGTAGAGCTGCTTGCAAAAAGTGGCAAAGATCCTAAACAATTTAACAGTAGATCACTCCATCTGCAAAGCGATAAAAAAACTCAAAAGGCCTACTATCTCTGTACCACCCTTAAGAAAACTAGATAGAATCCTGGGCTAGACATAACGGAAAAAAGCAAGCACTTTTCGAAGAACACCTAGGTCAAGTTTTCACGCCATTCACTTCTAACGACGAAATCTTTGATGCACGAACTAAATTTGGGTTCCGCAAAAGTCACCCAACTGTCCAACAATAGTGCAGAATAGTTAACTGTATCTTCAGTGTTCTTAGATGTACTACAAGCCTTAGATAAAGTCTGTCACAGAGAATTCTTATATAAAATTAAAAAAAGCTACCCCACCAAATTTACCTTCTTCTAAAATCTTACCTAACTGATAGACTACTATCAGACTACCTCTAGTGTTTTGCAAGGCAGATTCCTTAGGCCGCTTCTATACTTCCTTTATACTGCAGATGTTCCAACTACAAACGATATCTTAATCGCTACCTTTGTAGATAATACTGCAATAATGTCCTCAGATACTAATCATGACAGTGCATCCGAAAAGCTTTAACCACACCTAAACCTTTTGCAAACCTGGCTAGATCGTTGGAGAATTAAAGTAAATAGTAGTAAATCCATGCAAATTACATTCACTACAAAACGCACCGATCTGAACTACCTAGGACTCCACCTGGATCAAAGAATATCTTGGAAATCCCACATAAAAACCAAAGGACAACTCAACCTTAAAACAAAAAATATGTACTTGCTTAATCGGGCGCAAATCGCAACTGACTATGGAAAACAAAGTCCTACTGTATAAAGTCATCTGAATGTCCGTACGGAGCTATGGAATCAGACTATGGGAATGTAATAAATCCTCAAACACCAAGATCTTGCAGAAGACACTGCGTATCCTGGCCAATGCTCAATGGTTCATCAGCAATCAGAACCTCTTCATCAATGATATCATCAGTAATGCAACTAAAAAAAATTTAAACTACATCAATCAACTCATCGCCGACCTCTACAACCACCAGACCTCTAAAAACGCAATGGTCCGGAGACCTCGTTGAGTGAATTCTGGAGACCATCAATAGATGCGATTCAACTTATGACATACAGTAACTCTGTCACAATATTTACTTATTACTCTGTTGATCAAGTAGATTGCAAATTTCCAATAAGTAATTTACAAAAATATATATTCGAAACCCTAGGTTCAAATTTGTTTTTGATGTGCAACAAAGGGAGCAAATAATTGGTGCACTTTATGCTTAGTTCTTTTATTGTTAACTACCTTTAAAACTGAATATTTGTATTGCACAACTTAAATACATCCTTAAACTAGGGCACTGCATTTTCGTGATCATCTCGCAGAACGTGAGCTGCAGTTTCACTCAGACTATCCCCGCCGGCACGCTTGTTTGTTATTTGCAGAGGCCGCATATGTCATTTTCCTTATCGTGCCAAACACGCATCCTTTTCCATACGGGCCACCTGTTGCCTCTCGCTCTGTTGCGCGCGAATCAACAGTTGTGCGGGTGCCTCCTTGTCGCGCAATAAATTGTGCCATCTGCCCTGCCATTTGCAATAACCTATCGATTTCGAATGAGCGACAAGCGGCCGCGCGAGCAAAGCGCGGAAAATCCTGCCATGTCGCCCAAATCGCCCGCACAACGTCCCGCTCGATTTTAGGGTACGCGTGAGTATCTTAAAGCGCACCCGACCGCGCTTTGACCTTTGGCCGGGGAGGTTTGCGGCGGCCCCCTAATCCCCATTTAAATGCAGATTTGGGGCGCCGCGCGCCCGCGCTATTAGAAGGGTGGACTTACGTGTTCCATCGAACCTGGTGGCGATCGTGTCCAGGAAGGTGTTTTGGGGCGCTAGCAGCCCCTTCCGGGCAGGCATGGGGGTGACACTCCGGCGCTAGCTCGCACCTGAAAAACAATTATCGTGAGGGGTAAATTCAGCAGAAGCTGCGCAAATTTGCTTAATGCCGTGAAATTACTCGCGCAACCTTCGTTGCTTTTTCGTGAAAATTCATCAAGGTACTGTTCCTGCGTGACAGGCAACAAATGGACTAAAATTCCGCAGAAATTCAGCCCCAAAAAGTAGTTTGTTCAATTATTACCTCAAGCTAATATCTTACTCCAAATCCAAATCTGAACAACATTGACAGATTGGAAATCTTAAATCTCTTAGACTTGGCTCTTCAATAGCTACCCATGAGCGGGTTATGGTGGGGTGGCTACTTAATCTATCCTAACAGCGGATACTAAATTTTAGTATTTCCTCATTGGCTGTTGGAATGTCGAAGTCTTGTATGATTTTATAGGGTATACATTTAAGTAGTGGGTAAGAAACATATAGCTTCTCACGCCCAAAAGTCAATCATAACTTTAAGTTCCCTATTTTAAAGAAACTAGGCTCTGACAATCGTGTATTGGCGGTATAATCAAATTCACGAGCCAATGAAAGAAGTAAACCCACTCTATAAAGAGAACACAAATCTCCTCAAAGTAATATAGCAAATTTGGTAAGAATTTTCCAAATTAAACAGGCACCCTTTTGGAATTCATGCTAAAAACATCGAAATATGGAATTAAAAACACTTGAAAATCTGGAATTGGAAGTGAAAAGATGGAAAATAGGGATCATATGCATCAGAGAACACAAATAACCACAACGCTGTAACATCTGGAGTGATAAACATAAAATAACATACAATCCAATAGAAAATTAAACGATGATAAAATTAGATACAAAAACAACACTCATCGTAATCCAAATGTATATGCCCACATCTGACTACGAAGAGCGCGAAATTATAATTATATAGGAAGACATAAATAAAATGTGGTAGTGGGCAAGACAAACTAATAGATAATGGAAACAAATAAGGTGGGAAGGAGCCTCAAAAGAAAATAGTAAACAAAACAAAAGCGCAGAAGAGAAATGGTATGGCTATGAATTCAAAAATGTGCTGGAAGGAAGAACAAAGGTAAGAAAAATAATATTATAAAATATAACTGAACAAGCAATAAGCCGATACAAGGAGCTACAATGGAAGTGCAAAGAGGCGTGTAAAGAAACGAAGACAAACAAAACGAGGAGATTAAGAGGCTAAATTTTTTTAAAGAATTCTGAAACTTCTACTAAAGAATTAGACAACAAAGAGAGGATACACACGCAAACAAATATACTGCACAGTCAAAAACAGCAAGCTAAGACTCAAATTAAATGTAAAAAACTGTCAAATAACAAATATGAACTCAACCAACCATAAGAGCGCCCGAACGAAGAATAATAAATTGTAAATAACAGACTTGAAGAAGATTTACTACAAAAGAGCAAATTGTAGCAATAATAAAATGTTTAAAAAGTATTAAAAGTTCTGGGAGCTCTATCAGTTAGCGGTAAATTAATTAAGTATGTAAGCGATGAACTCTACAAAAGAATGCAGAAATATAGAAAGAGAAAAGATGCCCCAGACTTAAATGGAGGCATCAATAAGCCCCATTTAAAAAAATAGTTAAAATGATTATGATAACGTTTCTCATATAGCCTACAACGTACAACGTACATATATAAAAAAATCTTCTGAAAAGCTGAATTAAAAGCAGTTTAGAAAAATAACAATGTGGATTTTGAAAATGAAGATCAGTCACGAATCCATTGTATCTGCGGACCGAAAACCGCATATTTTATTTATAACCTTTAAACAAGCCTCAAAAGAGAAAAACTATGAAAAGCTACGGAAGAAACTAATCTACCGCAAAAACTACTTGAGTTGGTGAAAATGACACCGATGAGTACAACCAATAAACTAAAAGTAGGACAAGAGCTATTACAAAAGCTCAAAGTTCAAAGAGACCTACGGTATTGAAAAGTATCACCAAGAAAACAAAATACATAGTATTGGATTATTAGCACCATTGCTGTGTGCTTTTCGCAGATTTGAGCACGCGATACAGAAATAAATAAAAATGAAACAAAATATCATGCAATGAAACAAGAAAAAATTCTAACCGGAAAAAGGATAAAAAGGATAAAATCACCTTCAAAGGAGATAGCAAGGTTTAATGGTTTTAGCAGAATAATGAGAAAATAAAACTCTCAGATGAAATAGCGACGTGGTTAATGGCAGGACACAAGAACGTTAAAGCATAATCATAACCAAGAAAAGTACAAATTTACAAAACCATGGTGAAGCCGAAAAACAGAAAATATTGGGGGTATCAGGCGAGGATGATAATGAGTGAAATATTCAGTAGAAAAAATGTGATGACTAAATGAGAAAAAATTAATTAAGAACTAAATCAGTTGTACAACGAACCAGGCTCAATCAGCATGGTGTAAGGAACCAGTACAAGAGTTATGAACTGATCTTATTTGCTGATATTTTTACAAGAAGTCAGAAACGGCAAAATAGTCAATTTTGTGTTCGAAGGACTTTCTTTCGAAAGTAAAAATATAACTGATTTTAAAATATAGTAGAATTTAAAAAGATTAATCTAAATTAAAAGACGATGATTGATAAGCTAAATTAGCAAAATTGTATATGAAACTAATTGACCTACCAATTAACTGACTCACTAATCAAAACTTCCAAACCAAACTACCGGCGTTAGAGAATTGAAATTTTGCATGCTCATTTGTGTTGCCATAAACACTTTGGGAAAAAAGCATATTGAAGAAGTCTTCCTCTTAAGGTGCTAGAGAAAGTAACTCGGAAAGAGAACTCCAAATGCCAAGTTGACTTTTAAGATGACAATAAAACTATCTAAACTTTACCCAAGTTGTCAATATCAAATTATTCCGAGTCGGCCCAAGCAAGCGAAGCGGTGCGGACGCTGCGCGTGTGCTCCGTTATCATAAGGCAAACGTTGACATATAAGTTTTGTATACTATCGTATCGTTAAAGTGTTTTATAAACTAGCAACTCTGTCAAATTTCCAAAGACGATAACCCAACAACAAGTGACAACTCTAATAACAAAACAAACGCAACATAACATTCCTAGACCTCCTATCTATGTATACGGAAGTGCAGTTACAAAAAATGACTGACAACAAATGCAGTTGAGCCCGACGAACCTATCACACTAAATCCTTCCAAATAATACCGTTAAAATCAATGTTCACGAACCTAGCACCTATAGGAAACTTGTACAGTACATGAAAGATGAAAATATTATACATCATACGTACCAAACAAGCAAGACAGAGCATACAGAATGTAATAAGAGCTTACACCACACAACAGAAGTAAATAGATTGCAAGAAGAATTAGCCAAAAGGGACACAAAGTGGGAAACACAATCAATGTTAGACATAGAATAACAAAAGAACACCTGCCACTCTTCTTTGTGGACCTTGAAACACAAAATAACAATAAAGAAGTTTACGACATCGACTGTATCAACAATACAAAAATCAAAGTCGAACCCCCAAAGCATAAAAATACTATAACACAACAATGCATGCGGTGTCAAGCGTATTGACATTCAAAAGCCTACTGCACGAAACCTTACAACTGCGTAAAATGCCGAGGTCCCCATGATTCTAAGTCATGTACAAAATCAAGAAACACCCCAGCAGTATGTGCTTTATGTGGCGGTAGCCACCCTGCGAATGATAAAGAATGCAATGTATATCAAGAGCTATTAAATACAAGAAATAATAACAACAACAACTTACCCAAGACCACTTCCCAAAAACAAACATACGCTCCACCCATACCTCCCCCAATCATCAGAAATTTACAAAATCTTCAAAACGAGACGACCTATGCACAAATAGCTTCAGGCAATGTGAATTCATCCAACGTTAATCAAAATATTACAACTCTCATGTCAAATTTCCTCAGTGAATTTAACAACCTCTTCAATCAACTCCTCAACCAAAATTCTATGATCCTCAATATGTTATTTACCGTCATATCAAAAATAAATCACTAATGTCATCCTCAATACGCATCGCCGCTTGGAACGCCAACGGCATAACTAATCATATTCCAGAAATAACCTTATTCCTTAATTATAATAAAATTGATATCCTTTTAATTTCTGAAAGTCACTCAACTGATCGCACAGTAACCAAACTCCCTTACTTCTCGACATATTTTGTACATCATCCAGATGGCACTGCTCATGCAGGTTCAGCAATTCTCATAAAATCAACTTTGAAACATCACGTTCTTCAACCCTATATCACACCCAAAATATAAGGTACCTTACTAAACCTAGAAACTCTTTCCTGGCCACTTGTAGTAGCTGCCATCTATTCCCCCCCGCAATACCAAATCTCCACTCAAGAATACAACGACGTCTTCCAGACACTTGGATCACGATTCTTAGTTGCGGGAGATTGGAATGCAATGCATACGTCCTGGGGGGTCTAGATTAATAACGACAAAAGGGCGCAACTTACTTGACTCAATACAACATAATTAGACAATTACCTACCGGGCAGTCCACGTATTGGCCTACCGATAGGAACAAACTTCTAGATCTACTTGACTTTGCGATAACCAAAGGTATCTCTAACATTTACTATAAAATAGAATATTGTCTGGATTTGAGCTCTGATCATAGCGCTATTATAATAACGCTAAATAAGCACGCAATATCAAAAGAACCATTCTTGATTCTGTGCACAAGAAGAACTGACTGGGAACAATTCCAACACTTGGTAAATACCAACATTCAACTAAACTATCGGATTAAGGAACCGACTGAGATAGAAGAAGTAATCCAACATTTCACGACAGTCATTCAAGATGCAGTCTGGAAATCCACGCCCTCGACCACCAAAACCACACACAACACTGATATACCCTTGTACATAAAAGAAATGGTCATCGAGAAGAGAAGAGCACGAAGCAAGTGGCACCGATCCAAAAATCCACTCGATAAGAGTCGCCTCAATAGACTAACTCATAAACTGAGAAAGGACCTACAGCAGAACCTGGAACGACACTTTTAACCTCTACTTAAGTAATCTCACGCCTTCGGACCTCTCGCTCACTAGCCAAACATTTAGCATCTGTGTTTACTTCACTTCCAGGTAATAATAGAAGACGAGGAAATAGAGAACTATGTCTGTGCAGCCTGTCAGTTATGCTTGCCAATCAACCCATTCACACCTGCAGAGGTTCTAAAAGAAATTCGACAAATTAAACTATTCAAGGCACCAGGTTACGACCTAATAATCGGAGTTCTGAAACATCTACCTAAAAAAGCAGTAGTTCTTCTAACCACAATATATAACAGTATACTGCGTCTATGCTACTTCCCAATCCAATGAAAATGTGCACAGATTATAATGATAGCAAAGCCGGGAAAACCACCTACAGAACCAACCTCATCCCGGCTAATAAGTCTTCTGCCAACAGCATCTAAAATCTCTGAAAAACGACTTCTCCATATAATACATGAAAGAACACCCATTGATAAACTAATCCCTGAGCATCAATATGGTTTTCGACAAAAGTATTCAACTATTCAGCAATGTCATAGAATAGTCAATACAATTAAAGACAACCTAGAAGACAAGAAATATTGTGCCTCAGTCTTTCTTGACGTCCAACAGGCCTTCGACAAAGTTTGGCACGAAGGTCTTTTATACAAAACGATCATTGCCCAGCCAATTATACCTCATCCTCAATTCCTACATCCACGAACGTTACTTCCAAGTTAAAGTCAACGCCTTTCTATCTAACCTTTATCCGGTATGCTCTGGTGTCCCCCAAAGTAGCGTCCTTGGGTCGCTCCTCTACCTAGTCTTTACTGCGGACATACCTGTAAACAATGATATCATTATGGCCACTTCTGATGTAGACCCTATTCATGCTTCGGAAAAACTACAAAGCTACCTGCAGACACTCCAAACGTGATTAAAAAAGTGGAAAATGAAAGTAAACAACAAAAAATCTACACAGATAACTTTTACTACAAGAAAAAGTGTATGCCCACAAGTGATGATTAATAACTCGCCCATTCCAATAAAACCTGTAGTCAAATACTTAGGGCTACACCTCGACCAAAAACTAAACTGGAAGGAACATATTAAAGCCAAAAAAAAACCAACTAAACCTGAAAGTGAGACAGATGAACTGGCTGTTAGGTAAACGATCAAAATTGTCATTGGAAAACAAACTTAGCATATACAAGATAATTCTCAAGCCCATATGGACTTATGACATTGAACTATGGGGATGCAGCAAACCATCAAATACTAAAATACTTCAAACTTTCCAGTCCAAAACACTCCACATGATCAGTGGAGCTCCATGGTATGTATCCAACCTAACCCTCCACACCGATCTTGGAATACCATTCATCAACGAACTAACTACCGTCCATGCAACTAAAGCAAAACAACCTAGACTTAAACGAACGTGGCCAGAAGACCTAATTAGGGATTAAAAATTAAAGAACTGTCGATGGATGGTACTCAATACAAGTCACAATTCCAACATAAAATTTACTAAATACTCTATGTATATTGTTGAATAGATTGTAAATAAGCAAAAATAAAAAAAATAAAAAAAATTATTCCCATTATGTAATAGTATCAGATTATTATTTAAAAATAAAATCTTTAAAACTCACATCTCCCCAATTTTACAGCTTATTTTTAGATCTTCAAAAGAATTATTTCTACTATTATAATCTATCGCCAGCGTGGTCGTGCGGTTGAAGCGTGGACTGCGGTGCGGACGGACCCGGGTTCCATTCCCGGAGCTCTCTAATTCCTGGCGGATGGCCCACTACAGTAACTAAAGATAATTGAGTACCTGCGTTCATTTCGAACAAGGGGTATTATAATGGCGGTCGTCTAAGGCGCGGTGCTAACCACATCTACCGGTCAGAGAAGGCAAACAAATGAGAGCCTAAATCTTCTCAGTTCTTAGGCCGTACTCCCACGTGGAACGTTAGCCATTACTTACCATTATATTCTAGATCGTTAGGTTAGTGGTAGAAAGTATTTTAAAGGTTCGCCAAACTGATGGATATACAAATATGGAAATTAAGGGCTCAACTCGGCTTTTCTATAAGCTTAAAAAATAATTTGAGAAAAACAAATTGCACTGTTTTGTTTGTTTTGTACTCAACAGTGTTGTAGTGAGCAAACTCCTATATATGTAGATTATTTGGTTTTAAGATACATACAAAGTTTGGCAGAAAAATAATGAACACTGTTAACACTGCGAACAAACCAATAATGCTACAGCCCCCTTCTTCACATAGACTCGGTACAAATTTGGACTTGTTGCAGTTGCTATACGATTGCTGAAAGCTTCTGAAGAGAAGTTGTGTTTGTGAGATGCGTTGCGAAAATAAACCGACAAAAGGTTTGAGCAATGTTACACTATCAACATTTGTGCAGAGCTTGGAAATTCCATTGTGTAACTTATAGGAAGTTATAAAAGGATTATGGAAGACATTATCTAAGGCGCAAATATTTAAATGGCCCAAGGCTGTTTCAAATAGCCGTGAAGAAGTAAAAGTGGAATTTTATGTAGAAAGACCTTCTATGTGGAGAGAATAATGACGATCTATTGACTTACTTATGTTGAGAATAATCAGTGGCGAGTTAAATTTGAACCGATTTGAGCCCATTAAATTTTCACGCAAGATTTGAGCAAGAGGGAAGTGTACGCCAACAAATTTTTGGTAGAAAAAAAACATTTTCGTAATTCCCCAACAACCCTATTTACAGGACTTTATTTTCTATGACTTTTTACTCCTCCGGCTAAAAAAACATTTAATAGGGTACCATTTTGGTACTTCAGATAATATCTGACAAATTGAAAGCCCTTTCTTCAGAAACCTTCCAGGATTGCTACAAACAATTAAGAAAAGCCTCCATCGGTGTACATTTGTCCAATAAAATTATTTAATTTATAAAAATAATAAAATTCAAATTGAAAGAAAATCAGTTTCACAATTTTTTTGCCAAACTGATATACTATTTCGCCGTATATTACTATTTCACATGGTAATATAATGTCGAAAACTTAATTGATGTGGTTCTTTCTAGAAAGCTAATAACTGCAAATGATGACAATTATCTTCTGTTTGTTTTTCATCAACTAAATAAGAAATTCTCTTATGTAGACGACGTTAAAACAATGTAATCCAAACGCAAAATCCAATAAAACAAAGGCAAGTTTTTATTAATTAATTCTTTCATTACACAGCAATTTACTTCCACAGTCTGCACTCAAAACTGATTCCTTTTTCCTCCACGACGTCAAATTTAGTAGGGACTGCTCGTGTCTTTGCATTTCCTTGAATCTATTCGTCTACAAAACATCCGCCGTTAAATAATCTCGCCAACCGTTAAAATTAGATCAAGGGGTAAGGACTGTTTTCTGCTTGTTAGAGTAAATCCACTTTTTCAAGCCGAAAAGAAAACTATTTCGAAAGACAATTGCCTTAAACAAGTAAGTATTTTATGCATTTTAATTATTTCTAAGTGATTTTGTTTGCGTTTGCTTGTTACAGTAAAACGCCCTATACAATTCATTATATGTTCCCCCAAAAATCAGCATAAAACTCATTTTACATTAAAGATCCATTCCTTAGGAACCCTTTGTGCCCACAGCATTTATGGTTAATTTTTACCAAATTCTCTACATACCTGTTAAGAGGCGTTTCTAAAACTCTTGGGTTAATACTAAATAAGCCCAAATTATACCAAATTTGAGTAAATTTCTAAAAATATTAACCACCACAGAAGACATTAAATGGTACCTTTCTATCATAATAGGCAAACAATTTCCAAATTAAAATTGCATATTTAGTTAAAAAATAAAATTATGACTTTTTGGTAAATATTGTTACTAAAATGACTTGCTTTATATAGGCCATGGTGTGGCGGCCTTTTCGCCCTTGAACCGCTTTATATCGCGGCGACATGCCGGGGCGGCATTTTGACATCTGCCGCTAGGTCTGCCGTCGCACACACAGAAGGCATATATATGGGCTTTTGCTCAGTCGACAAATACACGTTCCGCAGCGCGGCCAATTCGGTCGTGCCTTAACACCCCGCAAATATTCACGCTCCGCAGCGCGGCCAATTTGGTCGTGTATTAACACCCCGCAAGTACACGCACCGCAGCGCGGCCAATTCGGTCGTGTCTTAACACCCCGCAAACATTCACGTTCCGCAGCGGGGCCAATTTGGTCGTACATCAACAACCCGCTTATATTCACACCGCATCAGGTCCAGTACGGCCGCATTTAACATCCCGCAACATACAAGAAGACAGCGCATTAAGGTGGCCACCGTGAAACCATCGCCGACGAAGCCGAAGCCGAGGCCGATTCAGGTGAGCGATTTGGTTTTACTTTCGGTGGATGTCGGTAGCCGCCCCCATCCGCTTTCGCGCTGGCCGTTTAAGGGACGATTTGAGCCTTATCGGTTTACCTTCCAAAACAGGTCGTACTACGTATCACACACCGCATCACGAGAGCGACTATTTACACGCCTGCCTCTCCATCTTTTTTGGTCCTTACGAGCCATATCGGTATCGTATCCCACACCGCACCACGAGAGCGGCTATTTACACGCCTGCCTCTCCAGGCCACAAAAAAAGTACAATGGGCAATAACTGGAAACTGCCATTGAAGCTTTATGAAGTTATATCTAATAAAGAACTTAATAGTAGTTAAACTGGGTGGTAATATATTTTATCCCAAATACATTTTTACAAATGTCTTATTCTTGGATTGAAATGTGTTTTTTAATTTGAACTATAAATGCACTAATTTTGTACATAAACGGGTCTCTTTGCAAGCAATCATCGCGATGTAAACTTTTAAGATCTACACGATTTAGCAATAAAAATAAAAATAGAAAGAAACAATTTTTTATCCCATAGCTTTTTTCGCGAAAGACTTGTCCCTTTCAATAAATTGCACAACACGTTATACATTTCATCACAAATTAGCTTCGTTAATTAACCGACGTGCGTCAAAATGCATATGAAATTAATGTTTGTCACACGAAGAACATGGTCCAAACATTTTTGTCACTATGAGATGGATAATAACCGAAATATTCACAAAAAAATGATGAAATTTTTCTGTGAGAAGATGATAAACTCACCATCGACACGTGGTCAGAAAATATATTTATTGATTAAATGTACTTTGCACATAAGAAAAGTTGACTACGATTACCAATCAATTAAACTTTTGATCTTCACAACACAATTATGTATTGTGACTATTAAAAAAAAACGGAGCTTATAGTCAATTGCCACTCCAACCAGGAAAGAAGTTCTGCATCAAATGCACAAAACTTTTCCAAATGGACCTCTACCGAGCCACACTTAATTCTCTAGCCGCAGACAATATTCGCAACCGTCTACCAGCTGACGTGACTCATCTCCTGGTGCTACATCACAATCTTCTCGACCTTTCATGGATTGTTCTCTCAAATCGTAAACAGATGAGTCTTGAAGCCTTCATATAAACTAAAATATTCCATAAGAAAAGAGCTTTCGTATCTATGACGCACATTAAAACGATCTGGGCCACTTTTTACCACCCAAAACATCAAACCACACAGCATAACACTCATAAAGAAAGACCTCGTTGAGGCTCGCATGAGTCTGGGACAAATGGTTAGCGACAAAGGTCGTCGCAGTTAAAAACATCTAGAATTCGTGGACATGTATGATACATGAAACAAATTTAGATAAGCGTTCGTTGAAATCGAGTTATTAGAACTGAAGCTGCTGACATGTTGTTAGCTCACCGATAACGTCCTCTACTACACTGGCCCAATACGCAGACAATGCCGCTGTCAAGCTCACTGTGAAAATCCTTTATTACAAAATGGCTATAGGAGAAAGCGGATCTCATAGAAGAATGGTGTGGTAATTGAAGCGAGCCTATTCTCTACCAAAAGACCACTTCACTAATGAGATAATCTAAAGATCTCTAGATCTTCAAAGGGAGGTATCCTAGAAGGAGGAAACGAACTACTTTGGGGCGATTTAGGATCGCGAGTTAATCTGAAAAGCTCACATAAACAGGGCGTTCACCAGTTTAAAGCCGGCAAGATCAGAACTCACCTGCTTCCTACACCACAGGATTGTAAAGCCGTATTAATCTGATCACATATAAAACCTACATTAACAAACTCCAGATCGGCCAAAATCATCTCAGATCCATCTTTGACATCCAATGATTTGTGAGGAACCATGACCTTCACCGTAATGCAGAAGTTCACCCCCTTAGTGCTCAAGAACTGCACAACTCCACCATCCGTGGCCTCTGTAATAATGAGGCCTGAAAATCTCATCTCTTTCGCAAGGCAAATTTAACTATGAGAACTGAGGTTAAAGGCTAGATCTAGAAACCTAAATTCTTGCCAGTAAAATCAACGTTGACGTAATTCACTTACGTCGCAAAACAAATTGAGAAAAAATCAGCATTAACGTATGGTCTGGCTCTCCCCATTCAAGTATTCTTCGTCAAAAAGTGCCACAACGGGTTAAGCTGCTGAAACTCAACACCTATCAAGAAAGAAAATAGTAACAGGCTCCTCAGTCATATATCGAAGAGTGCGAGCTTTGATTTTTTCATTTGATTCATTTGAAACTAATGATAATCACCCATCCAGATGATTACATTGATGATATTTTTTATTAATGTGGCAAATGACATACTGATTGCAAATTGTGGCATTTCATGAAACTATGACAACATCAAAAACGAACTACTTGCGATTAGCAACTCGACACATGATGTCACAATTACTAATCGCAGGCGGTTCGTTAGTAAGATCAGTTGGGTTGTTGAGTATGTCAAAACGGGCATCAAAAATAAATTCAAAGTCTTTGCCTGTACGAAGAGGAATACTCTCAGATGTCTTGGACATTTATAACGTGACATTTTTGCCTATCTATGGTGAGGTTGTTTTGGATATTAAACTACAGCTGAGATTATTGCTCTCCTCAACAAAGACAATCCCCCCGCAAAACTTGTATGTGAACAGAATATAACCCAAATCAGAGCAGAATAAAAGAAAGTAAAGGTTATCGGTGTAAAGAAACCCTATTTCTTTAACTTGGTATCAAATAAGCTGTACCTTTTTGCATTTGGTATATACTAGTTCTGTTCTACGAACAGTTACCTGAAAAAGTATATGGACCAGACTAGCGACATTTATTTAGTTACACCCCAAGAAGGCTTTCAACCAGAAGGTCAAAAGACATTTGGTGACATAAGTAACAATGTGATTTTTTTACCAATTTCGATTTTTTCTACAAACTTCGAATTAACCAAATACTGGTGTTTTGCCTTCCTTGACAAGTCTAATGCTCATAAAAGTCCTAAGACTATTATGGCTCCTTGTTGTACGTACTCTTTTGGCACTTGTGCTGAGAACTAAATGTTGTATTCATCACTTTTAACTTTTCCCATAGGTGTTGATAGCTTAATACCTCAAATATATCAAGTACCTTGCTAACCGTCCTACTTGATAAGCCAAAGCCCCCCCCCCTCCCCCCGCTTGACTTAAGGGCATGCTCGCACGAAGGCCAACAAGTCCAACCTGTTCCTAAAGCGGTGTCACCACCCCTAAGAGTTCAACACCAATGAGGGGGAACCGGAAAGCCGCCCCGGTTGGCTATCCCCTTCCCCTTAGTCATCGTGTCAGTAAGGTTCCCCTTACCACATTTGACTAGTATCCGTCGAGGTCACTCACGTGATCCCTCTACCCCTCTGTTACTGTCTAGCGGCATCAGTTACCCACAAATGTGGGACTGGGTAGCTCCACTAGCAGTTTTACGATTTTACGTGCCACTCGTGTCGGTAAAGTTTCCTTTACCACGTTTGACGAACCATCGTCGAGGTCACTTGCGTGAGCCTTTACTCCACATCATTTGACACTTCTCTCGCCCGTTACCCACACTCTTGTGGGATAAGGTGGCTCGAAGCACCTTTACAAGTCTGCGTCGTAGAGTGAAACGCAGTCCCACTCGTGTTGGTAGAGTTACCCCACCTCATTGGACGAGCAGTCGTCGAGGTCACTTGCGCGATCTTCTACTACCTATCGTTACTGCTACCGGCGTCTTTTACCCACAAATGTGAGATTGGATAGCCTGCGTAACAGTTTGGATGTACTTTATTTCAAAGTTTATGCACTTTTCCATCACTCCAGTAATTTTTCTAAAGTCGTTGCAAAACTATTCTTTAGATGTGAGCAACCTACCGAAACTCGTTGTTAGAGAAGAATTTCATACCGTGCACTGCCACTTTTATTTTACCAAATAAAAATCCCTCGCTGCAAGGTTTAACCAATAGAGGGCATAAATTAACACGACAGTCTCTAAACTGTACCAACTCACATATGGCCATGCATTGTCATATTAAAGCAACGTAACGGTGTAATGGTGTTTACTGCAAGGTTTGCCAAGAAAGTATCGAGATGTGTATTATAAAATTTTTATTAACTATAAACTAATATTATTCCCTCCAAAGAGATTTCTTAATAAATCACATAACACCAGAAACGTTGTACTCGCTCTCGATAATAGGACTGATCGGTCACAACCATTTGGATCCCCTTTTGTAATCTAGAACATGCATGACTTTTCATGTCTGACTTACAAAGTTTGTTGTTTTCTTGTATAGTGCGTCTATCCCTTGTATCAGTTTTTCTTCTATACCTTGCTTTTCTAGAATTCTCCATATGTCCTCTCTGTTTACCCCGTCGAAGGCTTTCTCCAGGCCTATGAAGCAGACATATATCTAACTGTGTTCTTTGCTTACTTTCTCACACTTATCTTAAAACAAAAATTGCATCTGTCATTTCTCTCCTTGTTTGGAAGTTTTTCATTTAGTTTTTCTCTTAGTAATTTTCTAGATTCTTGTGTATTGGGATTATAATGCCTATCGTCTAATCTTCTAGAGTTTCGCCTGATTTTAGTAGTTTGTTAAATAATACTTTCAGTTTCTCCGTAATTTGTTTCTCTCCAGCTTTTAACATATCTACTGTAATTTGATCATATCCTTGTGCTTTACCCACTTTCGTAAATGTTTCTTGTAATTATCCTAACATTGTATCTTCTGTTGATGGTTTTGTTGTCCTTGTTCTATTTGTATTTTCTTCTTTTGTTGTTATAGCTATACCGCCCAGTAAATTTTTAAAATATTGTCGCTACCTTTTCATTATTTCTTCTTTATCAATGAATGTCTTTTATATCATTGGGCGTGATTATGCTACTTTTATTTTTTATCGTATGTTTAAGGCCTCCAAGTAATATTTTTTGATTCTCTTTGCATGCGTTTGTCATTGTTTCTTCAAATTCTGCACAGGACTTCTGTATTTCTTCTTTGTCTGGTCTTTCGACTACTTTACTGTTGTTTTCATACCATTTATAGACTATTTCTGTTTTAGCACTTAAAATTTTCTTCAGCTTTGTTTCTTTTAATTGCAACTTTTATATTTTCAATCCACCAATGAGTTCTTTTGTATTGTGTACTTGTTATCCTTGTTATTACACGTATTTCTTCTGCCATCTCTATAGTCGTTTTTTTAAATCTGCCCACAACTCTTCAATCGCTTCTTCTGTGCTTGTTTTTTCCAGAATTTTATTGTACTGAGTTTCTCTTAATTTGAAACACCTGATCTTTCTATTGACAATTTTTCTTTTGTGTTCTTCTAGTACTGTGAAATTTTTGTTTTCCCATTTCATCTTTAGTAGAAAATGGTCGCTTCGAATTTCCGACCCTCTTCCGACTTTAATATCTTTATCCTTTTTTCATAATTTTCTACTAACGACATAGAGGATTATGATTCAAAATCAAGCAGTATTTCTCCAACACTTACTTTAATCTGACGAAATCCTATATAAGTAGCATTAATTAACAGTTAGGATCAATGGGATTATATACAACATGTCTATCCAATAAAATATAGAATTCCTCAAGGCATCAATAGCTACGAAAACACTAAAAATCCAAAAATCAAATACAAACATACACGGTGGTATCCAAAAGTAGTAGGACTGATTTTTTTTAAAAAATTTATTGAACATTTTGGTACATCGACTTAATACTCTTCAAAATAGGACCCTTGGGCATCCACACACTTCTGATAGCGAGCCTTCCAGGTCGCAAAGGCCTTCTGGAAGTCATCCTCCGGGATGCTGTTCAGCGCCCTCGTCGTTGCCGCTTGGAGTGCTTCCACCGAGCCGAAACGATGCCCCTTGAGCTGTCTCTTGATCCGGGGAACAGAAAGAAGTCCGGCTGTGCCACATCAGGGCTGTAGGGGGGGAGTGAGGCAACGTAGAAACGCCGAATTTGGCCAGGAGATCCTTCACTTTCGGCATCATTTTCGCGCATACTTTTCTCATCGACAAATGCTCTGTGATGATGCGTTGGACTGTCCCGTACGAAAGATTCAGCTCATCACTAATTAATTTAATGCCCAACCGTCGGTCAGAGTTCAAAATTTGCTTCACTTTCAGCACAATGTCGTCCGTTCGGGAGGTTGAAGGAAGCCCGGCGCATTGGTCGTTCTCGACGAGCTCCCTCCCCTCCCGAAACAATTTGTGTCACTCAAATATCGAGGAACGGCTCATGGTATCGTTCTTGTAGGCCTGCGTAAGCATGTCCTTGGTTTCGGTTGCTGATTTTCCAAGTTTGTAGCAAAACTTGATGGCGTACCGCTGCTCCAAATTTCTCTCCATCGCAACTGACGACGAGGCGTCACAACAGGAGGTCACTAAAACAGTGGTCCACACTCAACTAACGCCAAGGCTCCCCTCCATAATATCCGGCCTTGCAGACCCCCCTCCATCGCTCTGTGCGGGCGGAAAAAAACAGTACTACTACTTCTGGATACACCCCTGTAGCTCTACTAATGGAAAATTAATATCAATGAAACTAACTCTGTCTAAGTAAACTTTATCAGAGAGGTAAACTTAAATAACGTAAATTACCTCAGTGTTTGAGTATAACATATCTTGGTATTTGCCTGGCCAGTATGCTCACTTGGAAAAACTACTTACAATTAGTCAAAAAACAAAGAAATAAAACTAAAAATTAAAAATTTATATTAGTTAGTTGAAAGAAGTTTCAGCCTGTACTGGACAAACAAATCCTCCTCTACAAGATAATCTACGTGGGCTGCACGATATATATATATATATATATATATATATATATATATATATATATATATATATATATATATATATATATATATATACTAATAACAACAAATGTTTAATAGGAAAAAATTTCTTATTGTTTTCCAATTTTCACACCTTTTTTCCCATGGCAAATCAAATTTATCCGAAACATGGCATTTGAATGATTCAACCGTGAAAATAGTTATCCACGCAGTTTGTTCTCGAATGTGGGAGCAACAAGAAATCGTTAGGAGCCAAATCAGAACTGTACAGCGGATGAGCCATCAATTCAACGTTTTGGGTGCTCAAAAAGAATTTGTTTGGGTTGATGTGTGTAAGCTCACATTGCCATGGTAGAGAATGATCCGGTTGGTTTTTCTTGTTTCACCTGAAACTTCTGGCGAAGAAATGATTGTATACCATTCAGAATTGACCGCTTTACAATCCTATAAAAACCACGGTTGCAATATGTCAGCTTTTCCAAAAAAAAAAAACAGGCGACCATTTGCTGCAAAGTGCTGCGAACGCAAAGGACTTTTGTTGGGTTTGGCTGATCTTGGAAGATCCATACAGTTTATTGAGCATTTCTTTCAGCCGATCGACACATGTCTGTTTTTGAGAGATCATTAACTTATGCGTATCCAACGTGCACACGGCTTTTTCACGCTTAAATGTTTTGTGCAGTATCAACTATATGCTAATCATACTAATACCTAAGGATGCCTGAATTTCACAATAAACCACATGACGATCTTACTTGATTAATTCGCGCACAGCGTCGATGTTTGCTAGCACCACGGTCGGTTTTAGACGACCTTCTTTAAATTCATCCGCCGGCAAACTACGACTACGATATACAGTGGCTTTGTATGGGTCTTCATTGCCAAAAGTCAAAGTGAGTTGAGATAATCTATGTCGATAGTTGTAAAAAATCATCACACGAAAATATTTACGAGTTAATTCCATGTTCTTGGGCAAAACTTTCAACTTAATGATAACAAAACAAATAGTGTCTGTATGACAAAACGTTCTAAGTAAGTATGCCGTCAAAGATGTCAAACTGTGTATGATGCAAAAGTCAGATCGCACTTAACACACGCGGGGTTACCAATTCGCAATAGATATCGTGCAATCCCCTATAGAATATCACCAAAATACTACACTTCATCCATTGGTAGAGCCTTAGCTCAATAGAAGTCTCACAATGGAACAAGTGTAAGTCCTGGATTTTGATAAAAAAAGTTTTTGTGATAGGCAGTTTTTTTGAATATGCGGCTCCTTTTCCATGATAATTCATGCTTTGAGAGTGTGGGCAAAAACTGATCAGCCAGAAAGTAGCCTTAGCATAAATTATAGCGGGAAAAGGAGCCACACACACAAAAAACTCCCTATCCCGAGTACAAAAAACAACTTTTGATTAAAATCCAAGATTTACACCTGGGAACGTTCCCTTGTCAGAAGATACTGGTCAACCGACCTAAAAGAGAACTAAAATATTCTCTATTCACGCCAAGAAAGCGCTTCGTAGCTGTTATGCCAGCACGTTGACTAATGAAATCGTAAATTGTGATTTTCAAAAAGGAATACAAAATAAAAACAAAAGTAATGTAGCATTTTTGAAAGCTATATATCAGTACAGTCTTGAAAGCTTTTAATAATACCACGTTTACCAACCTTACTGAATAAGTTAGATAAATTAACAAATTATCAAACTGTTGGATCTTACAAAATATGTTTAATGAATTTAATTGCCATTTCAATTAAGTTTATAATAACATCGTTATTTCTATGAATATTAATAACTTCAAGCTTATTATAGAGTGTATAAATAAGCTCAATAATTATGCAATGTAAATAATAAATGTTTGAGTAATAACATTTAATTATACCTTTAAAAGAGCTTAAGGTTACTGTTAGAGAAAAAGCTTGTCAGAACAAGAAATCACAAACACGGCGGTGTAATAAGCCTCTAACTTGCTAACTGTAATAGCATGCTATTAGATTGCTCGAAGCAGTGTTTTATTTGCATGTTTCTTATAACTGCCTGCTGTCATTAGAGCGCCTCCAATAATCCGAGTCCCTGCACCCTTTAGAACGCCCGGCTTCCATTAAAGCAGCTTCGCCGGCAATACATCCGGCATAAATTCCACTTTAGCGAAAGCTCGTTCCGACGTAAAACACCGAAGTTCGTCTGTTCAAATGGATCTCTGCGGAAGCGGAAAGCTGATACCAGCTCGCAGCGCGGCGTCTCGTAACAGAGATTGCGTAAGTGGTTTATATTAATTCGATACGCAATTCCGAAAGTCTATTAAGCTATTAATACAACAAAGGGGTGGCCGCAAACTAACAATCTGATTATCGGCTTCGTTTACAGCCAGCAGAGCGGCACGTGAACTGACTACAAGTAAGCGAAGGGTGGTTATTGAGGCTCAACCATATCCAAGCCAAAAAAAGAATGTCATACGTAAAGTTCAGATTTGTACAAAAATGTTGGTCTTCGCCACATAACTCATTCTAAATACATTTACCTAAAATGTGTCCTAAAATAAACTGACATTTTAAATTTGCCACTATTTTCTTCGCGGCAAACCAGAGTAGACATTTTTATTAGCTGTAAGTAGTAAATCTTGTAGGATATATGGAGTTTGCGACTAGAATTGCTGGACCTGCAGGTCATCCCGGGATATTGCCCTCCAGACGAAATCTAACTCTCATTTATGGCTTATTATTTAAGTGGCCATATAGTAAATCTCACCAGCAGCGTCTGACCCAGAGTGGGCAGCTGCAAACAGCGTCTTTTCTCCATTGCAAATACACTCCTCAACCTACATTAGAATAGCGTGACCCCTGAGAAAAACATGGCGAATTTAAAGAGGAATGGTGGGTATAAGTCCCAAATCAAACACCTTCAAAAGGAAGAGCCTCGGTAATTCTAGGAAAGGCAAAAATTTACATAGCAAACGTAAAGACCCCAAAAGAAACACTATATCATCGCAGCAACATACAATTGTAGATCACTAATATCTGAGACACAACTCTATTGCTTAGAAAATGAATTAAGAAAAATAAAGTTTGGCATTTTGGAACTAAACGAAATAAGAAGATATGGAGGAAACCTGCAAACGTTAAAGTTCTGCTACAAGAGACATGAAAGTGTAAACTAAGGAGTAATAGGACTCCTAATACACCTGAAACTAAAAACATACCAAAAGTTACAACGGAATATCAGAGTGGCATACTTGATACTACAACTATCAAAGAATGCAGTGTGAAAAAGACGAAAAAATGACGAAAAAGTGAACATCATGTATAAAGATAATGAAAAAGCCCTATCAAAGATAAATGTAGCCATGCTCTAGTAATTGGTGACTTTAACGCAATAATAAGAAGACAGTTATCAAAAGATTATCCATGCTTTGGAGATCAATGGATCAGAGAGAAAGCAAAGAGGACATAGGCTATATAATTTTTTGGAAAGCCAAACAATCAATGCAATAAATACCTACTTTGTAAAACCTTAAATGAAGTGGACAAGGATAAGCCAAGACGAAAAGACCAGAAAGTGAAATTGATTACATACATCCACCAAAAAATACTAAGAGATATATTAGTTCTTAGCTCATTTAACATCGGAACTGACCACCACTTGGTAAAAGCTAAAATAGAAATAAAAGAATCAAGAATGTACACAAAAAAAGAAACACAAACAAAATAAGTAAATATACTCTTAAAGAAAGGAAAGATAAATATTGTAAAGAACTGGACGAAAAACTGAAAAGGTGCAGAATGCTTACAATGTCGATGAATTTTCCAAACAACTGACTGAGAAAATCAAAAAAACAGCAATAAAAATAGCAAAGAACATCCATAGACAAACGAGAAAACTATCCCAAGAAACAAAACAAATAATAGATAGAAAGAAGAAGACAGCTATGTCGAGAAAACAAGCAGAATACCTGGAAGTCAGAAAAGAGACAAGAAGAATGATACGTAAAGATATAGACACATATTACAAACAAGAAATATAAAATGTAATAGACAATGTAATAGAAAATAACAAAAACATAAGGTTCCTAAGAAGAACTGAAGGAAGAAGAAAATAATAACCCTAAAAAACTCAAACAATCAAGAGAAAAAATTCTAAACATAACAGAAGAGTTTTACAAAACCCATATAGCTCCCAGATGCAACAACCTAAAGGCAGAAAATTAAAAAATTACACGCCTTAAATAATAAAGCTCCGAGAAGTGACCAGATAATAACTAAGATGATCAAAGGAACAGCAGACATAATCGTCCCCAATCTGAAAATACTTTTTAACGAGGCAATTAGTCGTAATACTTTTTAAAAAGAGAGACCCAACCCTTCTTCAAAATTATAGACCAATCACCTAATTACAACAGGCTTATAAATTGTTTAAAAGAGTAATTGCAAACAAGATAAATAAAAAGCTTGAAAACTACCAAACCTGTATGATAGACGGCATTTTACAAAGGGTTTAGTATTTGTGATCACTTTCTGATTGTAAAAATTTTAATAGAGAAGATGTTAGAATATAATATGCTCTTAACTATAGCCTTTATTCATTACGAAAAGACATTTGACTGCATGAACAAGCTCGTGTGGATCATAGATATGAAATCATAATAAAAACCATATACAAGAATGCTAAAGCTGCAATTAAAACCCATGACTCAACGGAGTTCTTCGAGATATAAAATTGGTAGAACCGAGGAAATAAATGCAAATGATTCGCCGACGACATAATCTCGTTTGTAGGAAGTGGTCACGATTTGAAGAAAACGGTAACAGAATTAGAAGAGGAATCAATTAAGACAGAATTGAAAATAAACAAAAATAAAACCAAAACTATGTGCATAAAAAACCCAAACATAAAATAAATAGTGCAAGAGAATATACATACCTAAGACAAAGAGTGGCACTAAGCAAAGAAAACAAGGATATCAAAATTAGAAGACAAATAAGGCTCAAATGAGCAGCTTTTACAAAATTAAAGAAAATCCTAAACAAAAAGATACCCCTGCATCTAAGAACAAGATTATATAACCACTGTATTTTGCCAGTAATTACATATGGCGCATAAACTTGAGTATTTACAAAACAGATGGTAAATAAACTTAGAACATCTCAGAGAGCTATGGAAAGGAGGGTGCTGGGTCTATCATTACGGGACAGAAAAAAAACTAATATATAAAAAGTAAAATCAAAGTGGTAGCCATAGGAGACAGAGCATCATATGTTAAGTGGGACTATGCAGGGCACATTGCCCAAATGGAAGACGGGAGATGAAACAACAAAGTGATGAAGGCCGTGGACTGGAAGGCGATCGAGAGGAAAACCGAGAACACGTTGGCATGATAATATTAAGAAGGTAACGGAATTAATCTAGACAAGAACCGCTCCAAATAGAACAAAATGGAGAGAAATAAGGAAGACCTATACTTTTAATCATCATAATGTACCTTCCCGTAACACCGTGGTCAATTTAATCAATAAATTTGAGTCAAGCGGTGGAGTTCTAAACAAAAAAGCAGTGGCTGTCCTCGAAAAGCTCGTTCACATGAAATGATAACCGGTGTAAGTGAAAGTGTTAAAGAAAATCCTTCCACATCAATCCGTCACCGCAGTCAACAATTAAGCCTTTCTAAAAGCCCTCCTCAAGGAATTTTGACGAAAGATTTGCATTTGTGCGCTTGCAAAGTTCAATTGATGCAAGCATTGAAACCACAAGATTATGCAAGCCGTCGGGTATTTGCAAATTGGGTTTTTGAAAATCAGTTGATGTTTTTAAAAAAAACATCTCTAGCGATGAGATACATTTTTATCTTACCTGCTTTGTTAATAAACAAAATTGTCAAATTTGAGAATCCGAAAATTCAAAAATTATTAAAGAACATCCTATGCATCCTCAACGGATCACGGTTTCGTATAGATTTTGGACTGAGGGATTGATTGGACCTTCAAAAATAAAATTAGAAAATGGAATTCGATATCTTGAAATGATTACCAAATTTTATGGCTTGAACTTGATGATATGGATGTGGAAGACAAATGGTTTCAACAAAACGGTGCAACATATCACACTTTTGTGTGAAACTTTGCAATTATTGCAAACAAAATTAAATAATCGTGTTATCTCGCAGGTGAATTGGCCGCCAAAATTATGTGACTTCATATATTTGGACCACAGACCATCTAGGACCTCAAAAAAGAAATTCGACGCAACATTGCTAAAATTTCTCAGCAAATATGTCAACATGTCATCGAAAATGTTATGAAAGAGTGTATTGCCACGGCCTAGCCAACCATTTGTCAAATGTTTTGTTTCATACATAACTTCCATGTCTCTACTTTCAAATAAAACAAAAACATTATCAATGTTCAAATAAAAAGTTTTATTAAAAAATTAAAATGTCAGCTCATTATGGGACACCCTATATTTATACAAAACAAAAGCATTTTTTAATATTTTAGATAAGCAACATGGTTCTATCCAATGGATATTCAGAAAGATTTATCTTAATTGTAAGCATTTAACGGTTGCTCGAACGAGGAGATATTTGGAAGATATATTTTGTTGGTTGCAGCCGCGACTTCAAGTAATAGAAATGGTCCAGGTGGTCCCAGTTGCCCGGCGGTCAGACAAAATTATGTATCTTTGATATCGCCGCCGATTGACAACCCCAAGCAGGGCAACGGACTGTCTAGTTACGTTAGAGCCTCTTCGATGTGGTTGGCTGCTTAAGAATGAAACTGATCCAAATGTTACAGTTGGAACGGTCGCCAGATGGAGTGGGGTGGGCCTTCAGTTCTGACGGTAGTTGGTCGCATGAGTGCGAAAAACCATATGAGCTTTCAAATAGCTTTAATGGCATACGGAGGTATCGAAACAACGTTATTGGAAGCAGGTTGGGGGCTTTTAGCTCTGACGCGACAACGTGCACGTTGGGTGAGAGCCGAAATATAATACTAAAAAATATAAATAACATTAAAACACGTTATTCAATGTAGTCCCCAGCAGTGGCTACGACCTTCTTGAACGAGAACCTAAACCTGCTGCAGGTCAACGCAACTTTCTCCTTGTTCATATGTGTCATTAGCTCCGTGAAGGAGACCCTTAAAAGATGTCCTTGGTATTATGATGCATCTAACTGAGCTTTGTCTCGATCACTAACCATCAAGAGGATTGTAGTCGAGGCTAAAGGGTAACCACAAGTTGGAAAATCAATAGTAATACAGCCATGCCTAAATCCTTCTTATCTTATGAGATGAAGAAGAGTCAGCGGCTACCTCTTTCAAATACGTTGACATGGCTGTTGACCTTTAAGACTTCTTAAAGATGTGGGGCGCTGTGACATTCCCCTGAGAAGCCCCAGTAACATCACAGAAGTAGAAAACTTTGTATATATGACGATAGGCACTTCAGAAGCATCTTGACATGCCCAACGATCATTTTGACCATTCACCTTCCTGGTTTGGATAAAGTTCTTTTCATCCGAAAAGAATCTTAGAAAGTCAGTGCTGTCATTTTTAATATCGTTCAGTAGTACTCAACCATTTAACTTCTCGTCCATCTTGTTTTCTTAGTCAATAGCTGGCGGTTCACCAGGATAAAAAACTTACATTGCACTCCCATTTCTTTTGCCAAGTCCGTCGTGTTCCGCTCAGAATCCTGATTGATCTTCTCAATCAATTCTTGAACGAATTCATCACATCTCTTATCATCAGCTAGCTTGCTGTGAGTTGCCCTGTCAGCAATTATCTCCTCCTGGTAGTTAGATTCCCTTCTTGGCTACGTCGTCAACTTGGGCCCTTTTTGTAGCCAAACCATGCAATAAGTTCTATCAACGATTTTCCGGTACTAAGAGATTCTAGTACAGCAGCTCTACGGATGTATCCTCGGGTCATTTTGTCGACATAGCAGGTTGTTAATTATGTTAATTATGTAAAGTTAACTTATTATATTACCTAATACGGGTGCATAATACAAGCTAAAAAAACAAAGAAAGGCGAAATTTCTCAGTATTGTACGTAGGGACGCCTAAAAAGGACTTCTCTCCGTATGTTACCTTGTCCTACCACTTTTTTAGTCATACTCAAAATGTCACGGCAATAAGTACCCCTGTCCATTGTGCAATTATCATCAAGTTTCTCACGCAGTGAGCGTAAAACCGTTAAAAATTTTGAGAAGCCTCAAGAAACAGTTTGAGGACAACACCTTTAAGAAGACTTTTTTAGAAAAATAATAGTCATCGACGTTGCTCAAGAGCGAGTTGGATATAAGTATTGTTCGTCGTCTTCACCGATAAGCGATTGCTGAAATTGCTTCTGTCAACTTTCAAACAAAACAAAACTTGCATATTGCCAAAAAAAAGACATATTTCCAATCCAAGACGCTATTTCGTTTCATAAAAATACCAGACCCCTTCCAGTCATATAAACTTGACAAAAAAGTGAAGGTTTGTTCTGAGATATACTAAAATACCCTCCCTACAATCCAGACTTATCGCTCTACTACTCATTTGTTTAAACCACAAAAAAAAACACTTAAAATATAAAGATTGGATGACGACGTTGCTGTCAAAGCGTTACGTCAGTGGAATTAAACTATTTATCCGTTGGAAAAAAATGTGTTTCTATGTCATATGCTTTATATGTTTATATTTTTTGATGCTTCAATAAATTAAAATAAAATTTTGTCTAATTTGATTTGCCTTGGTAACATACCTTTTCTTTTCTGTTTTACCTTTATATGTACTTATTTAAGTCATTATTATAAGCATTGTTACAGCGTATGCTATGTTTTTATTTATTCTAATATACAAGGTGGTGCAAATATGACTGGGACTGATTTGTGTGTTAACAAGCCGCTCTGTGCAGCAGTTGTGCAACCTTAAGAAAGTGCAGCGACAACCTCCACCCTCCCTCCTGCTCGGGTTATAATCTATTCAGTCCTATTTGGTAGTTGCTAGAGCGATTAGCAAACAGAAAGTATCGGAGAGCGTGGAGCAATGCATTGTGATCAAATTCCTCGTTAGAGAAAACGTCCCGTCTGCTGAAATTCACCACAGTCTTCAACAACAATATGGGAAGGAGTGTCTCTCACGGACCCGTCTGTTTGAGTGGTGTAAGTACTTCATAGAGCGCAGAAAACGCGTAAAGAATGAACCGCATGATCGTCGGCCGCGAACATCCGTCACCGAGCCAAACAAATAGGCACAGCACTATCAAGGTATTTGGAGCGATGCTGTCCATCAGTACTATAGAAGACATCGTAAAAAACCACCTGCACTATCGCAACGTGAATGCACTTCGACGGACGTAAACAAAATGGTGCGCATCCAAACTGCCGGTCGTCTCCTACAGCAGCTTGAAGACGAAGGTGATACATTTTCAAAGTCTATAGTGACCACCGATAAAACGTGGATGCACTACTTCATTCCCGAAGCCCAGCAGTCATCGCCCGAGTGGCGGCATACCAGTTCTCCCAAACCCAAGAGAGCCCGGAAAAGCCGTTCGGCAGGAAAAGTGATATCGACGTTCTTCTAGAACTGGCATGGGTTATTCATGTAGGCTTTCTGATAAATGTCAGAACAGTCAATGAAGCTTATTACTCAGACCTCCAGGCAACAGACGTAAAGGAAGAGATCTGATTCAAGCAAAAGACAATGTACGCCCCATACGGCCAAAACAACAATGGAAACCCTCTGGAAATTAAAATGAAACTTTCGGATTCTCTTTGGGAGTAGATACGGCACCAACCAAAACCCTTTTTTAAAAAGAGCATCAGGATGCTTCCAGAACTTTGGAAAAAATGTGATGACCCCGAAGGGGCGTAAGTTTAAAACTAACATGTGTCAGTAAGTGTTTGGAAATTTGTTTTTATTTTGTAAAAAAATCAATCCCGTTCATATTTGAAGCACCTTGTATCAAAAAATTATAGACAATGTAGACACGAGTAATTATAAAGAAAAAATCTAAGAGAAAACAAGATTGGAAACATGGATCAAACCAACCAAAAGGCTGAAGACCTAGAAAAAAAGAGAATTGGAAGAAGTTCCAGCCTGTTCATGAAAAAACAAAATCCTTCTTTACAAAACAAGCTACAATATCGCCTAAATTTTACACTTCAAGCACTAGTAAAACTTCAACTCATTAGAAAATTCGGAAGATATTGGTCAGCTAACATAAAAGAGAACTGAAAGAAGCATCTCATTAGAGAAGCACCTCATCATGCCAATAAATAACTTCATAACTGTTATGCCAGCATGTTGACTCATAAAATTGTAATTTAGATTATCTTTAAAAGTGACCACCAATAAAACTTAGATACACTACTTCATTTCTGAGCCCCAGCAGTCATCACACGAATGTCTGCATAGTAGTTCTCCTAAACCCAAGAGAGCGCGGAGAAGCCGTTCGGTAAAAAAAGTAATGGCAACGTTCTTTTGAGACTGGCAAGGGGTTATCCATATAGACTTTCTGACGGATGCTAGAACAGTTACTGCAGCTTATTATTCAGACTTCCTAGCAACAGACGTGAAGAAAAAGATCCAATCTAAGCGGAAGACAGGTGGAAAACTGGTAACGTTCCTTCAAGACAATGTACACCTCCATACGGTCAAAACAACAATGGAAACCCTCCGGAAATTAAAATGGGACCTTCTACCACATTCGGGAGTGGATATGCCGCCAACCAAAAGCCTTTTTTGAGAAGGACATCAAGATGCTTCCAGAACGTTGGAAAAAATGTGTTGACTCCAGAGGAGAGTGAAGACTGACATATCCAAGTAAGTGTTTGGCAATTTGTTTTTTTTTTTTTGTAAAAAAAATTAGTATCGGTCATATTTGAACCACCTTATATCTCGTGATTTTATTCAATTCTCCATTAATCAGCTTCCTTAATTGGTCCACATATCCTCCGCAGGATCTTCCGTTGAAATGAATTTATGACAGTTTCCGCTCTTTGTGATAATATCCACGCCTCACCCCCAAAATTCAGGGCTGGTCTAAGTATGGTTTTGTCAAGTTTTTTATTTCGTTCGCTTTGCTGGAAATGTTGCACCTTCACATATGTAGTCAAAATTCTGCTTCCCTATTGTTATGTGCTGACCTCTTCAGTACTTTAATTTTATACGCATCAACTTCTTTTCCGCAACCTTTTTAAATTGTACATATATATTTTTTTATGGTGCGTATGGTTTATTCCAAGAGAACTAATTGTAAACCAAATTTTTATCACACATTAGTGACTAAAGTAAAAAATTATTCCCCACATTTTGTTAACAAACAAAAATCTCCCCAGAGATCTTATCTCGTATAGACTTTTCTTCAACATTGGAAGACTCATCTTGCAGACGCTCTTTTGAAACATCTTGTGTAACTTGAATATAACGTGTCTCTACCAAAGTGTGAATATATCCTGGTTGTTTTAATATCTTGTCATACAAATTACAACTATATACGCCAAAATCTGCAAATGCAGAGAAAAGACACGCATAGATCAACTAATTGCAGAAAAAAGACAACTTAGGAAAATCTGGCAAACGATTAGAAACTAACAGGATAAGCAATTGCTTAACAATGAAATAAGCAAATTTAAGAAAGTTAAATAAATTATTCACTATCGGAGGCCGCTAAGAAGATTGAACAATCTCAAGTCAACATACTTCCAATCCACAAAAAAAGTCCTGGGCCAGACTCTACGACAAAACCCCAAAATATTGCTGAACATCTGTCCAAATTGTTTGCACCACCCCCCTAAAGATACCTAAAGATACACCAAACAACGTAATCCAACTTTACCAATTCTTGGATACGCCTTTTCAGATGTCACTTCCAATTCCTACATTCACTCCTAGAAAATTTATAAAAATTCATTTTGACCTAAACAGGTGCGAGATACCTAGAGAACTCCCAATCCGACTAGTTTCAACTCGTATTTGAAGATTAGATTATTATTCAGCTTAATATATACTCACGCTAAAACTGGTAAACCCTTCTGAATCGCCATCTTTTAATTTTCGAATTGTCATTCGGTTATCCTTCTCGATTATATTATATTTCTGTCGCTGATTATTTAAGCTTCCCATAAAATTCGACACAGATTCGCTGCTCTATTCGCCCAATTAGTGCAAATACGACGATTACACTTCACATGTGTTCAATCACCGGCGTCTAACTCCCAACTGACAGTAATGTCGCCCTTAATCACGCATGTGCACTACACTCAACTTTCATCTGTTTTTATTATAGTTTGATATTTTTGGAACAGCCCTCGTATGTTGAAATAAAAGGAATAGGAGAAACAAGCAATAAAATACACTGAAATTCAGCTCCTGCAAGACAATTTTCTGCACGTATAAGCATTCAACTGCAAAGCCCAGCTTGTCTCGAACTTAACATCCGAAAGTGCCTTCTGCAGATGGCGCTCCACCCCACTGCGAGCAAAGTCCGGGTCGCAGGACAATCAAGCTCTGGCGCTTAAACGGGCCGTAATTTACCACAATTGTTGGTATACATGGCGTCTTTGAGCGGAACTTTCGTTCTCTGCAGAAATGAAGCAGTAATTAGATTAATTCGTAAAGTTGCCTTTGCGTCTCGGGAGCAAACACCGCCGGCTCGGTTATTAGAGTGACTTAATGAGCTGCTGGGTAACTACTTTAATGGGCTGTGTTTCGATGATTATTCGGAGTCCCCAGGCTGAATGCGAAATGAGCAGCGAACCTAATTAGAAATCTGCAAGTGCTTCGTGCTTAAGCGCGCAAGTGCCAGACGGACGAGTGAACTGTCGAGGAACAGAGAAGTGTCACATGCAACAAGCGACACTAAGTGTAGGGGGGAAGTTTGCACGTTATAAGTTGCATGTATTACAAATTACACCTTAACAGCATCAAACATTTTGAAGTCTTTGTTTACCATTTTATTCCACTATACGAGGTGCATTCAAGTTCTAAAGTTTCAAAATTTTTTCTTAGCAGTAAGTAGAAAATAATTCTAAATTTGTAATATGGATGGCAGCACTATACGATGTACAAGAATCGAATTACCGCCATTGCAGTGAGTGTTGCTTTATATATTTCAAAAGGCGACATTTGATGTTCAAGAGCAACGTGTAATCATACGTTTTCTCCTCTTGCGTGGTGAAACGCCCATCAAAATTCGTCGCCAATTGAGTGAGACATGCGGTGAAGGCGTTATGGATGTTAAAAATATGCGTTCGTGGGTGCGTAAGTTTAAAGAAGGTCGAGAGTTGTGTGACAATGAACCGAAGCAGCCTCGGCCACGAACGAGCCGGACCGAAACCGTAATTGCGCGAGTGGAGCAAGTTGTTATGGAAGACCGTGGATTGGGTATGCGTGATATCACCTCCAAACTTGGCATTTCCATAGAACCTATAGAGTCCATTTTGCATGATGACCTGAAAATGCGAAAAGTTTCTTCAAGGTGGATTCCACCAATTTTTACCGACGAACACAAGAATGCGCGGGTGGGTATATCTCAGGACATATTGACACGTGATGCCGCCATAAATTTCTAACCATGGACGACACTCTCCGTGGTTGCTCATTTTCCAATCGAGCCGCCGTTGCATCAGCTATTTTCTAGTAAGCAAAACACACTCTAAAGAATTGTTTTCAGCAGCCACGAAATGATGACAACGACGTTGTGAAAAATGTCTAGGCGGAGATTACGTTGACAAGTAACATAAGTTTCAATTTTCTTGGATAATTACTTTTTCAGAAAAAAAATTGCAGACCTTAGAACTTGAGCGCACCTCGTGAATTAAAAAAATATATATTTTAAGGGACATAATCTGTTCAAAGATGATGTTGGTTACCCAAATTGTTCGTTAACCAGCCATCAATTTACCATAGATTTTTATGAGAATTTGAATAATTCGCGAAGCCAAAAAAATAAATAAAAAACAATTTCTGACTATGTCTAATAAATTAATTAATAATTATTAATAATAAATACATACAGTCTATTCTTTTCATCAGTTTTTTCTGTTTGCGTGGCGTTAAAAAATCTGTCCAATGTCGATTGCTTTCCTTTCTTCTTCGGGATTTTCCAGAAGTTAACCTGGTTTGGGTGCCATTCTAAGATCATTGTTCTTACATCCCCTCACTTTTTTAAAAGATCTTTAATAGCAGATGCCGACATTCGCTCTCTATCGTCTTTTTCTTTTTCTGAAAACACATCTCGCCGAGCTTCTTGGTATTCTTCATTCAAGAGTTCTTAGAGTTCTTTTGTCATCAGTTCATTTTCGTGTTCAATTATGAGTTCTCTAATGTCACCTTCATACAACTTCAACTCCAGATCGCTAGCAGTTCTCATGTTTTTGTGAATGGCATGTCTTTGTTTCTCAGATGCGATTTTCGGTACTTCTTTAACTGCTTTAGTTTTCTTGATTATGCCTTTCTTAACTAAGAGCGTGCTTACTGTGGACCTGTTTAAGCCATACTGCCTAGTAACATCAGGCATATTCTGCCCACATTCTACTTTAACTATTATCTTTTGCTAGGTTTCTATGGTGAGTACAATTCTTGATACCACACTCTTTTTAGACCCTATAATATTGAACATTTTATATATAAAGTTCAAAGAGACGCTTACAAAAATTCAGATAACAGAAAGGCACACAAAAAGGTTATGTATGCAACTATCAAAAATTCCAAAAACTATTCATAGATGGCAGTCAAATGCAACTCTACAATTTTATTATAAAGTGTTTCTTATTTAAACATGTTTATTGCCTAAACATAAAAATATTTTGCGAAAGTGTTCGTTTTGTTGAAAATCCAAACTATTCGTTAACCAATTATCCGCTACATCTTTTACGCATTTAAAAGTGTACAAAGTGTAGTTCAGCATTTTTGCATGCTTATGTTGTCCATTTATCTGTTTGATATGATCATATGTCTTTTACTTATACGAGGGGAATCCCCTTTACATATCTCTACCTACAATGCTTAGAAGCCGCAATCTTCTCGGTTTACCACATGGTGCGTAATCAACAAATTTCGGATTATATATGATGTGTCTTTATAGGCAGAATAATTTTTTTTAGTACGAGGCTGGCAGCGGCCCCCCGGAGAGCTTGTCCAACTCCGACATGCTTGAGCCCCTTCGCATAGTAGTTTTTAAAAATAAATAAAAACACGATTAAAAAGCTCTGTTTGACATAATTGACGTACGCCGTTGCCATGACAACGCATTTACGTATACCCAGTTAGAGTTGAACTTTGACCTTTGACCTTTGACCTGTGTGACAGCACTCATAATTTTTTTTATGTATAAGTGCTTTATTACCCGCTCTCAAACGAAAATTTTCCATCGCTTGCGGTTCCGGAAATATATTACCTCGGTCGCGCCTGCCGCCGGGCCGAAATTTGTCCTTCGGAGGCGCTCGGGTCGGCACGGAAAGGCACGAACAATTTGACCTTTGACCTGTGTGACAGCAGCAGCACTCATAATTTTTTTTATATATATAATTAATGACTCATTTGTTTATTTTATTAGCCCTTCCCTCAAATCACTACATCATTGGCAGCAATAGTTGAACTTTGACCTGTGTGACAGCAGCAGCAACAGCAGCACTCATAATTTTTTTTATATATATAATTAAGAGCTATATGTAGATAAAAAGGCTTGTTCTTCTTCTTCTAATCTTACAAATAAGCTACTAGGCTGTTTCTAACTACACATTTCGTGTAGTACTATGAGCCATGTTGGGCGCACCCCGGGCATGGGGCTAGTCTAACCCGTTAAAAGAAGGCGAATATACCTTATGACCGCCAAAGGTTTGATATTTGCTATTGCTTTTGACCTGGGGATAGAACCCAGGACTCGCCGCGCGCTTGTGTTGCAGGCCAAAACCTATACCTCGCGGCTATTGGGTCTCAAAAAAATAAGACTAAAAAATCAAAAGCTAGTATTAAAAATGTTATAAATAATATAAAGTTGAAAAAATAATCATTTATTGATGTTTTCTTGTTTCTATGTACTCTTCTTCTAATCGTATTCATCTCTTTTGGCTAAAATATTATTAGTTTTTCTTTCAACACGTAACGCCTAGCTAACGTCAACTATGATCTTCAAAATTTTTGGATAAGAAAAAATTGTAAGCTTTTAGTACAGAGCGATTTTATACGAACCTATAACTGAATAATATGCGTTCAAAGATCAAAATGTATAGATAAACAAAAATTGAATTAGACTGTTGTTATAATACCTTATTAGACAGATCTTTGAGACGCAACACTACATACTTCCCTCACATCTCCTTTAGATTCAGAGATTGAATAACTATTTAATGCTATTTTCGTAATACGTGTGTTGATTCTGTAAGAATTTGTCTACGATATCAAATTGATTGTTCCTTTCAAAAATACTATTTTCTTAAAAAGTCTTTAAACAGATGGTAACCACAAAAGCTCAAGTCGAGACTGCAAAGAAGATGGTGTAATGTCTAGCTTTAGTTATAGAGGAATAGAAATGGGTTTTGTATAGAGCGTTGTTTGTGCTTCTTTTATTTAAGAAGTCAATGAAAGTTACGTCTTTGTCTCTCTACAACAGCAGATAACTTCGTTTTAGTTTTAGAAATGCGTCCGATTTTTATTCCACTTTATATTTGCTTGTTGCCTCTCCATTGGCACTGTAGTCCAAATCAGACCTTGACCTCCTTAATCCCCTTCCTCCATTTTTCCTAATCCAAAGCTACTTTTCAGTTGTTGGTCACAGCATGGTGCTCGTGTATTTTTTCTTATAATATATTCTTTACTATTTTTGACACCCTCATGCGTTAAACATTTAAGTCACTGTAGTTTGATGGAAGTTGCAGCATTGCCTTGAACAGTTGATATATCGGTCCATAAACCTTCCGCATGATTTTCTGTTACAATACATTTATGGCTGCTTCCCCTCTTTGTACCAATATCCATGTCTCACCTCCACAACACAGTACTAGTCTAAGTATGGTTTTGTAGAGACTCCGTTTTGTTCTTATGTGTACATCGCTTGACTTAAATATGGACGATAGAGTGTAATATTTCTTCTTTTCGTTGGGTTTGTTGGATATATTGGCGGTTAGCTATATATATAATTAAAATGTTAGTTCCATATTGTTATGTTCTACCTTCTTGCTCTATTACTTTTGATATATATAAGTACCTCAGTCTTATCCTCACTGACTTCTATATCGATCTCTGCTCCAGCCTTTACCAGGTGTACACGTTTCTTTGGTGATGTGTGTATTAGTTGTTTATTCCAAGGAAAATAATTGTAAACCAATTTTTTTCTCATACAATCGCAACTATAAATGCCGCAATTGAAGGAAAAAGCTCAAGTACCTTCAAGAGCATGCCAATTTATTACAGAGAAAAGAGAACTTAGCAAAATCTAATAAACAACTACAAACCAACGGGATAAACAAACACTTAACAATGCAACAAAGAAACTTAAGGGGCTACTACATAAATTAAAAAACAAACCCATATAAACAGATCTTGAAAACCACACAGCAGTAAAAGAAATAAATTACTCGTTCTGAAAGGTTACTAAAAAAATTAAACAACCTCAAATCAGCATACTTCCAATTTGCAAGGAAAATGGGTTTCGGATGAGAACCAACAAAAAAAGTCAAAGTATTACTGAAAATCTATACAAAGAGTTACCCTATATCCTTCCGAAAAGATGCTGGACAGTACAAATCAGTTTTACCACTTCCTGGAAACTATCACTTCGTTTTAGTACAAAGTATTGACTATGGTTGAAATAGGGACATACGAAAAACTATGTGCTCATTACCTTAAAATAATTTATTGCAATGACCTTCCCCACAGACTATTTAATTTGGGATTCTATAAGTACACAGTCGTATTTTGTGTAGCACTCTACACTTGCCAATGTTACGATAAGCCCAAATCATCACACTTTAATATCACATGTTAATCATCCGCCTCCCTTCCCTTCGTAACTATCAAAATACTCTGGAAAACATCAGTTCGTTTGGCTTTTCTTCATCATTAAGGAGACGGAAAACTTACTTTGCCGGAAGATTTTAAAATTTCAGCACATTTTTATTTATTTACGTCAAGTGTCAGCCGTCAATTATCCTCAACAAGCTCAAGATTTCAAATTTCATATTATTGGCGCAAGTGAGATGCACGTGCAATACAATTTTAATCTCCCTTCGTCCCGTAGGCAAACATCTTATAGCATTTCGACAACTGACTCCTCAATAACGTATATCTACCGAACTATTACCGCAGTCTGGGCAGAATAGTGGTTAGTTCGATATTTCCTCGTTTGAAAACTTTATTACAGCGCGTTTTGAAATGACATTAAGTAGTGATGATTCAATCATCGCAATTGCTACCAATTGCAATACGTAAATATAAAAATAGTCCACATTCATATATATTCATCCAATCACAATATTTAAATGTTGCCATAACAGCAATATGACAAAAATTGACTAACTTACGTATATGGGTTTGTCTACTACGTCATGGTCACAAATAAGACTAATGCTATCTTTACCTTCCCATGTCCATTCCCATCTTAATGTATGTTCAACTCTTTAAATATATTAAGGTAAAGTTCAAAATTGATTAGCGGAAATACCAGTCTTCAAAAGCGGCCCCAATCCTAACGGGCTTCTGCAGTGAAACTTTGGTTAAACCTATAGAAATGCACCCACCTAACATATAAGCACCCGACAATTATTTTAGAATCTTGGACCATTCCATTGAACAATAAGCAATCATAAGTTAGGCAAAGTCACGCTTTAACGCAAGAGCAAACTAAATACTGGGCAATTAGTTGACAATCTTCAGAATCTTAGATCTTTCCCCGAATTGTTACCAGTGATGAAAAATTGCTCTATCTTCATAATCCACAGTTCAAACCAATGATTAAGTAAGCACCAAGCCACAGAACTTGTGGAACGTAAAAGTTTTTAAAGTCAAAGTTATGCTTTGCATCTAATGGAATTATAAAGCTCATTCCTTAAGATTATAGTCAGTAGCTTGATAGAATATATGTTATATCGCAATAATAATACCCTATTATGGTCAATCGAAGCCAGACATTGCTAAACCACATGACCCCAATAAAAATTAGCGAGACTCGATTGATGTACACTGCCACTCCATCTCATCTCATCTGTAGTCTTAATTTGGTACCATTGGATTACCTTCTGTTTCGAACAATAGCTCATTTCTTAGCCGTCAGTTTTCATTAACTTTTGTATTTCAAACCAAAATAATGGTACCAACTGTACTATACAACACAATAGGATATGTTTTGGCTTTTAATTTTGTTTCCTTAAAAATATATAGAATCCCAAAATATTTTTAGATATGGGATACGCCATTATTATATCTCGTAATTTCTTAGCAAAGTCTAAATTATCTTAGGAACAGTATCAAACCATAATTTAAATAAAACAATACATGCATCTCATACCAAAAGTGATTAGGAGGTTTTACCATTCATTATAAAAAGATAGATTTTTACAAGTAATTAAAACTTTGGATCAGCTAAAAGCTTTTAGATGTAGTAAATTCGATAGGTTTTTGGGCTGTGATACATCCGTAACGTACCGTTTTCTAGATGAATGATTATGAATAAAAGAAAGATGGCACCAGCAGTTTTTAACAACAGCATAGCTCAAAACATTTTCATGGTAACCTAACTGAAATTGAATTGATCACGTCCAAACAACTTCATAACCACCACTTCATGTTCGATCATGACCATTACTTAAGTTGTATTATTTTCTGGCAAAAAAAAGTTTAATGTGTAACATAGGATCAATTGGAGTAATTGCCCACATTGGGAGAGGAGATCATAAAATAACAAATTCTAATCTTAAGCGTCTAAAAGTTAATTTTTGATGAGATATCTGCATAGTTCTATTGATACCATTTTCACATCTAGGTAGGTAATTCAAGTATGAATAGATAGATTTTTGATCCAGCTATCCTAAAATAAAGAAGCTTCGGCACCAACTACGTCTTCCAAGTGCTTATTTTGGTAGTCCAAGCAAATGATAATCGCAGGGTGGTAAGTTCGGACTATAGGGAGGCTGTTTCAACGTAGTCCAAAACAATTTATCAATTTTTGTTGAGTTTAGACAGCTATATGGAGGGCCAAGTGTTATCAAGAATCAGGATAACATCTGACATTGTCTGAACAGTGCCATAACTCATTCCAATGTCAAAATAAATTTCAACTTCGGCTAATCGGCGGCCATCCTCGAGAAGACAGCGGATAATGCAAATATTCTCCTCAGTAATTCTGGTCCTTGAAAAACGTTAGTAACCTTTATTTTCAACTACTTCTCATCTTCCTAAAAATTGTTTGTCACGAGTACTCTTAGTCTTTTAAGGGTGTTATCTTAGGTTTGCTCTACTTAAATCTTCGTTGCATTTTACTTTCCTTGGCATGAGAATTTATAATAATCCGTTGCACATCGTCGAAGGCATCTCTTGTTCTGACTAAAGAAGCGGCAGTGCACGATCGTATCGTCACCAAAATACTGTAACATATTCGCTCTCAAAAGACGATCAGAGTCAACTAACAATTTTTATGTATACAACACATACAATAGATAAAGTAAAATTATACCATTTAACTTCGTTATCGTAGCTCTAAATTCTCCCCGTTGCGTGATATTTGTGCCTGTTTGGAATCTACCAGAAGGGCCGCGAAACACCTAGAAATGCCGGACTAGAAACATCTAAAAGGTTCGCCTTGTTTGAATAATCGCACGTGTGTAAGCGGCAGCTGGATTCCTGAAAGGGATTATATTGAAGACGATATGCCTACGAGAGATGTTTATAAATTCGTTAAAATATTCTAAAAAAGTGACTTTTAAAAAAATCCTTACTTATATAATATAAATTCGTTCTAATATTATACAGATTACACATTTAATTGTACAATTGACAATCTACAGATCATCAAGAAACATTAAATTATTCTCTTACGTCTATTCAAAAACTCGTATACTTAAACCACCCAATTGTCACCAAATACGATTATAAGTGTCCTACCACATTACTGCATGGTAATTTTAACTAAAAAGATCTCAATGTATTTTTTTCTCAAAAAACGAAAGCATTATCGTCTGCAAAGCGTGGGTACAAAATGCATTTTGACTTGTGTAATCGATATACACATCCCCTTGTGCACTCTTTACGATAATTAAATTTCAGGAGCCAGTTAAAAGGCAGCCAGTTCAGAGCGGCGTTCGACGAATTGTCATCCAGTCTGGGCTCAAAGCGCGACCCGGAGTCGCAGCTCTCCGCGGAATCAAAACGGCATTTTCCACATTCCCCTTTGTTATCCCTGTTGCTTTCCGCCGTTTTGGCATAATATCAATTTAAAGCCCCAGAAACGTCGATACCGCGACTTACCGCCGAATTCCTGGCTCTGCGCGGAATTCGGAGAACGGTCTGGAATTAAATAAATATTTGCTTCGTTAAGCAGCGATCCAACAGGCGCATCGTAAAGGAGCTCGAGCGGCCTGTGTTACGGGCGTTACGCGCCCTGCATGATGCAATTGTAAATATTTGCTCGCGCCTCAATTCCCTCCGTGTCGAACGAGTGCTAACTTTAATCCGCCTCTTCATCGAGATATGAATAGTTCCGATTCCGTCTATGCAGAAGGAGGTCAAGCTGTGATTTTATTTAACAGATCCGTCCGAAAATTCTCTTACAATGCAATCAACAAGTTTTCAGGCCTAAAATACCCAATCTATCAAACTCACTTAGTGATAGAAAGGTTTTTGTGATGTGGAGTAAGCATTTATGACAAGTTGAATTGTATTGAGAAAAGTATAGACCTATACTGCAACCAAGCAAGCTGTTCACAAATTTTGGAGGTGAAAAAGACTCGCAATATCATCTTGGTGAAAAGGACCAACAAATTGTGCTACAACTTTGCGCGTGACTTAACTGTTGATCAGTGTTGGAGATGTTTGTCCTTATCGTACGACCATATTCTTCTCCTGTAGACTGCGGGGGGAGGGGTTAAAAATAAATCCATATTATCCCTGCTCATCATAAGAGATGACTAAAAGAGATTGGGCATAGAGTTATCAATCCTAACTTGTAAAACAACTATTGTTACGGAAGCTGAATGTCAGGAAAGCCGGACTGATCTTTAGAGACAGAATTATATAATAATAACGACATGTAATATACGAAGCTTGTATAAGGTCGGATGTATGTAAGAACTAGATAACGAATTAATAAGATGCAAGGTACTAATAACAGCATTGCAAGAAATACGATAGAAAGGAAAGGAGATAATAGACCTAAAGTATTCACACCATCTAATATCGAAAACAGAAATAGTACTCAGGAAACAGCTTTTAATTAGCAAGAAGATAACTGACTTTGAACTAATAAATGAAAGAATGAAGGGTAGGTTTACCAATACCACATTCATAAATGTCATGAACCAATAAAAAAAACAGCAATAATGGCTAAAATACCTTCTATAACAATTCGGAAGCAACATATTCAGTTACTCATAAACATGATGTTAAAATGCAAAAATCGGCAAAAAAATTGACTATAAACCAACCATAGACATACATAGCAAACACAATATTAATAATGAAATGGAAGAAAACATCAATTTTACCATGGGAAAAACGTAATCGTTTCTAGCACACGATTCTCGTACAAATAAATGCATAAAGAGACTTGGGTGTCTGCCAATAGTTATATAAGGAACTAAATAAATTATGTTCTTATAGATAAAAACTACAAGGCAAGAACCGAAGAGTATATTATAATAAAAAACTAAGAAAAGAGGAAAGATAAGCCGATTACCATCAAGAAATTACAGTACCCCTAAAACCACAGAAAAAACAACAACAAAAATGCAGAACAACTGGTAGGATAACAAGTTCAGAAAGGTACCCAAAGAAGAAACGAAGGTAGAAAGAATAACCTAAGTTAAAACAGAAGAACACCAAAATAAGAGAAAATATTCATACAATTTGTATAGAAATAAGAAAAGAATCTACGAGTTGAAGAAACTAAAGGAAACGGAACAAGAATATAGAAACCTACTTGCAAGTCTTTTACCAGAAAGTAAAAGAACAAATAAAACGATTTCAAACTAAATCAGATATATATAAAAACAAACAAGGTGACTTAATGAAGGACAAAGTCGAAATACTCACCAGGTAAAAGGAGCATTTCGAAGAACTACTAGAAGACAACGATGATAAACAAAAATATGAAGCAACAAAAAAATAATAGAAAATATCAGTTCTACGATACTCACTTCAATCACCACGCAAAACAACTAAATTAATTTAAAAAAACAAAGAGAACGAACTAATTACAAACAATAAATGAAGCCCTGGAAGGTATGTGGGAGTAAGAAAAAATTACAAATGGTTGGAGACAAGCAATAATATACACATTATACAAGAAGAAAGCAGACAACCTAACATGTGCCAATTACAGTAGTACATCCCTGTTAGGAATTGTTTAAAAAATCAAAACTTATATAATAAGGGAAAGAATGAAGCCGACCACAGAATAAATAAAAACAATAGTAACAACAGAAAAGGAAGAAACCAAAATATTAGAAAGAGAAAATGAAAAATTAAAAGCAGAAAATGAACAAGTCAACGAAAAACTGAAATAGGTGTACGGAAGGGCCAAGTGGTGTCAAAAACAGAAAGGAAAAACAATATAATAATATCAGGACTAAAAATCCATTCTAATTATCTTAGAGTACTAAAAACAGCTATGAAAAACATGATAGGAGAGAAATTGCAATTGAGAACTGAAGTTAAAACTACATATAAATGAGGAGATAAAATGTGCCTCGCAAGTTCAAGAAAGAGGAGGATAAGGCAAAAGTCATACAAAGCAAGTACAAACTAAAAGCCAATACACAAGCCAAGATTCACATTGACAAGGATACGATAAAAAAGAAAAGAGAAATGGAAAACAAGAAAGAAAACCGGAAAAAAAGAAACAAAAAGAAAGACGTCAAAGTGGAATACAATAAAATAACTGTGGAAGACCAAGTGTGGGAATGGAATCGCAACACAGAGAAGTTGGAGGTATTATCAAAAAAATAGTGAGAAAATATAATAATGGTAACGAGAAGGACAATAAAATGGAAAAAAGTAAACTAACAAAAGTATATCATCAGAGAAGATAATGTAATACAGAGAGGCAAGTCAACAAAGAAGTGAAAATGGTAAAAGAAGACATCAACATTGGGACTTATGAAGAACGGGCTTTAAGAAACGTACCAAAACTGATACAAAGTTACTCGCTAGACATATTGGCTGTGCAAGAGACAAAGCAAACATTTGAAGAGGCAATTATAATAGAGGTTGCAATAGGTATTTTAATATTAATAGGTATTTTATTTTAATAGGTTTTAATAGAAAGCAAACAATGTAGCACCAGAAGTCAGAAATTATAGGGGTATCGATACTAACTCGAATCACTTCTTGGTTATAGCTAAAGTAAGTAAGAACTACCAGCATTCAAGAAAACAAACAATGCAACTATAAGAAAATACAACGTAGAAAAAATATACAACGGAAAAATGGTTATCAATCTGGAAACGCAATACCGCATGTTTGGAAAAAAAAGAAGCAGAAGACAGAATGGGTACAAATAGAAAAAGTAATAAAAGTCTGGACTACTGTTTAGGAAATATAAAAAAAGTAAAACAAAAAATTCGTGTGACGAACAGTGCAAGAAAGCTTTAACAGAACGAAACAACGCAAGAATGTAGGCACTTATATATACAAATACAAAGAGCTATGACAAAGAACAAAAACTATATGTAGGCAAGAAAAAGCGACGGCATGCAAAAGAAGCTTCAAGCAATTGAAGAGCAGTATGTTAGCAAACAATTAAGAAATTTTATTAAGAGGTAAAGAAATCTACTAGTAAAAGCAGCGCTACGTCAACCTTTTGCAGAAATAAAGACGGTCTTTTGTTAGGAGCAAGTAAACTAGATAGCATAATGGAATATTTTGCCGAGACTTTAAATAATAATTATGAGAAGAACAGATTAAAAAATAAAGAAAGTATTGACGTGGCGTAACGGTCAGATGTGGAGATTAAAGATGAAATCACAAAATTGAGGAACAATAGGTGTGCAAGAAAAATGGAATACCAACAGAAACCTTAAAGTAAAGAGGGGAAGAATTAGAAGAAAGAATTTGTGGATTAATTTTGTGTCGGAGCAGTGGAACAACACAATCATTTGTCCAGTTTATAACAAACGGGATAAAAACCTATGTTATGATAGAGGCATAGCATTATTAGACGTTACCTATAAAGTATTTACCAGACTTATCCAAAAAAGACTCAGTGACACCCATGACCAAGAAGTAGGAGAGTATCAAGGTGGATTTAGGGAGGGAAGAGGAACTTCAGATCAAATATTCACTCTAAAAATGATAATGAGCAATAGTTATGTACATAAGCTGGAACTGCACCTATTTTTATAGATTTTAAACAAGCATTTGACTTTGTCATTAGTTGAATAGTTTCAGCATCCTCAATAAACTGATAAATCTAGCTAAACTACCGAAAAACTCTAATAAAATAGTTGTTGATGGAAAGTTCTCTAATAGTTTTACAGGGAAAAATGGTTTGAAACAAGGGAATCCATTGTCTACGATACTTTACAACTCAGTCCTAGAGGTAATATTGAGAGAGGCTGAAATTCTTTTGATATCTAGATTCAAGAAAGAACTCGGGAAGGTTTTCAATAAGCTAGAAAGAGCATTAGAAGAATATGGACTAGCTATTAATGAACAAAAAACAAAATGCACGGAATTAAGAGAAGAACCACACGTAGGAACAAATTACCTTAAGTTTAAAGAAATGAATAAGGTTTACACCTTTGAAAAGGTCAGTCATTTCGAGCGTTTAGGAATAACTGTGACATGGATTAACAAAGACAGTGCAGAAATTGATAAACGTGTAGCAAAAGAAAATAAAGCATTAGGAGCACTAAATATTAAAGCAAAGATGATATCAAGGGCAGCCAAATTTAGAATTTATGGAAACAATAGTTAGACCTACGCTGCTCTACGCATGTGAAACTAGAGCATTGACAAAGAAAAATAAAATTAGACTAGAGATTTGGAAAGTAAGGCGGGACTAAAACTGGAGAAAACGAACAAACCAAGAAATAAAAGAAATATATGGACATACAAATGTAATTCATTATATTAAATTCCATATAGTGAGGTGGTTAGCCGAATGCCACAACATAAGACACACCAAAAGAGTTCTTGTGGGGGGAAGAGGTGGAGGAAGAAGAAAAAAGGGGCAGACCAAAAAAGAAATGGTTTGATACAATAAAAAGTGATATAAGAAAATCAGGAAGAGAAGATTAAGGAAAATGGAGAAGATTGACAAAAGAATAGAGTAAATAGATTAGTAATGTATATATTAAAAGATGGTATATACTTAAATAGTATTCATAACATACACCTATATTATTAAGTAAGTCATGCATTATAATATGGACACTTAATTTGAACATAGTTGACCATAGTTCAAAAATAGTCTATAGAGGACGAAAAACGAGGTCAATCAAGAAAAAGATATAGTAAAGCAGGAAAGACAATATAAAAAAACTAAAAATAAATAGATGAATAATAGCAGCTCTAGACAGAACAGAATGGAAAAATAGCAGCAGGCCAAGGTCATTCACTGACCGTTGAGACCAAAGAAAGAGAAAATAAACGACCATATTGAGGTTGCTACTGGAGATTCCAGAGAGGAGATTTCAAACTAAAAGACGCACTGAGGTTAGGACCGCCATCTTCAACTGTAGGAAAAAATCGCTGTTACCGCCAAAAGAACACTTAGATGTATCTGAGACAACAATTTATACCATTCTATACGACCACCTTCAAGTGAGATAAGTTTATCCTGTTTGTATATTCAATGCCTTAACTAGCGTGCAAGTGGCATAACGCATTTTTTATGCGTCAAGATGCTCGAGAAAAGTGAAATGGAAATCCAGATTTAACATGTATCCATTCTTTAGACTTGATACAAAATAATATACCTTAAAACTTCTTAAAAACTAATTTACGAAAAAAATATAATAAACTAAATTAAAACATCGGAACAGATTCAATTTACTTTTTTTATACTAAAGATGAACGGAATATTGAAAAATCCAAAAAAGTATGAGTCAAAAACAAATAACAGTAGCGTAAAATATTAGTAATGCTGAGACTCCACGCTCCGCGTGGGAGCATGGCCTACAAAAGAAGAAAACCTCTCATGTGTCCGCCCTTACAACTCGGTCGTCGCGCAGTATCTAATGCGAGACGATGTAGCAAATAATGCGGTTGTTTGAGACACAAACAGTGCGTCTCAAACAACCACATGATTATCCCTTATTTAAAGTGAACGCAGGTACTCAATTTTTTTAATGACTGAGTAGGCCTCCCACCAGACATCTGAGCCCATGAATGGGCCCAGAGCCGTCCACGCCGCAACCAAACACCTTAACCGTTTAGCCACGAACTAGTACATATAAGGGATTAATTTTAGTATCAATAAATGAAAGAGAATAATTATAACTATCACATAATTACATATAAAAAATAAAAATACAGGTAACTGCTGACAAAAAAAAATAATAATCAAAAGCAAAGCACGCGGAAATCGGGATGATAGGTTTAGAAAAGCAAAACTACAAAAATTAACAACCTTCTAATATTTATAGATAAGAACATAAATTTAGAGGACAAACAACTAAAAAAATGCTGCATACATATAAAAGGTGTCCCAAAATTAACGCAAGATTTGAATTAAATAGAAAACACAGTTTTTAGTCTTTTGATTGTAATTTTTTTATTGAATCATAAAGTACATAGGATAGGGTTATTTATGGAATAACACATCGGGCAAATGGCCTCCACGGCTTTGCATACACATACGCACTCGTTTGTCGAAATTTTCCATGACCATTCTGCATAAATGTGGCTGAATTTCGTTGATGCAACGTTGAATCTCCTCCTTTAATGCACGCGTGGTTGTGGGCTTGTTGACATAGACCTGTGATTTTAAATAACCCCATAAAAAGAAATCTAATGGTGTTAAATCACACGATCTAGGGGGCCAATTCTGATCACCGAAACGAGAGAGTACACGACCTGGAAATGTCTCATGCAGTAATTGAAGTGTTTCACGGGCTGTATGGCATGTGGCACCGTCTTGTTGAAACCACATATTGGCCACATCAATATCATCCAATTTCGGCAAAAAGAACTGTAACAGTAGCAGTCACTGCTTGACCAGCCTCATTTTCAAAAAAGTATGGTCCAATTATGCCTCCAGCCCAAAATCCACACCAAACAGTGACACGTTGTGGATGCATTTGTTTTTCGACAATCACATGTGGGTTCTCAGAACCCCAAAAGCGGCAATTTTGGCGATTAACAAACCCATCAAGGTGAAAATGTGCTTCGTCGCTTAGGATGATTTTGCTTGAAAAATCAGCATCCATTTGTTGATGCTCAATAATCCATTCAACAAACTCTTCGCTGATGGTCATTGTTCAGTTGTGTTAATTGAATTTTGTAAGCATGGAGACACAGATCTTTAGTGAGTATACGCTGTAGAGGGCTTCTTGAAATTTGCAATTCTTGTCCACGACACCGAATTGAGGTTCCTGGATTGTCACCGACACTCTCACGCACTGCTTCGATGTTGACATTTGAACGGCTTGTTTTTGGACGACCAGTGTGTTTGGCGTCTCCAACGGATCCTGTCTCTTGGAATTTTTCAATTAATCTCTTCACAGTTGACCAAATTAAAACACTATTCCGACCATATTTTGTATGAAATTTTCGAACAGCGGCCGCCAAGCTTTCAGTATTTTTGAAATATTGTTCAATAATGAAGACACGTTGTTCTATCGTGTAACGCTCCATTTTTACTAACCCTAAACTGTCAGCTGTCGATTTGTTTTTGTTTTAGTGTTGTCAACACTTTACTGCATAAATGGCGGCAAATTTAAATCTTGCGTTAATTCTGGGACACCCTTTATAACTATTGGAACTTACTGTATAATACAACAAAAACGTTATGTTTAGGTAGTATAAAAATGAAACCACAAGTCTAAGCAAAGCGACATTACATGCCAATGTTAAGGGTAAGATAAAATACAGAGAGGTTTCTGTAATTTTTTAAAGAAACCATAAAAATTTAATAATAGCAATAATTGAGAACTTGACGTTGATCATTTCACGACTGTATGCCACACAGAGCAAATTGGAAAGATGAAGAAGCTCGATAAGTGAGTGTTTCACGAACCGAACGACTTGATTCTTTTACTCATCAGAAACGACCCGTTTTTTTGGTCATATTATAACACATGACGAGGAATTGATTCTTTATAGAGACAGGAAGCGTTTTGCTCAATGTGTAGAAAAGGCTGAAGTGCCAAAGTACATCCCCAATCTAAAATTGTTTCAAAAAAATCATAGTGACTCTATGCCGGTCTACTGTCATCATTCACTACAAAGTTCTGAAACAAGGTGAAACCATCACAGCAGAAAAATATTGTTAATAAATCGATAAAATGCATCGTAAACTAAATGGTCTAATCCTCCTGCACAATAACACCTAACCTATATTTACCGAACCCCTCTTCAGTTAATTATCATTTTCTCCTACAAAAGAAACACATTTTGAACCAGGAGCTTGCTGGAAATGTCTTACAAAATTTTATAGACTTCAGAAACCCGGATATGCTATTGGAATGAACAAACTAATTTTCTTTGACTTAAATGTGTAGATTGTAATGTTTCTTTGGGGAGGAGGTTTTAAACCTGATAAATTAATTATTACTGTCCGGAACATTTCAAACAGAGGGGTACATTAAGGAGATTTCCCCCTCACACTACCGTTTCTTTAGTCAGTTTCGGGATGTCAGAACCAAAAAGATGACCTTGCTCATTTCATATTGTATTATTATTAATTATCTTGCAAAAGGAGACGTAAAACTGTCTAAAACTTTGAGAAGACTTACAGCACATCATAAAGATTCAAGTATACAAGTGACATAAACAATTTTTAGAGGACGAAATGCAATTGAAAATAAAGGTGTTGCCCAAAAACCAGCGTAACTGAGGGGAATATTTGCATTATTTGCTACCTTCCCAAAGGTGGTCATCAAATGACGGTTGCTAAAATTGCTTCTAAGGTCAAAATAAGCTGCGTTGATGTACAGACAATTATTATTGACAATCTTGAGTTTAGAAAAGTAGGTCCCTCATCTTCTCGTCACTATTCCCACGGTACCAGAATTTTTTGCATCAAATAGTTACCTGCGCCGAAACTTGGGTACAAAATGACACTCCAAAACATCCTAAACAAGGCAGTGTGAAGTTGTTAAAGAAGAGAGTGTTTACATCCGCCATAGCCAAAATTCGGCTCTCAGTTGGACTAGTCCTTGCAACCATATTTTTTGATAAAAATTTTGCACACCGATGATTCCTACGAACACCATACTGTAACGCCGAGTACTAATGCTAACGTTAATTTGAAAACTGATACATTAATCTTGTTTTACGATAATATCCGCTCTTATAGAGGTCCTCAAACAAAACAAAAAATTAAGGATTTGTTTTGAACTACACTGGGAAATTCTCGCTATAAAATGGACTTTTCCCCCATGATTATCGTTTGTTTGGACCGCTATAAGAAGCACTTGGAGTGCTATATGTGCAAATATACGAAATCTGTAAAGCAGGGCAAAATAAATATTTTGAGCAAAAATATAAAAAAGAAGCTGACTATAAGAGATAAGAGGGAACTTCAAAATAAGCAAAAAAGCAAGAAAAAATTAAGAATACAAAATACAAAAAAGAGCAACAAAAAATAAAAAATGTGATAAAACTAATTGTAAGAAGGAATGAAATAGAAATTACCAATATTACCAAAAAACTTACAGCATATCATATAGATTCAAGTATACAAGTGACATAAACAATTGTTAGAGGACGAAATGCAATTGAAAATAAAGGAAAATACCAAAAATAATTGATAAAACTTCACTAACAAAATTTATCAAATTGTAGAACAAACAAATTCTCAGCGAATAAAAAAACGAATAAATAAAGAAAATATAGAATATAGAGAAAATATTAAAAAATATAAAACTTCAATACTCTAGGAGGGGGAAATAAAAATTTTAAAAAGAGAAGAATGGAAGAAATACAATAGAAAGTGGGCAGATAAACACATCAACTAAAACATAAAATCAAAGCTCTAGAAAACCACATAGCGAAACCACAGCAGGAAAAGGAAAATCATTGTAACGTTTAAAGACTACAGATCGTAACAAAAATAAATTAAAAGAAGATGTCCAAATATTTTAAAAGTTTTAACAGAAAAAATCCAGATAAAAGAACAAAAAATTTGAGAAACTATTCAAATCAATTTAATAAAAATCTGAAGACCCTACAAGAAAGTATTGTAGTGATTACAAAAAAAAAAGAAAGAACATATAATTATGACTAGGTTTCAAATGATACCAGAACAACAGCATTAAAATACTTGAAGCAAAATCTAAAGTTAAAAAAATTAAAAATAAGCAATACAAAGAAGATACGCAACGAAGAAGAAGACAGTTCCACCAAATGTACCAGCAACACATCGACACCATGAGGTCGCTCATATTCAGTCAAGTCAGCGCAAATGTCATATTACTTACTTGGGGGGGTGTATAAAATCCTAGAATATGTCAACTCTCACACAAGCAGATAAATTAGATCAAATCAAAAAGAAAATGAAGAAACATAAATTAATTATGATAGGAATAAAATAAAAAGGAAATGGAAAGCTTTAAACTACGAACAAAAATAATGATGTACTCGACCAAAAGGAAAAAGAAGAAATAAAATTTTATATCAGCAGAAATAAAATGAGAGCTCAAGGTCAAGATAAATAGTATAATACAATCATTATAAGTATTCATGCCCCAACAATGGATCAATTTTATGTTATGCTACAAGAATTATGCAAGATATGTCAAAGAAAATATAAAAATATCAAAATCATTTTTGAAGATTTATACATAAATATACTCAAAGGCAATGCTGGTAAAAATAATATTGTTCGCGCCAATCTCAAAATTATATTTATTTTTGAAGTTTTAAATTAGGGCCGGCTATATTTTTTGATTCCATCTTATATATGTTTGAAATTTGTGATATCGCCCAATTTTTGTCCGAGCACGCGTTGCGATATGGCCGGTAGTCTGGGCCGCGGGCCGCGCTCTTGATCTTGGCTCTTGGCATTTCGACTTCGTTTAGTTCGCGCGACTTTGCGCTTTTGCTTTTATTCATTTAAACTTTCATTTCACATTTCGTTCGCGGCATTACGCTTTTGCCTTTGTTCGCGTTTTGCATTTGGCCTTTTCTGGCTGTGTTTTCCCAGGAAAATTTTCCATAAGACTCGGTCCATTTTCTTTCATCTGGCTCGACGAAGGAATCTTTTTTACCAGAAAAGACGCTGCCCTTCGGCCTTCGCTGTGAAAATTGGGGTAACTTATCCTATTTTTAATCCATATCCTTATCCTTAGTCCCAGGACCAACAGCAGGGAACCGATATCTGCGGGAAAGTGCCGTTTCCACAGGTTAGTGTTCTTAACTTTAGATTTGTTTTCAAGTTCTCTATTCAAAATTCAAAATTACCTACACAATCCACTTATTCCGGTCGCAACAAATAACAACAGAAGAGGTAAATAAAAATTGGAAAAGGCACATAAATTTCTGCATTATAAATAACTTAATTTAATATAAATAACTAAATGTATCTATACATAAGGATATACGCAAAAACAAATTAGCCAAAATAGTAGTAATTAAATACTTAAATTAATCACATAATAATTGGAAAGAAGTAAAAAAATTATTTACAACATATTAAAAATATGAAAGGTGTGGATAGAAAAACGTAAAGGCAAAGCAGTATATAAAAAGCATAAAACTTACAAGAGGTAGATATTAAAAATAAATATATATATATATATATATATATATATATATATATATAAATTATATGTCAACATTATATAGAATAATGACAAATTATGAGTGCGCGTATTATTTCCGGAACCGCAAGCGATAGAAAATTTTCGTTTGAGAGCGGGTAATAAAGCACTCGTTAGTATAAAAATCAAAGTAAATGTACCAAAAGTAATATGAGATTAAAAAATAAAAAATGACCAAAATGAACTACCCACGGAAGAGAAAATGTATGCGATATAACTTATTATAAATAAAATAAGTGGGGAAAAGAAAGAGATATAAAGAAAATATTCCCACAAACACAAGCAAGTGATGCTTTTAACTATAAAAACAACGAAACTTCAAAAATAACATATTTAAAATAGCAAAAGAAATATTCTTAATAAAGGTCGAGATTATACAAGAGGTAGGAGAGTTGAGATAATATTATAGTTATCACGTTAATGACAAATCAAGAAATCTATTAAAAAACCTGAATAAGACATTAGAAATAGACAATAAAGAAAAAAAAGAAAAAAGAATGAAATACAGCTACTAAAAAATTAAAAAGCTATAAGAACGGCTAACACAGCTGCTACACTATTAACAGTAGACGTAAAAAGACCATCAAATGTAATACATAAACTAATTTAAAAAATAGAAAAAGAAAACCACGCTAGAAGAAGACTAAAATCATTAAGTGCCAAAAAAGAACGTCTGAAAGATTATAAGTATTGTATTAGGGAAGATATAAAAACTGCAATAAAAAAGACATAAAAAACATTTATAGAATTGAAAAATATGATTATTAACTAATTTAAGATTAGCGCTTCCCCTCAGAACTTTGTATAGCAGATAAACTATAGTCCTAGGTAATAACATCAAATATCGTTTCTAAAACAGGCAAAAAGAAAGGTAGTGAGTCGTTCCCGTACTTCTATGAGTGTAGTTGTGAATAAACATGCAATGTGAGGTTAGCTGTGTGTAGGAACGCAACACAAAGTCGCAGAACTGTTATTTTTGTTACATCTGAGTGTTCAGAGGTGGTAGAGATTAATAAAAAAGACGAAAACGTCCCCTTAACAATGAAAATTCTATGTGCTGGCAAATGCAACCGGTCTGTCTAGCCTAACTTTGTTGTACCATCATCCATAAGAAATTCAAATTACAACAGTCGTGCACAATAAAATCTTTAAAAACTTAGCAAAAGTATATACAAGTATGCTAACAGTTGCTGCAGCTATAATTCAGTATAATTCGGAGACGTTCTTTAAATATCTAATCACAGCAGACGGATCACAATTTTGGCACAGGATGCCGGAAAAGAAACTTCAGTTTATGGAATGGGCCTTGTCCTAAGAAGCCACCACAAGAATTCCAAAACAAATTACGATGTTTTTTTGAATAAAAAGAGGATTCGCTGGTGGTTCTCTCGTGATAACATTACACATATTACCAATAAGCAGTAGCGTGAGTGAGTCACTGAAATGACTCCGCTAGCGTATTCAGCAATGCCATTACAGGAATGAAAACGCAAAGCGTTGCTTCAACATGACACCTTCAAACTGCTATACAGTGCTGCGTTAAACTACATTTTTGTTAGATCTTGTACTAGCCTACGCTTTGTTTGATTCAATGTGTGGGCAGAAGGGTGGGCGGTAAAACAGGCTAACAACAACTGCTAACAGCTTAGCGAATTCTCACAATTAGAGTGGCAATTTTCCATCGGAAAATAGCTACAGAAACGGAATTAGTATTAAGAATTTTTTCCACCAGTGAATTTTCGGTTGCAAGGTATCGCATATCTGGGATTCCTGAAGAAACTGGGAAAGGAGGGCTTGTGCGGGGAATTCCAGATTAACCTCACGCCGACGCGAAAGACTCAGCAGATAGAGACGAGGTGGAATTTTTGAGCACTACGGCAGAAGAGGCAAAACACCCCATCCGATGCTACATGAACGGCAAGGCTGGAACAGCATTTGAAGTCTACCGGAAAGAGCAAGAACTGCACCACAAAGGAAATTGGGCGACGGAAGTACGAATGCCTGGCAATTAGAAAGTGCCTAAACTCCATAAATCACCACCGCGACGTTATCCCTAGATATTCTAATCAATGGGTACTAAAAACACTGAGATCTGTAAAAGCTCCCACATGGAGATCCGGTATCTAGTAAAAAGAACAAATGCGGCGGCCAACATTAGGTTCTGATAAATAAAAGCGCGCACGGGCACAAAGGAGCGTGCAGACAAACTAGCCAAGGAAGCGGTTGGTGCAAACGATGTGCAATGGCGCAATTGAACAAGGTGCCTAGAAGTCTGATAAAAAACCAAAATCCGCCAGAGAACAAGGAGGACAGATGATAATTGGCTACAACAGAGTGCCATGCTAAAGTATTTCTACCTACTCTAAAGGCAGCATGAAGAACAGCGACGCGCCTCAGCCCCAACCATACGATGCAAATTATCTCGGGACACGGCAACTTCCGTGCATACTTGAGACGGTACGGAAAGCTGTGCGTATGAGAAAGAAGACACACGAAAATGCACGGACTTCTAAGCTGCCCATTAGAAGGGGAAACCTAAACTCGAACAGAAATCGTCCTCACCGGAAGACTACGACGGCGACGAACGCCAAAAGGCATTACTGGATTAGCCAACAAGAACAGGTACGCGCTATGGGTTTTTGCATCCCGGACTGGAAAATTGGGCGTGGAGAAGAGTCTAAACGCGAGTAAAGAAGTGAGGCAGGGATAGTGAAGTGAACAGGCTCGCAGAAAAAGCAGGGCTCAAAATTGCGATTAGTAGATATAACAACCAGGTCTAAAAAGGACGGACTTGCTTGAGACTAAAAATTTCGAACTTCGAGTGAACGATAGTTTAAAATAGCACAGATTAAATTTATGGTAGAGATGTAAACGTTAGAGATCCAAGAGCAGCTTACTGTTCAAGGTCACCTGCTATGGCATTGGGTGTAAACGGACCTAGTGGATTATGACTAAGAACAATGTAAGCAAGACTACTAAGGAAATTTGAGAATTAAACACGAAAAAGATTTAATATACAAGATGCTAGAATGTACAAACTCTCATATAAGCTGATAAATTAAAACGAATATAAATTAAAAAAATTTAGACAATAAAAAATCAATTTTATGATAAGCTACAAGAATTATCGAAAATATAACAAACAAAATATAAAAATGACATCATAAAATTCTTGTACAATACTGCAATACTGGTAAAAAATAATATAACGGATATGTAATAGAAAAAGTAAATAAAATTCTGCATCATAAATAATCATCAAAGAGAGGAAGATAATTTACACATAAAAATATACACAATGTAACATAGGTAACCCGATATAGAAATGCAAATCATCAAATTGGTCACATACTAATCTAAAACAAATTGAAGAATTGGGGGATAGCGACTCAAACCACTATTTTGGGGACAAACTAAAAATAAAAAAATATATAGGAATAACTAAAACTTATAACAACTAGATAATAAATATAAAAAAGGGACTAGATATTATATATAAAACATGAAAAATAATTAAAATGGCACTAAGACAGTAAGAGATGTTAAAATAAAAAAGTTAAAATGGGCCACTCGAGAAACAAAAGAGTTGATGAGAGGAAAACGTCGTGATACGTCATACAAGCTGTTAAGACAATAAAAAATCTGAAAACTGCATGGCCTAATTGAGAAGGAACAAAAATAGTTAGACTATCATAAGCAATAAAAAAAAATTGAGAGTGTTGAAGAGAAGAATAGTTGGCCAAAAAATTAACAGAAATAAAGAATTTGTTACATTGGTAGATAATTAGTAAAAATAAAGGTTATAAAAAGATTATAAAGACTACAATAGAAAAGACATAGAAAGCATTTATGAAATTGAGAAGAATACGATCATTAGTTGATTTAAGTATTCAACTTTTAAAAGAACTTTTGGTATATGTACAAATAGACTATAGTGCCGCGTAATGGCAACATTGCTAAAACGCTCATAAAGAAAGACAGTAAGTCGTTCGTGTAGTCTTGCGAATGTACATAGTTATGGACAAAGCAGAAAATAATGAAAACTTTTGGGAGAAAAGAGTGATTGCCTTACACATCACGTTTTGCAGAATGTCAGCGGGAAGCATTATCTGAAAAATACTAAGAAAATTGATAGACGAGTCACCTTCGATGCACCAACACCAAATTTTGCACACCTCGATCGAGAATTTCAAGATAACAATGATCTGTGCCTAATCGGTTGTCCATCCTCCTACAGCTCAGCAGAATCAGAGAGAGATATACATATACTACAATTTGGTACAGCTGTACAGCGTAAAGACGTTCTTTGAGTTATAATAGACGCGGTTCTAAACCAAAAAATCGGGAAAAAACTTTAGTCTACGAAATGACAGCACAATGGAAGTCGTCCTGAGAAACCACAGCCACGAATAAAAATAAATGGTAATAGGCTTCTACAATTACGGAAAAAATCTGCTGATGAATTTGCTAACCCTCGTGGGAACATTGCCGGTGAGCGAACCCACCACGAGAAAAGGAGACTTGTCAATCCACGGCCACATGTTGACAGCCACACCTGCCATACATTTGATGCAATAAAAGAAGTAGTGTACGACAAGTAGTTCTCCTTCGACGACGAGCTTCAATCAGCTGTCCACGAATGGTGTGTCATATCTAAAGTGGTTATCCATAATAAAATGTGTACTCAGTTCTTCCTCATTCATTGTCAAAAGAATTACCAAGAGCAGAAGCAGTTCTATTGGCGCGCCTATTTAATGCCATCCTGAGACTAGATGTTGAACAACAAGCGACAAACAACCCAAAATATTATGATATTAAAGCCTGACAAAAATCCAAACATATTAGCCTGCTACTTGTTTTCTCTGAAGTACTGAAAAAGCTGGTTTCTAAAAAATCAAGAAAGATCTATACAGATAATTGATTTCGAAAAGCACACTTCATAATCCAACAATGTCAAAAAATACAGATCTAGAGGACACAAATGCATGTAGGTTTGCAGGTGGTACCGTTAACCTCGCTAACCACCAAAATACATTGGTGGCTGCTAGCTATGTACAAAGCAAGCTAAAAGAGCTTCTTAAATGGTGCGTAAAGGTAAATAGACAAAAATTCAAGCCCATAACGTTTACGCTCCGAAGAAGATGCTTTTAAAATTAACAGTGAGAACAATCCAAACGTTGATGAAGTCAAAAACCTTGGGTTAACTTTAGACGTCAAGCTCGGAAGAGGTGGGTCACTGCAAAATCTGAAAGCACGACAAAAAACTAATTAATATAAAGGAAACTTTCGCTGGAAAGTAAGTTGCTCGTTTACATGGCAATACGGTATGGCATTGAGCACTGCGCCAATAAGGCCAACAATGCAATTATCTAAAGAAGCCGATCAAAAGTCCCGAGAATAATCGTAAATGATCCTTGGTTTGTGTCCAATCACACCATCCACGCAGACCTTAAAGTACCTTAAATTCAAGATGTGATCAATTATTACGGTTGGCTACTTTCACAAAGCAACTCTTTGTTGTAACCGTCTACCCTCCGTGTTAACGATAGAAGGTATTTCTGGGTGCAATTCTTATCATACTCTACGGTTAAGGTTATATATTCTATTGTGTATGTATATGTAAGCACGTACCTTCTTCCTAATAGAATGTGGGGGGTAGTGTCAATCATTTTTGAATGCCCCAAGTAAAAATTGTAAAGTTCAGATCTTGATTATGAAATTTTAAGCAAAAAAAGTACTTACAAATTAATTAGACAACATAAATAACTGTAAATAATGAACAATAATTAGAAAAATTAAGGATAGGTCCAACGCGTATTAAAGAAACTAACTAAGAGTATCAGAAAAAGGGTCTTGGGTTACACACATCTAGAAAGAAGAAAGCAAAGACGCCCCTGAAACTCAGGTTGCAAATCAAGCGAAAGTTTCAAAATAGTGCCAAGGTAGTGCGCTGGTGTAGAAAGCTTAGTGCTCATAAACTGCTACACGCAACGCTTGAGAACACCTTATACAAGCAAGAACAAAAATAGTACAAACCTGAAAATTAGTATACAGTGTAAAGAACTACTAGGAATGATGAATAAAAAAAACAAAGTAAGTTAATAAAAAACTAAGATAAATCTAAGCCAAAAAACTGATTACAACTAGTAGAATACTTAAGCAAGAAGAAAAAGAAATAAGGGAGAAGAACCGGATGGCCTAAGAAAATTGGGTTAGAATGTTTCATCTGCACACGTCCACCATAAATGACGCGAGGTAGTAAATTATCAGTAAGAAAGTGTAAATAATTTTGCTACAAATAGTAACAGTAAGAATAAATATTGTAATAAAATAAAAATTAAATAAAAAAACTTGTTTGTATTGGTTAAACATCAAATATATTTTGGCAACTAATGGGTAGCAAATGTTTAACAAAATTAGGATCATTAGCAATTTTTTGAGTTAGCCTAAATTTAAACTGCAGCTAAATTGAAATTAGCAGGTTAAAACAAATGTTTTAACGCTGTTAAAGGCAACTGAAGGTTTTATTTCGCGGGTGTTTTTAATGTTTAAAGTAATTAGGTAAATAAATTTAAACAATAACTTCTTTTACTTTAATATATACTACTTTAACCTTTTAATGGATAAAGGTCAGTTTAATATATCTTTGAGCTTATTTTAGTTTCAGAACAAACTTTGCATAAACTAAGTAACTAAGTTACTCTAAAATTGTATTAAGCCATATTGGAACTGCTAACTATCTATTCAGCATCTAGTTGCTCTGAATTACTGTAGAAAATTCTGGCAGGCGATCCTTACAAAGCGCAACAGGTAAGCGGCTGAAACCCGCTGAAATTCACGCAAGAAGTCAACTTACAAAAAAAATTCCGAAAGTCGGACTACACTTTTTCAAAACTATTATCGGCCATTTTCAAGCGTCTTTTCCACTAGCAACAATTAATTTGCATAAACTTTCACCGACACTTAACTGGAGCGTCTTCGCCACCAGTCAGCTTCCCGAGAGCTGCGAGCGATTTTCAATTTCTGTCGCGATGGAAATCGCGCTGATACAAAGCCAGACGACGACTACCGTCCGCGTCACGATTGCGAGTGGAGCCCGGCGCCGCGACGCATCGCCCGCGTTGAAGTTTCCCGACGAGTGAGGCTGGATGTACCCGGGAATGCGTCCCGAGGGATGCGCTTGCGCCAGGACTAGACGTGCCCTCATTCCCGGCTTCGCCACAGTCCTGTAGTTTACCGGATTGTTATTAAGCCGGAACGCGCCGCGGTTCCGATAGGTCCTCGCCGCGTTCGAGGGTCCAGACGGGGATGCACGCCGATGCGGCGTTTGAGGCCGGTCAGACCGCCGAACATAACCTGCATGTGTTTTCGAGAATTGTCAAATAGAAGAAAACGAATTACGCAACTTTCTGAAGGATCAGGACATCGTAGGTTTTTTCTTCCACTTAGTATTTTCTTCTTTGTTTCATCATTTTTTATTTCTTCAAATGTACAGATTTAGCATAACCATTTATTGAATCTTTTAACTTAAATTTTAGTTATTTGTAGTAGCATACAACAGAAATTTCGTTGGGTGCGAAAGGAGACCCAAACATTTACCCCCCCCCTCCCACGCTTCTTGCCATTACACGGCCAAATAACTGGAAACATCTTCTACAAAGTAGCCCATTTTTTAATTACAGGCGCCATCTGTTACCAAGTAATTCAATCTAGGTCTTTGTTACTTAACCATCTCTCTTCTAGTAGTCAAATTTCTTTGTTCGTGTTTCAGGAACTTTTTAGTGTGTGCAATAAAGTGGTAGATGGCAATGGAGCTATCTAAAAATTTACAATTTATACTCCGTACTACTGACCAATTATTCATTCTCATTATTTATATATACTTTCTATGAAAGTTGGCCTATGTATGCAACCGATATCTCGATCACTGTCGTACAGACTAAATTTAAATTATAATTTGTATAACGTTTATTGCGCTGTTCTGGCGTTCATATAGTGAGGTAATTCTTTTCAGAATTATACCCGGATTATCCGACAATTTCCCAAACAACTAGAATAATCTTCAACCGACGTCTACAATACCAAATTACGCAAATCAGATAAAGCAAGACCAATCCAATTCTCATCTCTCTCAAATGCACCAAAACCAAATGCCAATACCTCAACCTTACCATCTCCAAACATGGCCACCTTTAGTAACTCTCGCGCAGCAACTTTCTCTCAATCCTTACAAATTAGCGATAACAATAACAGCAATGAAAATGGAGTTATTATCGCAAATTAAGATGCTGGCAACATCAAACACCCCTGACAAATTATTATTAAAAAAAAAAAAATCGTTGCCAACAAAAGCAACTAAAGGTATCTTTTCAATTAATTAACACGACAAACAAATCCCAGGTACTCAATAAAACTGAGCGTAATGCTCACAATGAAAGTAATCAAGCGAAACTAACTCTGAAACACAATCTCCAGCCCTCATCCCTCTACCAATATACATTTCGACGGAGTTACGGGGGGAGAAAGATTTTATTTAAAAATCATTATCCAATAACGCAATAAAAATGAATACGAAATCCGTTGATGCGTTCAGAAAAATAATCTACCATTTACGTGAAGAAAACATAGTACAGCACACCTATCAGATCAAATAAGAAACAACCTACAGAATTATTATATAAAATCTATAGCAATCAATCCTTTTCATAAACGAGCTACATAACGTGCGTCACCCTGTAAAAAATTTCTTCTCTATTATTAGTATATTTATAAATATCAGACGTAGAATAAGTAGAGAACCAATGCTAATGTTGCTTGTCGAGTTTGAGTCCCAACCGAACGATGAAGAAATCTGTAAATTACAGTTTATAAAAAAACACAGAAATTAGAGGAACACCCCGAATGAAGCACAACATACTACAATGTAAAACCTATCAGAAGAGTTCTGAGATTGAGCTTGTAAAAATAATTTATTCAGCTCATGGTTCTAGGTATTGTCAAAGCAGTCCCCTCAGCTATCGATGCACAGCTGCCACCATTTCTGGAAGTCATAGAAGCAAGCAAAGAAAGCTTCATCCGGGATTGTTGCAGCATCTTCATTGCACTTCTTCTTCAGCAGCATTTTCAATAGCCCAACCGCAATTGCTCGTCTGCTTTTTCTGTTTATTTGTTAATACGTGAGAAACTATTTTTCCATATTTGCAGAGGTGCGTAGTGATAAATGGCCAACTTTTCACTCCCCCCAAAACCCTTATGAAACCCTGTTTGTCGTTCAAAGGCACCCTTTCTCGATAATATCTCGTTAGCATGTGCTTGCGGTATTACATTCTATGTTTCATTAGCTGTCTTTTGCAAAATTCTCTACTCGAAATATGTGTTCATTGCGTCACTCAAATAACTTCCAAATAAATGCTCAAGTAAAGTGGGGTACTAAGAACAGCCGCACCATTTGGCGAGTCTACATTGAAAAACTTCTAAGACCAGGTCTGTTTAGAACACATATCAGGTGACCAATTGAGACAATTTCCTTGTGTTTGAATGTCTCAGACAAAGAAATAAAAATCAGTCCTGAAGCTTTTTCGTAAAGGTTGTACACACTGCCCAGCCTATGATAACTCAAAGGCCTATGACTGGATAGGATGCGAAGGACCACACGGCAGTAAAACAAGCAAAAAATCTAGACACACTCCAACCATGTATACCCTATATAATGGCGACCTCTAATAATAAAGGCTATAGTATCTACAAAAACTTTAAAAATAAAAATTAATTCGATAATAAATAACTCAATAAGAACAACTGCAGGAATAGGAGTACAAACGGTCTAAAAATCATATTCCTATAGCAACCTTGTTATTAAAGTGCAATAAACGTACTGCTTATACAGATATATGAAAGTCACTCTACACAATTAGGACATAGCTTAGTGCACAATTTAGTGGAGACGCAACCATCATATCCAGATCAGCAATAAATCACTGCAAATTATCTTCTTATATAACCAACAATATCCAAGGCGCTTTAGCAAAAATAATGTATTCCCAAACCACTAACTATTCATCTAGACGTACCATTACAGCCGATGAATATCAAGAACTTCTATTCCCACTTAAACCTAGCCGTCTTGTAGCAGGAGAATAAAACACCAATCGTACTACCTGAGGTTCTAGACAAAGACTCCTCCAAACCATTGAGCTAACTGGCGAACAAACCTTCTGACCGACGAAGCTGCGTAAAAGCCTCGACCTGCCAAACTTTGCAGTCACCAAAGGTATTTGTGACATATACAGCAAATTCGACCTACAGTCAAATCATTCCTCAACAATAATAACTTTGAGTACAAAACTCAATCTAGTACGTAGAATGCAGACATCTAACAAAATTGCCCACACAAAATGAACACCTGAAATTCACAATACTCTGCAACTAGTAATAGAAAGAACCCCCTAAATAGTATTGGCCCAAATCTCTCGAGATAAGACTATGCTAAACAGTATAACCCATCGATTTCACAATACTATCCAAGAAGACAGAAATGTAGATTCAACTGCTATGTTTCTTATCTATCACCAGAAGACGGCTCCATTTAGAAAGCAACAAAAAATTTAAAAGGCTTACTAATTTAATACCACCCCTAAGAAAATCAAGTGAAAGTTGGACTCGATTCAATAAAGAAAAAAATATTTGGAGAACACCTCCCACAACACTTTCTCTTGCTACCATCTAATGACCTTAATTCCAGTATAGAGGAATATCTCAATTCGCCTGACCAACTATCTCTACCCCTGAGACCAATTTTAACTATGGAAGTATGATAAAAAAATAAAATTAGTTAGCTTATACAACGCCTTGGACTATGGTCTTATAGTAGGAAACATACAAAAGCAACGACATACATACAATCGTATGCTTGCTATTTCTCACTTCCTTAATCATTGAAAATACATTCTAATTAACATAGTCGCTAAAGTTGAGAAACTTCCACAAAACATAAACTCATATTAATCGACAAGTCTATTATCCTTCCTACTTAAGACATTTTAAAACTATACAGGATTAAACAAATAACATCACTAGCGGAATGAATTCTCTTGCACCAGAGCAGTTTGGTTTCCGCAAAAGACATTCAACCATCCAGCAATGCCATAGAATAGTTAACAAATTGAGAAAACCTTAAGGGGAAAAAATGTATGCCGTTGTATTTTTAGATATCCAGCTTACATTAGGCAAGAGTTGATACTATGGATTGTTACATAAAATAAAAAGAAAAGCTACCAAATTATCCTCTTTTTAAAATTCTACCTAAACAAAATGCACTTTCAAGTCTAGTTTAAGAATACACTGTAAATCTACCACCTCATTAACTCTGGTCTTCTTTGAAGAAATGTCTTAGGTCTTTTTCTATGCCTCTTCTATACTATAGACCACAAACAAAAGTTTAATTATTACCTTTTAAAAGCTCTAGTTACATTTAAAACCCATATAAAGATGTCGTGATCAATCGAGAATCAAAATAAACAGCACTATATCAATTCAAATTGCATTTACCACTACCATAAGTTATCGGTTACAATCAACCTATGTCAATAAAAATTAAAGTAAAATCGCTAAAGCTCCGCCTTGATGAAATATTGATTTGGAAAACCCAGACAAAAACGAAAATGCGACAACTCCATCTAAAGACAAGAAATATGTACTGGTTAATTAAACGTAAATCCTAATTGACCTTGAAAACCAAAATGTTACTATATAATAAGGTCATCCTAATAACTGTATAGTTCAACAGGACTGAACTGTGAGGATATATAAAGCCATCGAATATCAAAGTGTCGCAGTCCTTTCAACCAAAAGTGAACCAACTCATTTTATATCTCTACTTCAACCAACTTGTGATTAGAAGATTAAATAAACAATTGCCAAAATGTTTAATTCCACACTTTCAAACGAACTACAATGACGGCGCCAAGGTTATAACAGGACATCGATCTGATCTCATCATCAAATTACAAGATTATTAATATATTACACTGTTTTTTATACCGGGAAACTCTTGCGTCAAAATCTTTACCTTCTGAAAGAGTCATTAGTGTTGTAAGTTCTATCAAAATAAAAGCATTGCAAATTTATATTATTGGAAAAAACTTATGAAAACACTACCACATCTAAGTAAGCTCAAAATGCTTTCCAGTTAAAAACAGGCCTTGTTGATATTTTCAAACACTTAAATATTTTAAATTATAGTTCGTAAGTCATGATGTCTATATAACAGCAGCTACTATAAACTTAACGAATTTATAAAAAAAAGTCAAAACAAACCATAACAAAAGAAAAATTTTTGCTGTCACGAAATCGTCCGACCGTTCACATTAATATACAAAGCAAATAGGGAATAGCGTACTTTAATACCGGATCTTGGGTCAGCGTTGTCAACTACTTATTATCTCTTCTTTGAGATCGTGTGTATTTCAGGTTTCCATCAGGCTTTAATAACTGTAACTTTTTGGGGGTAGGTTTCATTAGTAATGCGGGGATCATCCTTAACTTGTTCCAAGAAAGGTGGTGGTTCTAAGATCTCCCCTCCAAGAGGTATACATTCGTGACAAAAAAGCACGGGTCCCTACATCAGTAAGCTTGTCTGGATCACAAGCAATTCCCATGAAAGATAAACTTATACAATCAAGAAATAATAACATCAACATAGAAGATACAAATTTGGACCAACTGAGTGTATACTATCAATTTTCAAAAATATTTTTTCCAATAAACGAAGAAAACTCCTTTCTATACGGACTATATATACCAACATTTGTTCCACAATCCAAAAGCATCACCTGTGATTCTATTACCAGAATGCCAACCCCTAAATCAGTGAAGCAAGTGCCTTTCCAACGTTACAAGGCCTTTGAACAACCTCATTAAAAAACGACGACTTGGAAATGAATTAAGGGTGAAGAAGATACATTCCAAATCTTAAAAGCCCTTCAAATAAACGCGAAGCCTTTCACAGCCGATATTTTGGTCTATTGTATGGTTGGTTCTCGGTTGTTAGGCCGTGGTCAGAGTTTCGAAACCTTGGAAACACTTAAAAAAAAATAATTTTTTGAAGATTTTCTTCTAAAGATGTGGACGAAACGTTAAAAGTTTCCAAACTCCGACCACGACCTAACAACCTCAGAACAAACCACACAATCCACTAAAAGCACTTACCACAGTTCTTATTCTAAGACAGCAAAACTGCAGCAAACTATTCACTCTTAGAACGGACACCAGCAACTACGCCCTTGGTATTCTGTTACAAGGTGAATAAGCGTCCCCTCGAGTAATGTATGGCGATTGTTAACCACTGCAAAGAAGAATTACTCGATAACAGAAAACAACGCATCAATTCTCATGCTGACTACCAATCCCTGAAATATGCGTCTGCCTGCAATAGTAAAGTAAAATATGCACCTGGAAAAGTCAAAAGATGAGGATAGGTCAATGTCGTCACCATAGACTTACTTACAATCTCGCCACAAGTAATTGAAAAAGACAGAGACTAGATACCAAGCCGGAACGTCAATTATATCCAGAAAGGAAATGCGTAATGAGAAAACGCAACACAAGAGGCGTCACACATCACCAACTTGCCAAGGGAGCATCCGAGATACGCGGACCTCGAACGCCTCCTTCACCTCACGTGTGACTCTCCCGGTCCGTGCACAACAAACGTTATAAAACCAGCCATCTCAACTTAAGAACGGCACTTCTTCACCAGAATATCACTTCACTGGCAAGACGATCTGGCAAACCTTAGGATCTAAAGAAGAAAGACATCCTGGAAGAATAAATCTACCTACCACGAAGTGAGCCTCTATCAAAAACTAATTTGGAAAGCTCACGTCAATAGGCTCTAGACAAGTAGGAGATACCTGAAACGGCTCTCGGTTTCATTCTTTACTTTAGGAGCCTATCTACAAGACAATAATCCACCCTGTTTGATGTATATGGTTCCGATTTGAGACTAGGCTGCAAAAATACACATCAAAAATCTCTAGTTCATACAGAACCGAGCTGTATGGTCTTTTTTCGGAGTTCCGTGGTTTGTAAGAAACTACAACCTCCACAAAGATGGGAATATCAAATCTAGTGAAGAATACATTTCCCAACGCGCTTCCAAACTCCACGAAAACGTTCAAGATCACTTTAACTTTACCATCCATGGCCTCTACCGATATAAAATTAATAGAGATGCTAACCAGAAGCCCCCAAAGATTCATCCTCCGTAAGTCTATACAGCCTACCAATATCTAACGCGAGATTATATCAAAAGGACTGAAGTTAGAGGCTGGACTCAAGTATATCTGATCTCACCAGTTAAGTCAACATCAAGAACAGCAGTATAGGACGGTGCTTATCTCGATCTTGATAACAGCTTTCCTTTGCGGAGACACTGATTAGTACTAAATCCCGGCATATAATGGCAGCTCCCTTGCATGCCAAATCCTATTCGGTAGCTAGAGTACTACACTATTTCAGCGAGAGAAATAAATAGTACTTTCGAAACTTATCATTAAGGAACAACCCGCAAACGTGGGAAGTACATAAACTGCTTTATCCTTCATCTGTCCTCTATCCAGACCATGTGCAAACAACACACCCCCTTTAACAAAAATTAAACAATTACGCTTAATATAGTTGGCTCACCTTCACGAAAGAATAAATGCAATCAACAGAGAAAAAATTCAACTTACTAAAGTAAAATGTTAATAATATCAACAATTTCTTCTGTCAGCATAAGACAGCAAGAAAGAGTCAAATGGATGTTTACATGCTTGAGTGCTTGAGAAAAGTTGTGGGTTGAATAGATTGGGAGTTAAAGAGGAAAGGGTGTCAATTAAAAACCTATCGCATTAGGCATAAATCATGGTAATACATCGCTAATAACAGGTCGTCAAGATCGTCAAGGCCGTTAACTCTAAAAATTCAAAATCTCTATCGTTTACAATACAAAAAAGACATATAATAACTGTTCATTCTAAACAATACTTTGAAAATTCGTAATCCAGATTATGCTTATATAATTTTTTTACAAATGACAAAACCAACAATAAAAATAGACGAAGATTTTAAAACTTTATAGATATTACAACATTATTAAAGTATAGAAAGCTTGATAACATCGAAGAAGATGAGAATCAATAGAGTATACTAACCCTTTTGAAAATAAGGTGGCCACAAGATCTGTGAAGTGGGAGTACATAATACTTAACATTACAGCAAATAATAAAATATTTAGAGTAAAAAGTAAAAAAGTATGCCCTATACAGCAAAATAATTATCTTAGTAAAGATAGCTACAGCCCCAAACCGCACAGACGTTATATGTACATCCAAACCACAGAACATGAAGAACAGGAAATGGAAAAGATGAAATAGAAAATCCGATTCAATATCCCCAAGCAGATAAGAGCTGAATATTTCTATAAAAATAAAATTCAATGATAGATTTAGGCAGAAGTGTTTGTACCCAAACACGAATAATAAGGTACACATGCAAAGCACCAGGAAACAAAAGAGACTTCAGATAGACTATGTCTTAATAAAGTATCGTTTCAAGAACCAAGTAATAAATTGTTGAAGCTACCCAGGAGCAGATGCCCACAGCAACCACAATTTAGTAATAATGATGTGAAATTTGAGATTCAAGAACTTAAAAAAAGCACAAAGAGAAAAAACATAACAACTAGAGAATTTACAAAACAATACCATTGAACATAAAATAAAAACAACGATTACAGCAAAATGTTCCAACAACATATAATACCAAGAAAAGTAGAGAAATCGAGGCAAATAGAAAAAAGTGTAGTGCAATAACTGGCGAATAAAAGCTACAAAAACTGAGTAAAGACGATGATAAATAATGGATAACCGTAAAAATTGTAAATCTAATAAGAAAGAAGGCTGATTAGAAATGACACAAGGATACAAGTACAAGAGTGCATAGAAATACACAATAGGGTAAACAGAGAATGTAAGAAAGTAAAAGAGGGGCACATCAAAACGAGATGCAAAGATATGTGTTGGGTCGACCGTCTTGTGGCTCCCTCTGTATGCGTTTGATTTAATTAGTAATAGCCGCGGCGGTTGGTTCGCCTGCGCGGCGACGTCGCTACAAAAGCGGAGCAGTTACGGCCGTTTCTGTATAGCCATGATGATTTTGGAAACGTTCGACCGGCTTTAATATTTCCGTGTGTACGAAACCGGTTTGACCGAAAGTTCACCGGCATGTTTGATTGGTGGCAGGAGTTTCCACAACCTGGAGGTCGTTTGTTGTAAGCCGATTGCATGTACGGTAGTCGATATTTTCCGACGGAGAAATCGGTCCGTTTCCTTTTGTATTTGACCCGGCGAGGAAAGTAGAAAAACCCTGTTGTAAATCCCGGACACGAGCAGCTAAAGGATCCACATCAGAAAAAACGCTTCCAATCGGCCTCCAGCAAAGATTAGGGTAACTTGTCCCTTTTTCCGCTCATACCCTTCTCTCCTCTTCCTCGATTCCCCCTAATTACAGCCCCGGGGAGTGTCTTCCAGCTTTTTGGCCTTTTGATTGTAATTCCTTTGCTTGAAATTAAAAATACGATACAGTTTGCTTAAACCTGAACAATGTAAAAAATAAAAAAGAATAGAAAAATACCTTCCAGAAGACCAATACTCGGAAAGCCATAATATCACTCCGTTTACTAATGAAAAAAGACTAAGAAAAGGAAAAGATACTTATGTAGCATTTTTAGATATGGAAAAAGCCTTCGATAATGTCTAATAGTCTAAAATGTTTGAAATACTATTAAGAATTGGAGTAGAAAGAAAAGATACAAATAGAAAGCAATAATCTCCAAAAAGAAATACAGAAAAAACAAACACCAGGAAAGGTGTTCTACAAAACTGTTACCACTGCTATTTAATGCTTACATATAAGACACACGGAACTGATTTAGGGAAAATGTAGACCTAGGAATAAAGCTACAAGAAAGAAAAGTAGACGATGTAGCAGTGCTAAACAAAAACGAGGAAGTTTTAAAATGTGTGCTTCTGGAAATGAACAAGAACCTGACCAAAATATGCAAATATAGAAATCCAAAACTAAGGTCGAATTCAATAAAAGAGGACAATAGCACGTAAGAATCTTCCTGGAACGGCAGCAACTCCAAAATATTAATATCTAGAAAGCTTAACAGCAAGATACCAAAGAAGTAACACAGAGATAATGAACAGCATTTGACAAGCAAAATCAGTTTTTAATAAAAAGAAAAATTTACTAGTATCTAATAGAATATCACTAAAAACGAATTTTCCAGGTTTATGAGACAGCAGACCAAAGTAGAAAAGAATTTTTGAAATGCGGTGCTTACGACGAATCAGGAACAAAGAAGCACTACCAAGAATATAAGAAGAAAAATCCTCTGAAAGATTATAATAAAAAAATGGACATATACTAAGACATGAAGACATGTTGAAAACAATTAAGAATGGTAATAGAGAAAGAAAAATGTACCATAAAGGTCAATTATAGTATATCCGCCAGGTAACGGTAAATATGAATTGCCAAACATTTATAATCCCAACAAATTTAACGCAGAATAGATGCAACTGGGAGATGAACCAAACAGATTGAAAACTAAGAGAAAAATTTTTCAATCTTCTATTTACTTGACAAATCCGTGCTTAAAATTATGTGTATTATTTAGAACAACAAACTTAAGAGAAACTCAAAAAAAACATTATCGCTTCATGGCTTTGGAAAGCCACTAAACCCGATCTCCCATATACCACCATTACGCAATCAAGGAGGTAATTGGTTAAGAACAAACAAAGAGAAAGCTGTCGCGTTTGCATACCATCTAGCTAAAGTTTTCAAATCAAAGAGATAAAAAAACTTCAAGTAACCCTGCAGATGCCATTGCCCATTCGAAAGTTCAGCACTACAGAAAATAAAGAAAAAATAAAGCCGCTAAATACCAACAATTTAATGGAATTTTAAATTATACTGGTCACTTCAACTCAAATCCGGAAAACTCCTAATGGTATCCAGTCGTACCAACCCCTCGGTTCTCCCAAAACTGTTGAAAAATTACCTCTAAGTGAGAGTAACTGCTGACTTACTCCAATTTGAATGGTTACCAAATAATGAATTTGGTTCTTGTTGTATACAAATTGTATTTTAACATAAACAATATTGTTTTACTATACTGACAGATGTTTGACAAGGTTTCCATAAAGTACTTTCGTCCCGAGTTTCAGCTCCTATTTAACTTATATCATACTAATTGATTCGAAATAACTACACAGACACAATAGAAATTCAGAAGGGTGTACGTCAAAGAAGTGTTTTATCACCCACACTATTTAATATCTACTGGGGTAGAATCTTTTATGGTGTAATAAACAATTCTGTTGACGATGTGAGAATAAACCGCGAAATAGTAAATAACTTCAGGTTTGTCGATGACGCTGTAGTAATTGCAAGTTCATTGGAAGAACTTCAAAGCCTTAGAGGTCTTAGACTAGAGAACTTCAAAACTAAATACGTGACTATCAGCAAAAACCTTCCACTACCAGACATACCCACCTTATGGAACATTCTTGCAAAACATGTAGAAAATATACTTACCAAATAAAATAAACTCAATCATCATTTTAGAGAAGTCTGTTCGTCACCAGAGACCTGAGCCTGCCGCTAAAGATTAGAATGTTACATTGCTGCATTTTCTCAATTCTGCTGCATGGCATTGAGGTCTGGACACTCGATGAGGTGCTGCTGAGACAGCTAGAAGCTTTTGATATATGGGCATATAGTCACATTCTCCGCACATTATGGACAGACAGTATCACGAAAGGCGAAATATTAAGTAGAATGCAAAAGCATAAGGAAGTTCTATGTATTATCAAAAACATAAGCTCTAGTACTTTGGTCACGCAATGAGAAACGATAAACATCGTGTACTGGAACTAATATTGCAAGATTGCAGTAGGATTCGTGGTTTTATAACTCACAAAAATGGTCCGGCCAAACTTCTACTGAACTCTAGGAACGCCGCCGATAAAGTAAAGATAGCCATATTAATTTCCAACGTCCGAACGGGTCAAGAACGTTAAGAAGATACTAATCGAAACTTTCACACAAAAATCGACACTAATGTGTTCGATATTATTTCTACTCTCTTTACATGTGACCTACTAATCTCCAATGGCACAATGATAAGCACTGTCGCTGAATATACAGCGATTCTTGCTTCCAACGACGATTCAAACGCAGTATCGGCAATGTTTCAAGCTCATTTAAACCAAACCAAACCAAACAGTGGCTACCACGATGGCGAATAATGGTCAACGAGGATAAAACTTCACAAATAATATTTACAACTACGCGTCTCGCTTGTCCACCCAACACCTTTAACTTCCACTCCACAAACCAATGAAGTAAAATACCTGGAACTCCTTAATAATCGTTTAACTTGGAAAATGTACTTAAGCAAAAAGTGCAAAGAGTAGACTACTGGATAGTCGGAAAAAACCAGCTTTAACACTAGAAAATAAAATCCTAGTATACAATTATATAATTCGACCAATTTTGATGAATGGATGTCAGCTATGAGGGTGTTCCAAAAACCCCAATCTAAATAACATCCAATATTTCCATTATAAAACGCTTCGAACTATATGGTATACGTCAAATTGCACCTTATCCACTTAGATGCTATATATTATCTAACATCACACCACTGTAGAAGGTCATCTAAATGAAACCCTGTAACACGTGACTGCAGATCGGCACCTTCAACAACTTCAGATGAAATGGTCCGAGAAATTGACGAATTAATCAAGTTGTAAACACCTTCCGATAACATTCTAATAAAGTTCTTAACAAAAGAATCTTATATAAAACCTTCGACTAACTTGTAACCTATTCACGCTCTAATCAAATCAAATTACAATATACCAAAAGTGCCCTTTCAAGTTGTGTTTTAATTTGTAAACACCTTGTATATTGAATTTTAATTTTTATAGAACCCATACTTTACCTCACAATACAAAAAAAAATATTAAAAAGACTTACTGCGTCCCGCATTCCTGAAAATTTTTTTAATGTACAAAATGAAAATTATGCATAAATTTCAGCATACCTGCTCCTTATTACGCCATAATTTATTTTACAAAATTGTGAAGCGGGGGAAACTACCGAAACGGCACGATCACTCATTAATGTCCGCGCAGCGCGCATCTAGCACCGCTAAAAACCACTACTAACCCACAGCCGTTTGGAAAACTCGGTTTCATTGCCCGCAGACACACGTGGCGAATGTGCAGATAAGCGCGTCGAAGCTTGCAAAAGGCGCAGGTAAAAGGTTAAATCTGCAGATATCCATTGCCAGATGTTGGCATAGTACACGGTTTGTCCGGAAAGTATCGGGAATAATTTTCTAGCCGACCAGAAGGGCTAGAGCGACGTGGTTTCGCCGTTTTGCGTCAAACCAAAAAATCCGGCATCGAGACTTTGAACCTGATAAGGGAAGCCTACGGAGAGGAAGCCACGTCACAAATAAAGATGTTTCATGAGGGATGAGAAGCCGTGGAAGACAACGAACGCAAAGGACGTCCGTCTACGAACTGTAGTGATGACCATTTTTGGACTGTCATCGGCGTTTAACTGTTCGATAGGTAGCACAGGGTCGTCCGCGTCCGAAAAGAGATCGCCACGCCACGACAACGCGCCCAACCACACGGCGCGGCTCGTGAGGGAATTTTTGGCTAAGCCCCAACCGCCGTACAGCCCGGACATGACCCCGCCCGACTTCTTTCTGTTGCCTAAACTCAAGTCCAGCCTGAAAGGAATCCGTTTTGGGTCGGTGGAGAGAATCAAAACCGTAATGACCAAGGCCATAGCCTAGATTTCAGTTTCCGTATTTCAGGAAGCCTTCAAAGCATGACAGCAACGCTGGAAACGCTGTGTAGATGCGGAAGGAATCCATTTTTATCCCTTATAAACATCCTTTATTATATTGCATCCGTAAGTCCAAACGACCCCAGATACCGTTCTTCTTTTGTTTTTTCAAAGATATAATCTTTCATTGATGTGACCTAAATCTCTTACTTCTATTGCTTTTAATTTACTTCTGGTTTTATTATTTAGTCTCCAATATTTGTAACCATATATTAAAGTGAAAATAGCAACGTTCTACTATATCCACTTCGGGAATTCCTTTTTCAGCTAAAAATGTAGTCCTTATTACTTCGAAAAATTTTCAAGGCAGTTGTTTTCTTGTTAGTTTTTTCCCCAATTCTAGTTCCTCGGTTTATTGTAGTACCTAGATGTTTATATCTTTCAAGCTGTTCCAATTTTATCTCTTTTACTAATATTTCGTGCATTTTCTTTCCGTCTGATAAAACAATTGTTTTTGTTTTATCCACGTTTAGTTTTATTTATCTTTTTTCCAATTCCAGTAAGTAGTTTGGCACTAATACCATATAATCTGCAAGCATCACCTCATTAATATCTCTTGCTTGTCATTTATGATATCTCACCGCAAATTTTATCAGTCCCTATATATCATTCATTATGAGGGTAAATAATAACAAGCTACAGTTATGTTCTTGCCTTACTACTTCAAACATTTTTTGGTTTGCTTCTAGAACCACATTATGCTTCTTCTATTGTTTGGTCAGTTTCTGCTCCAGAATGTTTGCGTAGTTTTCCCAGAATATTGTACAATGTTATTCCTCTTGATTCTAGCTGTGGCTTCATTGGTGTGACTGGATGTCCCTAGATTTAGGCCCTAACCTCTATTATCCCCAACCTGAGCTTCTACATACAGCAATGCTGCATATGTCATAATGAGACGCAAGATGATCTTGCATATGATTATCTTGTTCTGAAAGAACAGCCGGCTCCGCATATTGACTGCCAAATAGCCTTTTGCGTTGCTTACATCTCTCTCAAAGTGAAACTTTCAACTGAGCTTGATTACTTCAAAATTACTTAAAGGTACTTTGCCTCTGCTCTTCAATTGAAGATTCTTAGCGGTGTTAGATCATCACGTTAACGAAGTTTTGTCCTGGTGGAGAATAGGACTGACGTCCGATGTTCTCAACGTTTATTCCTATCCTCCACCGATGTCACTATTCTACAATAATGGCTAAATTCCCCTAGTGTCGCCATAATACCAAATGGAGAAGCAGCAAACTGGTCACCACCTTCGTGCCGTATGCCTATTGGGCGTCGTTGACATGCCCCTGAAGCAGATCTTACATAATGCAGAGACACCTTTCTGATGACTGATGACGCCTCCGAGCTTGATCTGGTCTTCTGGAAGCATTCCTGGGAAGATAACAGTTATTCTTCTATTATAATTGCAGTTTCTATTATTTTATTTTTATTTTTATATTTTAGCTTCATTAAGACTTTCTTTCATTTCTTTCTATTTGTTCTTCTTCTTCTTCTACTCTTATATATAGGCTATAAGCCTGTTTCTAACTACATATTTCGTGTAGTACTATGAGCCATGTTGGGCGTACCCCGGGCAGGTGGCTAGTCTGTTTCTATTTGTTAAATCTTTAATTTATAGTTCCTTATCTTTTTTAGCATTTTGTCGTAATTATTTGGTTATTTTTATTGTCCTCTTACTATTTCAATTTTGTAATTCTTCTCTTTTGATGCCCATGGATTTTTCCACACGTTGGTTCTTTCTCCCAACTCTTTCATTCTCCGATTACATCGTCCATAACTTTCGGCAATTCCTCAAAAAAAATTTTCTTTTGTAAATCTTTGGTCTGTACACTATTATTACATTTCAAACGTCTATTATTATTCTACCCTTCTCCATATTAGGCAGTAACTTTCATACTTTTTGGTTTTAGTTTCAGTTATTACCAAATACTCAATATTGCCTCCTTCTAACTCAATTAAGTCTTCTTTGTTACTCCAACCTTTCAAGCTACACTCTTTACAGCCTTTGTTTCTTCATTTCCTTGTACTATTTTCCAAATCTTATTTTTCACTTTGCCATTATCACTCATTGTTCATTTTTGCTATTGTTATAAAATATTTCTTTTGTCCCAATCTACGTAATCTGTCTAGTTGAACTTTACACGCTTCATCTTTATCCATTGTAATGTTCGAAATTAAGTTAGTTGATTGGTTCTTAGTTTCTAGTCCTTTTTTATTTTATGATTTGTTTCCAGTTCCCCCTTTATTTTATTCCATTCCAAAGGCCTCTAGTAGTTTTTAATTTTTGGCACTCAAATTTAACCCTTCCTCTATACTTCTTTCCTCAGCTGCTATCTACCTTATTTTCCTCTGTTACACTGTAAAATCTTTATTTATAAATGCATGTCTTTGATCTACCATTTATTTCGACTGACTGAAACGAGTTTAACTTCTAGATTTAACTTTCCCCAAAAATTCCATGTCAGTTTGCATATCCCCTTTTTTTATATTTAGTTCCGTTGTTAGTATATTTCTTTCTTTGTTTATCTCTATATAGTTTATAATTGTGTTCAGTCGTTTAAATTTTAAAAACCTGATATATTTTAGTAAGAAAGTACTAAATACGATTATTACTTTTAAATTTTTGTCTCAGGAAAATTAAACCTAGTGAAATTTTTCGATAATGAAACATTATGGAGAACTATATTATTTAAATGGCATAAACTATTTTGTGGAAAGCCTTAACAAAGTGATCTAAAATAAACAAACCAAGGTAAAAAAGTACTTAAGTACTTAAGCACAGGGCAATAACTCCAAGAAGCGTTGTGATAATAAAAAATAAGTGAAAGGTACCTGTTTGACCAACATATTTGCAAATCAAAATTTGGAGGCTTGCAAAAACACTGTTACCTGAGATCAACATCCGATTCCATTAGAAGAAAGTGCACGTCGGGAGGCTAGAGGACAAAAACATAGACCAGCAAGGAACGATTCCAATAAAGATCATAAAGAACTAGTTACCTGCCAAGACAAGAGCAAAATGGTTAGCATCCGGATATTTTAATTAACACACCATACAATTTATTGCTAGACATTTCAACTTCTAGTCCTATCGATAAAATCCGGAAACTGGCAGAAGACCAAAACAGATGCACCTATGGGGAGTCTAATAAATTAAGAGATGGGCAGGAGATCGAGAAACTTTCAGGTGTGCGTGAGCGGTAAACAACTCTTGTAGAATTTGCGAAGCAATACAGGAGATTGCGTGTAGACGAAGACGAAAACATATGATAGCCATGGGAGTGTAGAAAAAATTTTGTTCTGGCGCAAGTATCAAAGTTTTAGACAAAAAAAACTACGGCTTTAGGTTAAAGTATTTTTCTCTCTTCTTCTTTGTTTCTTTACCTAGTACTGTTTCAGTACGGTTTCGAATCGCTTGCCCTGGCTCAGATTTCTACGGTTTTCCTCATTCAATATGTTAAACTGGTGTATGTGGGGAAAGCACCAGTAAGTGCACGACGATTTGGACTACTAAAAAATGTCCAGGGTACTGTGCACGATAATGAGATGCAAAAATATGAAGAAGCTCGTCCATTAGCAGCTAACCTCAAAGAAATAAATAAATACCTTCCACGTCAGCGACGCCTCCTGGCGTGATGACTGACTTTCTTCCCTCATACTTGTGAAATCCATATAGAAGACGCCAAAAAAATAATTAAATCAGTAAAAAGTTCAAAGAAGATTCAGAAACGAGATACTCTAGCGACAAACAGAATATGCATTCATCCTTTTGGAAGACATCATTTGCATGTAACTGTGTAAGGAAGCAAATTTACTTGACATATCTAAAACTATAAAACCAAATATAAGATACATAAATGACTCTCGGGGGTTTAAAGGAAAAAGATCCGGAAGACTAAGAAAAAAGAGAAAAAGAAATAGAGGGGAGCTAAAAGTAAGCGAATAAAGGGGAGGGGGCAATAAAAGTATCCCGCTTTAACTCTATTCCTTCATACAATAAACTGCTGCAAATGGGCAACAATTCCTTAGTGAACATGTTAAACTGGTGTACGTGGGGGTAGCACCAATACGATTTGGGCCACTATAAAAAATCTCCAAATTCTCAAAGCATTATGAACGACAATGTGGTGCAAAAACATGGGGAAGCTCTTACATCAGCGCCTAACATCAGAAAATAAATAAGTGCCTTCCACGACAATGGCTTCTGACGTAGTGACTTACTTTCTTCCCTTATACTCGTAAAATCCACGTAGAAGAAGAAAACAAAATAACTAAATTAGTAAAGATTTCAAGGAAAACTCGAAAAGGAGAGGTTCTAGAAACGAACAAAACGTGCCTTCAGCCTTATTGGAAGACACAATTTCCATAAAATAACACCGTGTAAGGAAGCGAATTTATCTGACAGATCTAAAATTGTAAAACCAGACGTAAGAGTTAAAGTGGCAGACAATTCTAAGATAGAACCACAACATAAACAACTTTTAGGAGTTTAGAGGAAGACGATCCGGAAGGCTGAGATGGAAGGAGGGAGGGGGGATAAAAAGATCCCGCTCAGACTCTTCCACTCCTTCTTTTCGGAAGGTACAGCAACTTAGGAAACCTAAGAACCGAAAGCAGACTGTGTCTTACAGGAAGTTCCAAGAAATTTGAGGACGACAGTGACAGATAGGTGCTACCCAGACGTTGCTTTGGATCAGGGTAATGAGTACCTAATTCAAAATGATAGACACCTTGTGCAAAACTCTCTCGGGTAGTAAGAGTCTTCTACGAAAGCACAAGGTGAGGCAATAATTAAGCTAAGCAATGACTGAATCATTCAGTTTGCTACGGAACGAAATAAAGCTGAAGATGTAATGCATGTTCACTGCACTTGTACAGGGTGTCTGGTGGCAGATTTATATTTTCAAACTTAAATAAAAAACGTAATAATTGACACAAAGTTTTATTAAGAGCATTGAACGATAGAATAGAAATGCGGATTTCATTTTTTAAAGAGTATGTCATCCAAATGTCTTCCGTCGAGTTGCACACACTGTTCAAAACGAAGCCTTGTGTTCTGCGCCGCACGCTGCAGTAAACTTGGTTCAATTGAGCTGATTTCTCGACGAATATTTTCCTTTAACGCCACAAGAGATTGGGGATTGTCATTATAAACTCTCTCTTTGAGGTAGCCCCATAAAAAAAATCCATGGGAGTTAGATCGGGCGACCTCGGTGGCCATGAGATGTCCCCAAAGCGACTGATCAGTTTTTGGGGGAAATTTTCCTGAAGCAAATTCATCGAAGATCTGGCTGTGTGTGCAGTCGCCCCATCCTGTTGAAACCACGTGTGTGAAGAGTACGTTGGATGAGCTCGCAGGTTTGGCAAAAAGAAATCCGTAATCATGCGTCGATAATTTTCACCATTGGTATTCGTTGCCTGACCTCGAGAATTTTGAAAAAAAATGGTCCAATTATCACATGCGTGGATAAGGCGCACCAAACAGTTACCCTGGAGCAATGCAATGGTTTTTGATGTTTCAATCGAGGGTTGCGGGTTCTTGGAGACCAGTAATGGCAGTTTTGCTTGTTGACGTGGCCGTTTAAGTGAAAATGAGCCTCGTCGCTCCAAAAATGGGATTTACAGTTGACAAAATAGGTGCTATAGTAAATACTGGTCATGGTAGTGTCCAATCAACAATTAAAAACGCCTTGATATTTAAAAAAATGTCCACAAGATAAATTCCTTGCCTACTTGATGCTGACCAACAGGCTACATGAATTGAAATTTCTCACGAGTTACTCATTCATTACGAAAAGTAAAGAGGCGAATTTTTGCATCTGATACTCGTGTGTGATGGGTCTACCCTTAGATTCCCGAGTTCAGAAGAGTAAGTGTAAAGTAAAGAACAAAAGGAGAACGTGCGCCCACCAAACTCAAAAGTAATCGCATTTTTAGATCACGAGGGCGATTTCTTAATCGAGTAAAACACAAATGGTGAAGGTAAAATCCGCTTATCGTACAAAAAGAGAATCAGAAGTTTGCTCCACCTTAAGGCAACCCCACTTTCCACACCAAGTTAGATAACAATAGGCGACTTTTCTTACAGCCCTGATATATCTGTTGGGGTTCCTCCACGATGCCTTAAAAGGGCTCAAATAGAGGAAATTGAGCGCGAATAGCTCTAAACCAGCCCACATCTATTTACTAAAGTGGCAACAATAAATTGTCCATTCAGTGGATGAAGTGTATTGAAAAGAAGGGGAATATATAAAAAAGTTTTTGCCTCGTATCGTTATATCTTACTTTAGTACAATATTATAACAAAGACTCGTTTAAATTGCCCTGCCCATATATGATAAGAAGAGAGATAAATCAATAACTACACTGTAAAGTTTCATTTCTTCACGATAGAAGGAGACAAAATTAATGTTAAACTTTTCAGCTCGTAAGGCTCGAACAACCTACAGAGACTCAGTCTGCCTTCTAAATTGTTATTTAGCAGTTCTATATTACAAATTATTGGACTTTAAGATATGAAAAAAGTTTCATGTTAAACATCGTATCACATCGTATTGCCCATTTTCAATATCTGGCAAGTTACAATTATTCGGCTGCAGCAATTAGTAGTCTGCAAATTGAAGCACACAAGTCATTTAGTGAAAATGAAAGATAAACATCCCTCTCGTGTGTACTTGATTAGCATCAAAATTAGTTATTCAAGTTTACAGTTCACCAATAGCAATAGTTTCCCAAATACAAACAAGCTTGCAATAATGTGAATTGAACATATCTATGTAAGGCATAGAGAGCACGACAGCCGCGAGGTAAAGGCCTCGACCTGCCAAACTGGCGCGCAGCGACCCCGGGTTCGAACCCCGGCAATAACAAACATCTAATGCTCTACGGCCGTCATACAAACACCTTTGACGGTCGTAAAAGTACATTCTGCCCTATCCACTCGCCAACCCGCCCGGCAAGCGTGGCGTTTAATTGCCAAATCCCCCCCGAAAAGGGAGGCCTATGCTCAATACTGGGCGCTACAAAGGCTGACAAAAAAAATGTAAGGCATGCACCGTTCTACCGTTAAATACATATTAAACGAGAGATGTATTACATACTTCCAAAAATGTGTATGACTTGATAAAATAATATGCATTATACGAGGTAAGCGCCAGAAGTTTTCGGTCTAATTACGTTTCAGTTATAATAAAAACAAAATAGTGGCAATTTCAAATAGCGTCATCTTTGGTTGAACGTTCGTAAAAGTTTCAGTAGACGTTTCAGTCGCATAGAAACAATCAATTGAGTTCTCACTAAAAAAGCTCCTAATCCTTGTTGGGCTCCATGGCGGATGGGGAGCTAGAGAGATGAAGTTTGCTTACCCAACATAAGTTTCTTACAGAAAACAGCCCTAGAGGAGGCATCTGCGAATACCCCTACAAATCAGTAACACCAACATCAACAGCAGCACATTTAGCCCCAAAAAAAAGAAATAGAATTTTTGGAACTGAACAGAAGAAGCGTCGGAAACCCCGCCTCATAGCAGCAGCCAGCTAACCCAACTCCTACTACCTCCAAGCACATGGTGACATCTGTAATTAACCCTGTAAAATAGAGTAGTAAGAAAGTAATTACTGCCACAACTACCTCTCCACAGGAGTTGACTACAAAAGCTAACACTACAAGCAGTGATACTGGAGATTTTAAACACTCATGTGTTCACCCTAGAAGAAAACCAACCCGTACCCACTTTTAGAGGATGGCAGTATTCCGGGGAGATTCTTAAAATCACCTGTGAAGATGATCATGCTTTATAGCGGCTAAAACGGGCAGTTGCCAAACTTTCCTCCCCGTCTGGACGTCGTGTGGGTGGATCGATTAGGTTAAGAAAGACAGCTCTGTGGATTCCAGGAGAACCAAACGCCACATAAATTGTCATCTGTAGGCTGGCAATGCGGAATTCCTAGGCGAAGGTCCGAGAGTGATGCATCTTCCACAATTCCGAAAAGGAGAAACCTAAGAGCAGACACCTAGCGTTTGCTGCAAGCGGGGAGGCAGTGACTACCATTAATAACAAAGGAGGAAATACTCAAATAAGGAAGGTGCATCCTTGGATGCCCCTAAAAATGCAAGAACAGCCACCGCAAGAACAGCAACCCGCGTGAGGTGGCCTCCATGATAAAAGTAACTCCTACCATCTTGACAGAGGTAACTCTAGAAGAAGGATAAAACGGCAGGGCATGTTCTTTACGAATTTCCTTGCCCTGCTCTAATTAAAAGATCTATGTTAGGAGAGTTCTGGACTACCATGGCCAGCATCAGCGCTACCCCTCTGATGGAAAGCGTTGGAACGACAGCAATTCTACATCGCTATGATCAGCAAAAGCATAAAAGGTTGATTTCCAAGGCTAAGACTACTTATAGGAAAACATTCGGGACCATTTACAAGTGTGAAATTAATAGAGCGCTTTTATAAACAAATTTTTCTATGAGGCCACATAGAGGTTTATACGACCCACCAACTGCCAACTATAAATCGTAGATTGTGGTCAAGAATTGAATCCAAAGACCCCTGATTTTTGCCAGCAATGTCCAAGACCACTTAGTGCGTGCTACGTTCGTTAAGCCTTGAACACCAACAAACATGCAAAAAATCACCGCAAAGATCATAAGCACCGCCGTCCAATACCGCTGTCGTTCAATACCGCTACAGCACCTGGAAAATCATACTAGGCTTTGATGTAATCAACAGCTCCCTCTTAAAGTTGCTTAAGGTACGCAACCCCACCTTCCTAGTTTCACTCATCCACAATTATCTACATCGCCTGGAGCATTAATACGGCTTCAACTACACCGATGCCGACCTTGACTACGTAGACCATGTCAACTGTTTCATTAGACATTTACAAAAATAATAACCCCAAGAGAGTTTCAAACCAACATCTTATAAAGAAGTTTCTTAGTTTATACAAACGTTGAAGCTGAAAAAAGCACAGATTTTTGGCAGCTTAAGACACTCCCACGTAGAGTGCTAAAAGTCGCTTAACGTAATCGAAATTATAACTTATCACAATTGTTTAAAAATTATTGGTGGCAGCAAAGCACTGGATTTTTTCTTCTGTATGATTTCCGACATTCTCCTACCTTCAATTTCAAATTAATTGTTTAATTAGTGATTTAAAACAGATAATTACCTCACTAGAACTAAACTACATGCCCGAAATATAAGAAACACCTCCAGGTGTGTCTAAATGTCGAACTTCTATTGGACTGTTTTTATCTACCTCGTCGATCTCCAAGGGTTGAATAGATTCCCATGTTGATCTTGACTTTCATAGTCCACACTTTTCCATCTTTTCTAGATAATACGTCCACGACTCTCAAATTATCATGTGCAACGAGCACAATACTCTAACGTCAAGCACACATCTTTCCTTCACAGTTGAGACACTTATTTCTTCGTGAACGGCTCTTCAGTCGTTTTCAAATAGCTTGGCGGTATTCCGCCGTCCTGAAATAAATATATATTCACTTAAATTTTAAATTAAAAAAATTAAAAACATATCAGAGCTGAGTAAGACCATGTCGTCATTATTATCCTTATATACATATGTAAAGTGATCACGCTAAGCAACTTTATTAATGTTAAGCTTGCTTTTCCTTCCATCTCACCATCCTTACCACGAGCTCACAAAATCCTCCCCACTATGCAGCAATTACAGACTTGAATCAATACTTAATCCATTTCGCGGTTGCATGTTCAAGCTCAAGATACCACTTGATTTTCTTGAATATGTTGTAGGTTCTTTTAGAATTAGTCCCACTGTCCAAGTAGATTACACGTGGCTATCCTTTTTTTCCACAAAATCTTTTCAAAGTTTGTATAAATCCACAGTAGAGAGGGTCTCGATCAACTCCAAATGTATAGCACATGTAAAAAGCACTATCCAAACTTTTTCGCCAGTTTTCATAAATAACGACTCTGCCAAGTCCACTCCTACCACTTCAATGGTCGACATTGCTCAATTCTGTTCTTGAGTGTAAAAGCTACCACCTTCTTCCAACTTCTTAGCTGAATGACGTGAATATTTTAGGCATGGCCGGATAACGTTTTTCATAGTTTGCCTACTTTTTGGAATCCAGAATTATTTGCAACGTATCACCTGTAATTTCTGCACTCCATCGTGTTGTTTCGCACAGTAATGTTTAATTATTCTGGTGACATTATCAGAAGTTGCGGGTAATGTGTACGGCTACTTAAACAACTCATTACCTTGGAGCTCAATGTTTTTTGTGTTCGTCCTAATTAATCCAACTACATTTAAAAATGGCTGCAATTAAGTTATTTTCTTGTCTTTGGTCCCTTCAAATACTTTTCCTGCTGTATATGGCGAATCAATAACTTTTCTGCTTTGTCTATGTCATCTGCATAACAACGTATCCATTCTACTACTCACAGCATTCTCCCAAAATGAAAATAAGGAAAGAATTTAGCAATAACATCTGATTTCCATTTATTTAACACGGATGATGGATGTCACAGTCGTCTTTCTCCTAAATTTACAGCATCCTCATCTACTTCCTTTAAGTAAGATAATTCTTTCAGAGCTGGTTTCAGCCATTCACTCTAGCCTCTTCCCTGAAACAGAGCTGAACAGTCGGTGAGTCTTTTTATTTCTTGAACTTAATTGTTGATAAAGACATTCCATTGTTCCTCACGCTTTATCCACGTAAGTGCGACCTTTGAGTCCGTCTAATATTAAACAAAAATATTTATTCCCATGGAACTGAGCACAGATTCTTCCAGTCAAACATGTGATCAATTTCAATCTTAATATGGAGGCTTCCTTCTGAAAACAGAAACGCTAGCTTGTATTATGTGCACAATAACATTTAAAAAACAACTCTCTTCAAAGATGCTGTTGGGAGCAATCCAACGAAATGTATAATAAGTAACAAGTTCTGAAATAAGTCTGCATATTTTTGGAATTTTTGTTTAATATCTCCGGATAGCTCTTCGTTCCATTCCACTTTGAGTATGCATGTTTTCTGAGAGATCATCTTGGTTATAATATAAATGGTGATGTAAGTCTTAGAGCATCAAATTTCTTATAATCAATAGAAAGAATGCTCTTTTTGGTACATCCATATCAAAATCCAAGGTGCTCTGTATGTACAAGATATAATGTCTGATCCGGACATTCCAAGTAGATGAATGGGGTCGGTACATATGTCGAATCCAAATTTCTATCCTCGTAATTTTTAGTGGAACCATAGCTTTCTCCTAGAATTCAAGACACCCTGCTTTCATTGACATCCTGTTATCTACATAAAACGAATTTAAATTCTTGCACCACATGTTTTTCTTCTTCTTCGGCGGAGTCAAGGCGGTGTTTCAAAATCAAAACCAAAAGGAAATAACTTCATATAACTTTGAAACTCTACTCTTCAATTGTGGTGTTCTTGAGCTCTTCGGGTTACGGGAGAACCATACCACAAGAATCGCCAAAAACCTCGGAATTACACTCTGGGAAATCTTAAGAATGGCCTTCTTTATATGAGACCATATCTCTGTATTCAGTATCTAGTGACGATATTAGAGATCATCTCAAACATTTTAGGTTCTTTTCCTCACCGTATATTAAGAGAAAAATTTTGTTTTTTTTTGGTGCTACTGGGTTTATAAACACGACGATGACGGAGGTAGAAACAATTGTTTCATATGTATTCCTCAAGTACCACTTCAATTATTTCTTGTTCTTCACAACCCATGAAAATGATACGTCTCTAATTTTTCGTTGGCTTATAGCTTCTGTATTTTCACATATTTGTAGTGCTTCGATGTAAAGGGTTAACTTTTAACAATCTTATACGGTGTCTTTTGTTTCGATCCATCTTTAAGAATTGACTCTAGGACACTCGATTACGGATTTCCCCCGAATTGTACTTACATTGCCGTCGGAAGTCAGAAAATCTGTTTTCTTTAAAAGCTTTTTGGCAATCTTATCAATTAAGATTCTCATGTATAGCCTGGTGCAATAATGTTTTCCAAACTTTGAAAGTTCTAGAGCCGTATCCCAGAACTATCAATCAAAATTTTATTAACTATAAAAAAGCCCCAAGCCACCATATCTTCTAAAAAATAGCACCATCAATTTAAAACCTTTTATCCATTTATAATTTGATACATTTTGGTTCTATGAAGTTTCCTACCTCCACATGTTGGTTGAAGGTTAATATAACCAGCATCTACAGCAGTGTAGCTGTTCACAGAGTTATCAAAGATTCAACTTCGCACAATAACAACAATTAAAGCAATCAAGAAAAGTTTTGTAAAAATATTTTGAAAAATACTGACATTCATTAAAGTCCTAAATAATCATTACTTTATAAAGATAAAAACTTAGCATCAACTCTTCCCAAATTCCTATTAAAAACATATTTTTACAAATTGTTGTAATTTTTATTAATCAAACTTTAATAACTGCAGCAATAACACTAAACAAAATAAATAATTTTTTGTTGCACCCTGTAGTATTATAATACACATTATAATCCATTATAATAAACTTAAATGTAGCACACAACAGAACAATGCTATTTTTAGTAAACAATAGCATCCACGGAATATAAAATTACAATAAAAAACGAAATGAATAGCATCGTTGACGCAGTATAGCAGTAAATTGGCTTCTCAAAGAGCCTACTCTATAGGCAACTTAACTAACAATACATCTATAAATTACTGTTAATAAAATTAGTTTAAATTTAAAAAATAAATAAATATTATGTAAATTACAGAATTTACATGAACAATAAAAAAAAGCATTGAAACTAATTAATGCAAGTTTGTACTTCAGGCGGTTTTCAATTTGAAAGGATTAATGCTCATTAAATGTTATAAATACTACACGTAAAGGTCAGTCCGAGTTTCAAAATTCAAAACAAATTAACTGACGATATGGAAACACTATTTTAATGTATATTAAGTTATTGTGTATAATTTATAATACCATAGTGACATAGTCTATAATTTAAGTTACAAGGGATATCCAGATAGTAACAATAATACGCATGCGTGCCCTATTTAGTGATGCTTTGAAAAGGTTAACGGCTAAATGGAAAGACCCCACGCCAGATGCTCTAAAAACTGCAAATGAAGCTACGCAATCCCACATCTTTTAGTAACAGATTCTGTAGAGGTCGTGAGGAGAGGATCGCGCGACCCGTCAAACGAAACCGGAAACCGAAACCGAAAGTCCATCCCAATCCCATAAATATGGATAAGGAATGCAGTTAGCAACAACGACCTTAAAAGTTACAACATGGTAAAAAAAATGTATCATGTTATTAGTTCTAGAGTTGTTAGCTCATGGTCAGAGTTTGGAGACACTAGACGATTCGTCCACAAATGCAGCAGACATGTTCAGAAGAAAATCTTCTAAAAATAAAATTACTGTTGATGTTGACTTCACTGGCAAAATCAGAGGTTCCTCGATCCAGCCCCAACCTCAGTCTTCTTGATAAGACTTGGTGTGAAAGAAGGATGGTCATAAAGGCCGTCTCCGTGCCGTTTCACTGAAGGATAACAATCTTTGGGCGCTTGTGACAGTCACCTCTATCGACCTCGTAACAATAAATGCCATAGACGATAGAGTTTCCATAGCCTTGCATACTTAAGTGAAAATCTTGCGCTGATTGGGAGATATACTCTTCGAACGTTGACATCTCGATAAAGGTCGCAATTCCTCATAAACTACGAACCGTAAAGTCCGATTCTGGACCTTATTAGCGAGTGTCTTAACAATCCAGTCCCAATCTAAAACCGCGTACGTCATATTAGGCCATATTATACTCTTGTACAAAAACAGCTTAGAATGTTTCCTCCTTCCAGTGTATATCTTCTGCATTACTGCCTGTTCTCCACCTACCGCTCCATCTTTTCAGAAGGTCTAGTGTCTCCTAAAGTCGTTGGGTTACAAAAGATGTCCTAAGGGGGTTGGACACCACCGCCGTGCTACTTACTGGATAAGTGTAGTAGAGGGTATGATTAGTATATCCAGACGTAAATATTGTAGAGCATTGAGAACGTAAAAGATTTATGGGACGCCGGCTCTAAGTCGCTTCTCCAATGGCCTAGCGCCACCGTACTTAATTCGGAACTTCCTTCCGGAGAGAAAGGACCAGATAAGTTGAACAATTGGCAGCGGGGTTGCAGTGAAGATCATCTTGTACACCAGCCCATGATGCCACATCGAGGAAAACTACAGTAGTGGTTTAATTCTTTGTATAACTATCAGTACTGCGTTTTACTGCTCGAAGAAGCTGAAGAAGTAATGGAGACGCAGGGCAAAAGTTAAACTAACTCTCCGGAATCAGTTGGAGATTTTCGACGGTTATCGATTAGTTATTCCACAACTTCCCCACGCTCTATAGGAGAAGTATCGACCGATAATCCTGGGAAAAGATCCGCTAACTTCCTATATTTGGGGACATAACAATATCCACCATCTTCCAAGAGCTTGGAAAGTGGCAAAAGCGAAGGATAGCATTGATGATGGTAAGATCGCCTTCTTAAAGAGAGTCTGCAGAACTCGGTTCGGGATTTCATCCGGGCCGGGTGCTGGACGACTTCTTTGTAGGTTTCTAAGCCTAGGTGTTCGTGGGGCACCTACCTCCGAAAACAATCCACGAAACGGTCGACGTGGTCGAGGTGGTCAAGGCCAGCGTCGTAGTTGAGAATGTACTGACGCTCCTGGTCGTTAATGAAAACCTCAGCTTTGTCTAGGGCAGTGTAGGCGACGTCTTGTTCTCCTTGAATGGGCGGTGTCGGTGTTGTGTAGTTTGCACGAGTTTGACCATCCCCCAGGTGCTGTTATCTACCACGGCTAGTGCCTCCGACTTGCTTTCTCAGGCGACATTGCGATATTCTGCGACGGTGGCCTTGATCTCTATAGCGATTCTGCGGTACTCTTGCACATCCGTAGTATCCAGTGATTGCTGCACCCACTTCTTCTATCTAATCATCCCTTTCAACTTTGGAAGTAGCAAATCTCTTCCATTTCTGGCACGGACGGGATTAATGACAAAGCGGATGGATTCTTAGATGCAGACAGATGGTGTCTCGTCTCCTCCAGATCTTTACTAAAACGAATTATATAAATAAGTCCCATGATCTGTCCCAGGTGGACGATGGGGACCGGTTATAAGACGCAAGAACGGAAAAGGACATCGTCTACTCTATCACAGATTTCCATGCTGAGGAGAATCGGAATGTTATTGCTGTCCAGCGTCGGCTGTGTGAGGAAAGACGTACGAGCAATCGATGAGAATGTAGTGCATTGATTGAAGCGGTCCCACCATTACAAGGCTGCAGAGCTAAACAAATCCATACAGCTATTGGTATTGGTCATTCAGCTGTTCCACGAGGAATACTTGCCATTCAAGTCTCCTGCCAAAGGCCATCGCAATGTCCTCCTCGAAGATAATCTCCAAGTCTTCAAAGAGAAAAAGACACTCGTGCAACGAAGAGTTATACGCGGATATGTTATATAACTCCCTAGTCTGCAAGCAAATGGCAGTGGCCTCCAGCTGCTCGGTGGCCGGGAGCGGTACTGGATAATGTTTCAGAAAGGAATTGGCGAAGATTGATATTTCACTCTTCCTGGCTAGTTGACAGTCGTGTTGGTGGTAGATATAATTTGGGACTCTGACTACATCTTCGCCCTTGAGGTAAGACTCCTGGGCCAGGACCATGTCCAAATTATATCTACATGCAAACTTTGGGAGCTAATCCTTCAAGGAAGCAAGTCGTATATGAATAAGACAAATAGGCTGTCTATCCATAAAGCGGTTGAAAATGGCGACATGTCAGCATTATACATTAGTTCTCCAATAACATTCCCGAGGTTGGCCTCTTTATAAACAGGACAACCTTTATAGCTCGCAGGATGGTTACAGCTCACACACGTAGCGTTTTTGTATTTTTCTTTGAGTTTGCATTGTACAATAAGGTGCATCCCAGTACACTTCGCACAACAAGGAGACCTGTTGTAAACATTTCTGTGTCCACGTTTCTGAAACCTTGGGGAAGTTTGTTAGCGCAGATGGAAGGACATATATTTTACCACGGAAACATAAGTCTGTAGATAATGTATATGTTTTTATTGTCAAATGGTTTTAGATCTACAATAAAGAGGCTAACTCTTTTTTCGTGTCGAATTGATTTACGTTTCATACATTGGTTGCTGTGTGTCTGGGTATTTCTAGTTTCTCTTTTATTCCGCTAATGTTCATGGATGAATGTGAGTTCCTAAGAAAAACTCGAAAGTTGCTTTCTTGTTTAATCTTTTTTATTATACCTTTAGTTTTTAGTGTGTATTTGTAAAGGTTCTTCTTTTGATAGAGCCTTTAGTAAATAGTCGTCTATAGTTATAGTGTCTAAAAATTTAATTAAAGGCTCGCTCGGTGGTTTTAAGACTCAAGACAAATATCGAAAGAAATTTAGAGACTATTTTTCCAATAATCAATATATATATAACCAATACCTTGTAAATTTAAAGTGTTTGTTCTGATCTGTTTGTATTTTCTTGTAGTCTACGTTATTTAGTATTAACTAAAGAGTTTTTCACCGTTCCCACTAAACCAATCGTCTCAAACTTCCTTATTACCCTTGGAACTGTAGATTTGTTAGGTGCTTCATTTCTCCCAGAGCCAGCATGGTCCCGTGGTTGAGGGGTGGACTGCAATGCTGACAGACCCGGGTTCAATTCCCGGTGCTCTATGATGCTTGGCGGGTAGCCTACTCAGCCACTATAAATAATTGAGTACCTGCGTTTGCTTCGAAGAAGGGGTAATAATGGCGGTCGTCTTAAGGCGCGGTGCTTGCCACATCGCCCCGCATCAGAGATGGTGCGCAACGACCGGGCAGAGAGAGCAAACATATGAGAGCCTTAACCTCTCACTTCGCAGGCCGTGCTCCCACGCGAAGCGTACAACCTTACCATTATTATCATTATATAATTTCTCCCGAAAATCATGTGACACTTTCACCGCTTTGGTGAAATGTTTTAACAATAACAACACGTTTCATGACAAAAAAAATGATGTACTAGAAAAACAACTGACGCTAAATTAATCATAGTGATAATATATAACAAAAGGCAAAAACGGACCTACTCTTTATAGAACACCCTTTACTATCCTCCACTAAATCAAACTAAAACATTAAATCCTGACTCTTTTCTATAGCAGTCATTTATATTCAAGGTTGTTCTTAATTGCTTGTTCAATATCTTTTTATTTTATCATCTTCTAAATCGTTTAGTAACCTTTCCCGTATTGCTACTTATTGTTCAGTCGCTTTTTTTCTACTTTATCTTTAAGATCTAGATTTATTATATCATCCACCTTTTCCAATTGCTCCGTTGTGCAAATTTTGTTATTTACTGGTAATTTATTAAATAAAAGTTTTGCCTTATAATACTCATCTCTTCCACTGTTCATATGTCGTATAAGTATTTTTCTCTTCTTTATAATTTGTCAATTAAAACTATTATTATTATTTATTTTAGATTCATGTGTGATTTATTTGATTTTCCATCTAATTTTTCTTTTACATACCCCTTTTTCTGACATTTCAATTCGTTTATTTTGCGTCCTGTTTTCTTCAGTTTGTTCCAAATATTTACGTGTTTTATCCAGTCCTAACATCCCCAAAACGGTTAAAAATGCTATTAAGAGCATGGAAGCTTGTCGTATCAAACTGTCAAGAAGCTTATCGTCGCCAACTATAAGGCTGACGCCAAAAAGCTCTCCCCTTTCATCAAGAAGTATCTGAAAGCAGTCGTTGCGTCCAACTCTCTACTATACATAAAAGGCAAGGAAACGTCCGGATTGTTCGAGCTGCCTGGCGGCGGAGACTCTGGTAAGCAGTCCAAAAAATCAGCACAGGCAGCGACGGCAGGAAAGATAAAAGCGACCTCAGGCAAACGAGCGATAAAGGCAAAGGCGACGTTGTCTCCGAATAAGGTGGCGAAAGCAAAGAAGACGACCGCCGCGTTATCTAAAGGAGCTTGACCAACGTGAGTAATCGATACGTGTACGTTCTTCGTTTCACACTCTGGCTTAGAATGTCACGAATTCCATCTATATCGTCCGTCGTGTCGTTGTCTTCTTTCAAAAGTAAAAATAATCCACGCTGATAATAAAACCAATCCTCTTTCAGACAACAAACAAAAAGAAGATAAAATTTCCAAGATAAGCCTTCTTTTCGCACGTATCAACAAAACGCTCTATTAGAGTTACAAGTCATCTAATGTCTTGGTTGATGAAGCTATGATCTTCAACGTTTCTCATCGCTAAAACAATACACCTTTTAAATCATATAGGAGATGTACAAATTATAACGTCTTGTGTCTTAAAAATTTGCTATACACAAAGAAATAAATATGTGAATTTAAATGGCACAATAACAGTGAATTTTCCGGACTTGTAATGACATTCAGTAATCTCACTGTAGTAATTAAAATAAAGTTTATTCAATTATCACACAACAAAATACACTAAACATTCTCCAAGGATGAAAAAGAATAAAATTGAATAAAAAATAAAAATAATAAATCGAACTGTTTTCTATAGTTTCCAATACTTTTAAAAGTTCCCTTTAGAATCGATAACATCAATATTATTAAAATTTTCATTATCTACCCTCAATTTTCAAATCGAGACTCTTCGGTAGCATCTTCAGTTTATAAAATAAATATAACTATGAAAGTTACGACATTATTAGAAGAAAGGTCTGACCAAAAGTTGAAGGCGAGAAAACAGTTGCTCAACAAACAAATACCAAATGGTTCAAACACCCCAACGGAAGAAATTTTGAACTTGAAGACAAGCCTCTTTCTGGTCGGCCATCAAAGTTAAACGACGACGATTTGTAGACAGCTTTGGAAGATAAACCTTCATCAAGCAGTCGTGATTTGGCACCAGTTCTTGGAGTTTCGTCCTATCAAACTTGTTAAAGCACAACCTAACAAGCGATTCGAGAGCTGCCGTCAATTGCTCAACTAAGAGAAAGTTTGAGGAGCTGGACGGCGTCAAGATTCTTCTGCACATCCAGCCGACAATCCAGACGCTGCTCCGCCCGACTACGGACTTGTTCAATCAATGGAGTATTGCAGTAATGATGTGGGGTAGAGGTTCACGCAAGTAACCTCGCCGGCAACTCGTCAAACGAGGCAGGAGAAGTCCTGCCAACACGAGTACTATCGACAGAAAGGATTTGCTGCATCGATTTAGGTCCCGAACCTACGGAGACGTTAGACCACACGACGTTATCCCGTTAAAACTGTTATACAGTCTATACAATCCCTGCACAGAGGGCAACAGACGACGGTAACAGTAGCGATATGTGATAGAGGCTCGCCCAAGCGACCTCGACGGCTGCTCATCCAACGTGGTGGAGGAAACTCTACCAACACGAGTAGGGCTGCGTTTCACTCTACGACGCAGACTCATAAAGATGCTTCGAGTCACCCTATCTCGCAATAGTGTAACGGGCGCGAGAAGTGTCAACTGATGTAGAGTAGAGGCTCACGCAAGTGACCTCGACGGTTGCTAGTCCAACGTGGTAAAGGAAACTTTACCGACACGAGTGGGTAGTGCGCCTCACCCCGTGGCGCGTGAAACCCGTAAAACTGCTAGTAGAGCTATCCAATCCCACATTTGTGGGCAACAGATACCGCTAGACAGTAACAGGGGGGTAGAGATATCACGATAGTGACCTCGACGGATACTCATCAAACATGGTAAGGGGAACCTTACCGACACGAAGGCTAAGGGGAGGGCTTCCCGGTTCCCCCTCATTGGTGTTGGACTCTTAGGGGTGGTGGCACCGCTTTAGGAACAGGTGGGACTTGTTGGGCTTTGTGCAAGCATGCCCTTAAGCGGGGGAAGCCTTGGCCTGCCCCCACCGCTCGTCAATTATGTCCGGCCATAAATGTCGGACCCGGCGGGCGGAGCCGTAACACCTCCGGTACTCGGACTTGGTGAAATAGGAGCATAGTTCGGTTTCTGAACTTCCCGGCCTCGACTTGCACGATTGTCCGGGTGCATGCCTGTGTTGTGTGCGGACCTTAAATTGGTCGTACTGTAAGGAGGGCAGAACCTCCCGGTTCGTGTTTGGAGACTCGGCAATAAGGGTACTCGGTACCGCATCCAGCACCAGCAGGATATGGGGTTCATCTTTCGATGAAGTTAAAGAAGGGTGTCAAGAATTCTTTGATTCGAAAAAACCCAAATGGTACTTTGATTAGAACTTGCGAGGCGGCGACAAAGGTTTTTGGATAAGTGACACTCGTGAAGAAACAAATTACAAGTGAGTTTTCCAGCCGCCTCCTGTAATCGCCTACTCTAGATACCTTCAACCTTGAATTACCAAGCTCGACTTGTTCCTGAATATTTTGGTGATAACATTAGCTGTAAAAAACTTTAATTTAAAATTATAATTTATCTCTACCAAAAAAAACAAAGACACGATAACGTCAGGAACCGACAGGGAACGTTTACCTGTATCCGACTAATGACGTCATTGGTAGACCTCTACTACAGTTCCTACCATACAAATGGAAGAACAAAGAAATTCCACGCAATGTACGATTTCAACTACATTTTTAGACCTCCCTTCGGTAGCACTGCAGCCTCATCGACCTATTATACTTCTCTCGTTTTCTGTATAGCACCTTTTCCAGTATCTTCGTCAAAATTTATTAAGTTGCAAATCCTGCGCCACCTAAAAATGTAGATCACAACTCACATATAGCAATCTGTAACTATTTTCAGATGCACCAAATGAGTATTCTTAAATTTAAATAATTATTTGACCTAATATATAGGGTGATTAAAAATTTATTATTTACATAACCTAAAAGTGTTATCATCGAACCAACTATTAAGTAAGTGACTTACAGTTAATTCTTTTTAGAGTATCTTAGTTAAAATTTAAACTCTCTCTATGATTTTTGGTTCTAGAAAAAGACCTTCGAATTTTTCTGTACAAAAAAACAGCTACACGGATGTTAAGCGAAAATACATTAATTAGTAAATCACCAGCATGAGTTTATTAACCTTGAGTTGGCATGTTGCGATTGTTCGAACTCTTTGATAGTTTCTACGCTTAATTTTTCAGTTAACGGCAAGACTTTTGTTGAAACCACGCTAAAGCCGCCATTCAAACGTTTTCATGTTTCAGTTAAGCGATTTGAATAATACAACTGAACTTTCGAAATGCCTGGAAGTTCAAAGGTTATCGATAATGCTGCGTCGGCGCCCACGACACCCGGGCCTCCACGAAATTCCTTATCATCGATTTCCCGTCGCGTAGTCTTTCGAAGCGTGCCCGAGTCTTCCAGCAGCCCCAATCGGCAATCAAACCAGAACGAGTGGCAAGGCCGAACCGCATAGTAGGTGAGTGTCGCCTGTCAACGACTTCAGCCTCCAGGTAATAAAAGCGACTGCCTTGCATCAATTAGCATGCATTAGCCGGCGTGACTTCCACATTCACACGTTTCAGGTGTAAAGATGCTGTGGCATTAAAAGTGCAGCCACGATTCAAAAATTCCAGTGCGGAGAACTATGCCATAGAAGTGCAAGCGCCTGCCGTGACCGCCAGTGTGTTCCCAAAGGTACTAAATCGCGCCCCTAACCACCTAAACACAGCCCTAATTGTGCTGCAGCATGTGCGAAACTGAGACAGACCCGTCCAGCAAGTCTCTACTGGACATCAACATCAATGAGCCGCGCTACGACCAAGAGACCTACATAGGCAGGGCGAAGCACTTCTTCCAAGTTACGAACCCCCTAAACGTCCTCGCCAGCTCCAGCGCCCTAGAGAACGCTAAATGTATTGTGAATGCGCACAGGTAATAGTACGAATTATCATTTTAATGGCTTTTGAAGGGTTTGAATTTTAGGTGCAAACAACCCCTTCCAAACTGCCTCACGGAGGACGAACTATGGAGGGCGAAGGTGCTCTACGACTCCGCTTTCCACCCGGACACCGGAGAAAAGATGCATCTCATAGGTAGGATGTCCGCGCAGGTCCCTATGAACATGCTGATCACCGGGGGGATGATGTCTTTCTACAAGGGCGCCCCCGCTGTGGTGTTTTGGCAGTGGCTGAATCAGTCATTCAACGCCTTAGTGAACCACACCAACAGGAGCGGAGACGCATACATTAGCACGAGGTAGGAACAGCAAGGCTTTAGGCTATTAAGCGACCGGTCGTAATTATAAATAATTTAATTATCAGCAGCCGACGTCAGCTCTTGTGATATATATAATACGTAGGTGCTATCCAAACATTTTAATTTTATTATCTAATTAGAATGGAGCTGAAGATTTTTACTGCACGAAAACTTCAGCACAGAGACTTCACGTTTCGTCAGTGTTTTTTAAAATTCTGCAAAGAAATTGCTGTTACCTGCATCAACGCAAATGCGGCTGCATTATCGACCAGTGCTCGTATGAGACGGATTTTCGGAATTAGGTCGCTTTGTATATTTACCAGATAACATAAGTTGACATTAACTTGGCTGTATAGCCATTTGCATTAAATCGAGGCGAAATAGCGCAACCAAGATAATTCCGATTTTACTTCTCGCGTTAATTTTGTAACAGCTAACTGCAATGGTATCGGCGTAAAGTACATAAATGAGCCGCAAACATTTTATCTCCACTTTTAGCCGAAGTTGTTATATCTACCCAGCGATTGTGTGCACATACAAAGCAGAAATAATTTCTAGATTATAACTTTAATAGTTCGCTTTCTACGCATATGCGCTATCTTTCGGGGAGCTGCCAAATTGCACTTGAGAAAAAAGGGTATTTGGAGTTGGTAAAATCAACCAGACTTTCCTCGAAATCGGCCAAGTGATGCTGCATGGATCTGAAAGGTGGCAATCTGAAGGAGCAAAGTCTGGAGAGGATACCGGGTCTGATAGTCTCTTAACCCAGGTCGTTTTGGTGCATTACTAACACGCATCAGTTGCTCCCAGTAACGCACAACGGTTACCATTTCACCAGATAAAAGCAAATCATAGTGTACAATGCCCCGATAATTCCAACATTAGACATCAATATCTTTCTGGGATAGATAGTCGGTCGTACAGTTCTAGTCAACAGTTCACTTCACAGAATCCTCATAATAAATCCATTTTTCGTCGCAGGTCACAATCTGGTCCAAACAACGACGTAGCAATAGTATAGCGTCTGCTTCTGTTCGCATCTGATGGTACGTGGAAACCCAATAACATTGTGCAGAAACTCAAAAATGATTTGACGTGTTTTTTGTTGTTGTTGAGTGCCGTTTGATCTGTCTTCGGTAACACTGCAGCCTCACAGACTTATTATGCTTCTCTCATTTCCTTATAGCAGTTTTTCCAATATCCTTGTTCCTTGTACCAGTCTGTCCCATACTGAATAGTTGCTGTATTCTTTTGTATCCACTATTGGTTTTCCATAAATAGCTTGTCTCCTATGAGCTAAACCCTCACTCGCACAGGATATGAATGGCCATCCCTATTTCCCTGTTGCATTATCTGAAATTCAGGTCTCCGTTGTACAACCCTATTTGTTGAGCTGTCCTCTACGAAAACAATGTCCTGTAAGAAGACCTTTATTAGTTCGTAGCCGATTCCTGCCTTGTACTAACAGTTTGTTTAAGAGATGGTCCTTATACTTATATAAAGGTTTTTCCATATCTTTGTCTCAGTACATTTTTTCAGTCTCTTTCATGTTGTTTCCATTATCTCCACTCAACTTCGTATTGTACCTTTAGGTACTCCCAGAGCCAGTTCAGGGCTTATACATAAAGATAGTGGTCCTTTTTGTGCTAGCTCATTAGCTTTTTCACGGTACCCTGATAACCACAATAGAATTAACTTGTTGTGGTCCGCTAAAGCACTGAATTCATATTTTAATGCCTTCAGATATGTCTGACTGTCTATGAATATGTTAATTCGTTTATTTTGATAAGCTCTCAAATGATTTTACCTGGTGTACTACAGTATAGCAAATATCTCCACTTAAAGAAATTTTCCTTTTCACAGCAGACTCACGTTCCAGACCCGGGCTTTGATCCGTCTGTATACGAGATTATTTTTCCGTATCAGTCCCTACTGCTTATTTCATTCATATATTCAATTTCACAAAATTAACCTCGAAATGTATGTTGAATATGAATTTTGACGTCTCATAGCCAACGTGCCGCCACCCATATGTCCAATTTTCAGATACCCCACTCCCATATAATCTTTACGGATGGGTGCATTGCGCAGTCTATAAAGAGCCACTCTTGCCTCTCCCATGTTTTCAAAATAAAGAAAAGCAAGATCTAGCGGTGTCTCCAGTGCCGCTGTTGATGTTATTCTAATGGCATTGTTCACCATACCAAAGATAAGCATATGTTATCATTAATTTGTCCATCGTGGTGTATATCCAATATATCACTTTTGGTTATATATATATATATATATATATATATATATATATATATATATATATATATATATATATATATATACCTTATAACTTTATTTCTACTTCTCAGGGCCTAAGAGATCCCAGTACCTCTAAGTTTCTCCTTCTTGTGAATGCTACTAAATTCTGAAAGACTTATATTTAGTCCCTATACATCTGCCCAATTTGTAATCAGATTTAAGGCTCTTTGCATGCGCTTCCTAGCTTTATTAATAAATTTTCTTTGGGATAATATGACTAATAAGCCATCTGCATATAGTGCTCTATATCCCTTCCCATTAAGTATCTTCAACAGCTCGCCCATTGCAAGGTACCACAGTAGAGGAGACAGAACTCATTTTGAACATCTTGCAATACATTAGGGATACAAAATAAAAAAAGGGTTCATAAACTGAGTTGAATTTTCCCACTTGATTTTTACCACTAATAATAACCATTCCAAGTACATAAATGTTCAAGTGATAGCGTTAATGCACACATCGCATATGAGGTCGCAAAGCAAGTTTTTACTTTTACTTTTCAATTTGAGTAAGGAACATGAAAATAACAAATAAATTAACAAAAAGACAAAAAAGTAACAAATGCAGATGTGTTACTAGCTTATAATGGTTCATAATTTAATTATAACCAAATTTATTATCCATATTACAATTCTATCCAGGCAATAAATACCAAAAAACAATGCTTATACAAGATATATTAACAGATGACACACAAGTACCACAGTACTACAAATATCAACAACAGTGTGAACCAATACATAGTGGCAACAACTTTTCAACAGTAAATTAACCAGCCTGAGCTTCACCGCAGATGTCAAACAATACTCAACACTTCTACAGGATATCCTCAACTAGTAATGATGAAAACTCAAAAGCAAAAGTACAACAGTACAAGAGAAGGAAAATAAATCTAACCCACAGCCAAAATTCAAGTAGAAAATAAAAATCTACGTTTCCCTCCAATCTTTGTATATACGGCAAGGCTCTACATCTTAGGTGGGGGCACAGCCTGTGAACTGGAAAGTTAAGACTTCTATATGTTCGCCCTCACTGCCCGGTCGTCGCGCACCATCTCTGATACGGGACAATATGACAAGCAACGAGCCTTAGACGCGTATTACCCCTTGTTTGAAGTGAACGCAGGTACTCAATTATTTTTAGTGACTGAGTAGGCCACCTACCAGGTATCTGAGCCCCAGTAATAAACTCAGCTCTAACCATAGCGTAGCCAAGAGTCTCCACAGCATAGCCTCCACCGCGCAACCACACTAGCGCTCAATATTTGTATATAGAGTAATAAATTACAAAAAAATGATAAGCAAATTAACCAAAAATATAGAACTTTACAGTGCAAAAACTCAGACTAACTGATAATACAATAAAAATTAACTGTTGTATGCCAGACACTCACCAAACTCACATGGCTATTCTTAAGCAGCTGCATCATACAACTTAAACAAAATAAGATTGAACAAGATAAAGATAAAGAATGAGTGCAAGAACTTAGGTAACAAAAAATGTATTAATTTATTTTTCATTGCCTTGACACATGGGTGGCAAGCACCATTGTTCAAAGTGAAGGTAAATACTCAATTGTTTTTAGTAGCTGAGTAAACCACTCGCCAAGCATCTGAAACTCAGGATAGAACCTGGGTCCATACATATCACAGCCGTACGCCTCAACCGCTTGACAATACTGATACATATTTTTAAAGTGCAAAGAATCTAAAATCAAATAATTATAATAGAACCACCTAAAAGTATTTCAGTAATATTGCCACACATTGGCACAGACCTTACGTTTGTATAAGATGTGAAGGGTCACGCAGCACAAATAGCTGTAAAAATAAAGATACGCCAGTTAAATGCATTTTATGCAATAGCCCCCACTCGGTTAATTATAAAGGTTGCGCATTCTACTGCGGTAGAACTAAAAAAGCTAAATAGTGTTAACAATGAACTTAACGAGGAATAAAATTCACCAGCAGTCATCCATCCAGCAAACCAAATTCAAATAACACGCATACAAGAAACCTAAATTACGCAGTCGCAGTGAAAGAACAAAGAACCAGAAAACAAAATACTCTAAGCTCAAATCTAAGAAGGGGGAACAATGAACAAATCATAAAATATGCCTCCACCATTCTGGGCAGATATCTAAAAGAGTTTAAGTCTATATTTACATGCTTACAACTTTGATAAGTAAAATTCACCAATTTTCTTACAACATGTGAAATGCTAATAGTCTTCTATAACACAAAATGAAAGTTGAAATACCTATTCCTTCATCACAACTTAGTGGGCTTCATACTAGAAAGGGAAACTCATTTCACAGACAAATATATAAATTACATAACCAATCATTCAAAAAACATTGCACATATTGAAAAATACTATCAACCACATCAAACCACCTAAGTATGAAACTAACCACTTACAAGTCGGTTATCAGAGTAAAATGCTTTCATACGAGTTACCTATTGCAGTAGTTTATTGCCCACCTCGACACAATCTTAAAAAAAAAAGAACTTGAAAGACTTCGTGCAGACATCCAAATTTATTTGTAAGTGGAAACTCTAATACTAAGCATACCTTATAGGGATCCCGTCTAGTTACAAAAAAAGTAGATAACTGCCAAATCTTGTACAGGATAAAACTACTCCTTACTATCAACAGGTGCTCCAACTATTACCTAACCAACCCTAAATAAAGTTCCAGGTCTTTTTAGACCTCTATGTTGCTAAAGGGGTCTTCCCAGCGCACATAGATGTTATCCCAAGTTATGACCGATCTTCTTACCACTCACCAGCAATAGAAAACATTAGTTGTTATGCTCCCCATTTAAAAACAACCCTTAGACCACACAACAAAAACACAAAAATAATGAAAATTAAACCTCAAAAACCCAGGTAAAATAACATGCACAAACTTCATTAATCAACACCCTCAACCAGGCCGTTCAACATGCCACACCTCACACAATATTCAAAAAAAAAGCATAATATAATAGATAATAAAGATAATAAATAATAATAGAGATCAAGAAAAAAGGAAGACTAGAGCAAAGTTCCATCGTATTCATGCGACTGATAATAAAACTATACTAAAGAACCAGTTAAAACAAAAAATTACAGAAATGGGAGATAAGTCACCTCATGAGTATTACTAACCCCAACGGTTATGATACTTCAATATGAAAACCTATAAAACATTAATAAAAGCTAAGACACGTATCCCCTTTCGCAACGCAAGAACACATCAACGATGGGCTAGAAGTAAGGAGAAAAATCCAGTATTGTTTGCAGAGTACTTCACTAAAATATGTACAGATACGACATAGCAAGACAACTATATATAAGACTATTTACAGCTAACGCTATTTTCGTTTTCTCAGCCATTTTCTCCACTCCTTTTTATTTTACCAACCTCCGTCTTCCAATCCTCTTTTCTCCATGGCCGCATCCACTTTATTTCTCCACGAACTCCTGGATCTGCCTCTTCTTCTTCTCCCCATGGGACTCCAATACGTTCTTTTCTTAATCTATCTGCTAACCTCACATCTTCCTACATGACCTTACCATTGTAATCTTAGGTCTTCTATTCTGTTTATTGCATACTTTTTGATTCCCATTCTATCCCTGATCTTTTCATTTTCATTTGATATTCTGTCTGTCCGAACTACTCTACAGCATCTTCTCCAGTACTCCATTTCTGTTATTATTTTTTATTTGTTTTTCTTATTTAATACCCATGTTTCTATTCCATAGGTCATTATACTCTCTATCGTTGTCTTGCCTGTATATATTTGTTTTGTCTTTTTTGTGATACGGGTATTCCAGAGAACTGAAATGGGTTTTTTAATACAAGTTCTGGTTCTAGACCTTAATTCTTCTCCCGAGTTTGCATTTTTAGATACTATTCATCCCAGATATTCAAATTTGTCGTTATGTTTTCATCTACCTCTCAGTTGCCAGTGTCATCTTCTCTTGTAGTTAAGTATTCTGTTTTTTAGATGTTAATGTCAAAATCAGATTTAATGTGTCCTTCAATGAATGTTCTAATGCATGGAACCAAGGTCGTACTCATCCTATGGCTGCCTGGTCGTCCACAAAGCTTAGGATATATAAATAATCATCTCGTACTGGGACTCCCATTCCTCTGCATTTTTTTTCCAATGTTTAAGCGTTAGATAAAGTATGAAAAATGACGATGACGATGAGCATCCTAAAAGCAGACCCTTCATTATTTAAAATGTTAGCCTAACTTTTGTCGCCGTTTGATCGTTACCATATTGTTTTTATAAAGGTTTATCCACAGCTTTAATCGGTTCTTTATGTCTTCCCATTTCTTCTATCGTCTTCCACAGTTTTATTCTAGTTATTGAGTCGTAATCTTTTGTGATGTCTACAAAAGCCGTATATACTTCTTAATGTGTATATGTGATCGAGGAATGATTTTCCTGCTGTAAAGCTTGGTGGTCTCCAATTTTATCTTATATGTCGTCTTCTATTTTCTTTTTCATAACTTTTTCGCATAATCTTTCCATAGTCGAGATTATGTTAATGCCTCTGTAGTTGGAACACCTGCGAACCCTTCTTAAAGATGGAAATTATGTAGGCTTCCGTCCACTCCTCTGGCAATTCTTCTCCATTTATAGCCCTCCTGAACATGTCTGCCAACATTATGTAGAGCTTCTCTGAACCATACTTAATCATTTCGCTTACGATTCCTCCTGGTCCCACTGACTTCTTATTTTTTAATGTTTTTACTATTTCTTTCACTTTGTATTTCTATTTGTGCAGGCCCGCTATTATTTCCTGTTGTGTCACTATTTCTTTGTAAGAACTGTGGTCTTTTCTCTCATTCTTCTTGTTTTATGAATTCTATATGTGCTTTTTCTCTTGTATTTGTTTTTAATGCCCTAATTGTCTTCCACGATTCTATACTTCTTACTTCCCCAGTATATTGTTCTATATTCTGACATGTTCTTTGCTATTTATCTTTTTTTTTCTTTGTTTATGAGCCTTTTTGTTTCTCTGTTATTTTCTTTATATGCTTGCTAATCTTCTATTTTCGTATTCCGATATTTTTCGTACGTAGCTTTTTTCTCTTGTATTACTTTCCTTGTTTGTTCGTTGATATCTTTGTATTGTATATAATGGGGTTCTCCTTCTCCTAGGACTTCGAAGGCTGCCTCTTTGATGTTCTTGATATGTTATTTTTCTTCCAGTGTACCGTAGTGGAATTCAATTAGTTTGTCATCCAATCTTCTTTTATACAATTCCCTAATTATTTCATCATTGAAGAGGTGTATTTCAGTTTTCCTCTTTCACTTCCGGTTTTAACTTCTTTCACCTTTTTCTTTGTTTCTTTTCCAGCGTCCTTTCCACTTACGTGACTGTGCCGTGAGAATTCCATATATGATATCAGAAGCTTATGATCGGTACTACATTCAGCATCCCTTTTAACCCTCACATCTTTTCTTTTAATAGTCACGTTAATATTAACCATGATATGGTCTATGATGGACCTGATGTTTCGTGTTGTTCGTATCCATGTATATTTATGGATGTCCTTATGTTTGTAGAATTCATTAGTTATCTTAAGCTCTTCTGATTCTCATAGTTCAATTAGTCTTTCTCCATTGTCATTAACAAACCGTCCTACTATCTACTATTGTTTGTTTTCGCTCCTGTTCTTCGTTTAGGTCACCTGTTATAATTATTTTGATTATTTTTTACTTTTTCTATTTGTTCTTTCAGTTTAAAAAAAGCTCTCCTTTTCCATTATGGTGCTGTCGTCTGTTAGAGCGTATGCTTCAATAATTATAATTTCTCTTCTGAAGGCTTTTAATTCTACTTTTATTAATCGTTCATCAATCGCTTCCCAAGATGTTAACGTCTTCCTCCAATTTTTCTTGATTCTCATACCCACTCCGAACTATCTTCTCTTTTCCTTATTGAGTCCGCTCCAACAGTTAATGTACCATTTGTACCTCCTATACCGGTTCCTTTCTTTTGTTTAGCTTATGACTAGGATATTGATATATTGCTTTCCTCAAATTCTCATATAACTTCGGTGTCTTTGGTACTCCAGCCTTGTATATTCCACGTTCCACAAACTAATTGTCTTTTTGGATCTTCTTTTTCTTTCTCTTCTTGTTTTGGTTGAGATTTAAGCCAGGTTTTGCTAAACCACTTAACAACAGAATTACCCTCTCCCCATATCTTAAGAACAGAGCCCTTCCTCGAAGGTGTGGATTATCACCTGGCAATGTTTTCCTTATTTTGATTTTTAATTCTACTTTCGGTGTTTAGCATTTGGTTTTTTCATGTGTTAGGTTGCTAAATCCTAATTCCACAACCCTCCTCCTTTATCCGGGCTTGGGACCGGCAACATTGCCCCTAGAGCCAATGCAGGCGGAGTTACATCCCTAAGAGCAAACCAGATATTAAACTCTTTACTATAAAAGAGGTCGAAAGGAGATCGTGGTAGATAAAGTGACACCAAAAATATTAAAGAAGGTATCAAGTAAAGACTTAATCTTACTTATGTATGTATATCTGCTATGTTATCATAAGACAAAAATGTTGGCCTAAACAACTAAAAACTGTCGAAATAACACTAATCTTCAAGCCTCGGTAAAAAATCATTATCTAAACTGGGGCGAATTTAGAAATTGAGTCAGTAAAGAGGTATCAGCGCAACTTACAATCAAATGTAGAGTACCTCAAGGTAACACATGGGGTTCACTACTCTACATTCTATATACAACAGGCCTCCAACAAATGAAAATACAACAATGACCACCTTTGCTGATAAGACAGTAATTCTCTTCTTTATAGGACAAAATACAAAAATGGACATTAAATGGAAAACTAAAATCAACAAGACATTTTACTTTAAGAAAGAAAATGACAATCAAATATCTTTATCTGCAAGCACAAGATAATTAAGAATACATTTAGACGACAGACTAACGTGCAAAAACCCCAAACAGATAAATTTGAAGATTTAAAAGATATGGTTAATGGGACGAAAACCAAAGCTCTTGTCAAGGAACAAAATCTTACTATATAAAAGAATGATTACATCAATTTGGCTATCCGGGGCCAAACTTTGGAGATGTCCTAGTAAATCAAACTTGGCAATAGTTCAAAGAAGTAAATTTAAATACTAGGCATGATCAAAAACGCATCCTGATATATCTCCAATCAACCAAGCCACAAATATATTTGATTTCCCTACGCAAAGGACCCTATAAAAGAAAAAACGTAAGACATCACTTAAAAAAACATCTAAATACACCATTACACTCACTACTTGAAGTACCTGAAAGAAGGATAACAAGAACTTGTGTTGGAGAAGGCCTTACCAAACCAATCAAGAAGAATTATAGAACTGTTGTAATGCTAATTGCTAATAAATGATATTAAAAAAATAAATTGCGCACTTAATAGAAATTTATTACAATCTCACCAGATAAAAACCTTGACTACAATCTAGTTAGTCTCAACAATAGAGGCTGCAAACTCTTTTCTTACATCTCTAGTAACTCTACCCGTCAAGAATTAATTTATATTTCCTTTTCTAAACAAATTATAAGCCGAAGTTTATACAATTAAACTTCTTTTCATCTTCGTTAGTTGTTTCCAATACCAAGTAATAGAAATGTTAACTGTGCTAAAATAAAAGCTTCTGAACGACGTTCAATGTTGAATTCAGGACTCTGTTTGAATTTTATACCCCTTGACGTCGAATAAACTGAACTAGAACCCCGAATTAGCCAACACCTGTACTCTTTTAAAAGACCCATCATGGGAAGGGGGTGAACAGGCGCTATTGCCACCCATCTTTAGTTTTTTTTAAGATTAAAACATTCAGATTATGTTAATCAGACTAAAGATACTTGCATTTCTAATTTTCTAGGAAGACTCCATTGAATTTACGTTAAAAATTACTTACGTACCCAAACACATATAAATTCGCTTTGGGAAAAGCACTATCCTATTCAATAAATTGGAAAAATTAAAATTGGTAGCATTCCAGACAGTTTCTCTATTCGATTTAAATCGCGGCTGCTCGTTTGAGTAGCTGCATGTGGATCTTCATCTGCCCAAGCTTGCATACATTGCTGTTTTTTTTCACAAATGTCTATTAATTCAATATTATTGTTAAGGAATAAGACAAATTGTTATTTATTGATAAAAACGTGATAAAAATGATGATTAAACCTAATCGGTATTTGTCAGTTTCGTTAATTAAACATAACAATGTCTGCTGATATTTACGCCTAGATAAAAGAACGTAAATAATGCAAAGATTAAAAACATCTTTAATCACCTTTGACCATATTATCAACTTTAGTACACAAGTTTTTCTGGACCTGCAGTAGATTACAGCTTATATTATTCTTTTGAAAAGTTATTAATTGGGAGGGGTGCAGTGCCAGTAACGCCGAAGCCTTAGGTTTCTTTTCAGCAGGTTTTCTCTTATTAGAGTTTCTCGATAGTTGACTCTCTCCAAAAGTATATATCTCTATCGAACTTTAGCTTTTGATCATCCTTAATTTTTATACTTTTGGTCCTATCCTTGCATACGTTTTAGAGGTTTTGGCTCGTTCTTCCTTACTAATGAGGTGGTAGTAGCGTGCGTATAAATCAAACATTGCGTCTCAACTTCCCCTCTCTCTACCTACCTACCTCATTACCTCTCTGTAGTTATCAATCTACTAATTAGTTTGATTCAACACCATTAGTAGTTTTCTTTTTTCTCTTCCATTAGAGCTTGACTTTCTCCTACTCTTTCTAATACCTCCATATTTATTATGTTGTCGATCCAATTTATTCCCAACATTCGTTTTTAGCACCACATCTGTAAGCTCCCAGCCTCTTCCTTTCATTAGTTGTTATCGTCCAATGTTCGCTTCCATAGAGTACTATGCTCTAAATTAATGTTTTCAAAAGTTGTTTTCTGTTCTGAATTGCAATGAGAAACTCTAGTTTAAACAATTTTGACCGCCCTATGTTGTCAAAGGCCTTTTCTAGGTCTATGAAAGCGATATACGTTGGTTTTCCTTTCATTATCCTCCTTTCTCCGATTACTCTAAGAGCTATTACCATTTCCTGTGTACCGCACTTCTTCCTGAAACCACTTTGACCTTCTGTTAGATTTTGTTCTAGAATTTTTTCAAGTCTGCGAAATATAATTTAGGTCGAGATATGTACTACCAAAATTATTGTACGGTAGGTTTCGCAATTTACATTTATGCCCTTTTTGGGTATAAAGATCGTAATTGTTTTTATGAAGTCTGGGAATTTTTCCAGCTTTATATATTTATTTATGTTAGCTTTGTAATGCATTTAATGTTTTTTCTCGTAAATTACTAATAATTCCTGTTGCTTTGCTCACATTCTAACCAAGTTACCATATCTCCTTTTTTATCTTCATTGGCCTGGTCTTCTGGTTCTAGAACAATTTTGCTCTTTGCTATTTTCACTGAACCGTTCTTCAGAGTGGCCTTTTCGCCTTTCGGCAGTTTCTTCGCCCTATTAATTAATATTCCTTCGTCTACGCATTCTGTTTTTATCCCTTTAAAGATTTTTTTATTGTCTCGTAGATTTGATTAACTTTTGCTCTTTAAAAAGGTTCTTCACAGTTGTCTCCTATAAATCTTTATTTTGTTTTGGTACACTCTCTATTGATTTTGGGTTTCCGTCGTTAATCTTCTTCAAATCGCAATATCTTATCCGCTATTAACTATGCATTGTCCTATAATGTTCCACATCTTATCTACGCCTACATCGTTTCGTTTTATATGTTGCTATCCTAAATCTATAAAAATTCTATTGTCCGATAATTCCTTCGTATCTCCTTGTTTGAATTAATCTATTTGCCATTTGCATTGCATTGCAATAATTACTAGATTTTAATCACCATCTACATCAGCGCCTGGATATAACTTGTTTTTTTTCTGATTTTTGAATATGTTTCACAAGTATAAAATCAATCTGATATTTCTGATATCATCAGTCATTTTCTATTTGTATCTTCTCCGTGAGTGATGGTCAAATAGTGTGTTTATTTTACTAAATTGTGCTTTGTACAAAACTGTATCAGACGGTTACTCCTTTAATTCCTTCTCCCTTCCACTCTTTCGCCACTAATGGCATTCCAAGCCCCCATTAATATTAGGTTCTCCTCTCCTTTGACGTATTATTTCATTTATCTTCATACACTTCTGCCACTTCGCCATCATCATAGGCATTTTGGTTTTCCAACTATTTTTACCCGTATCACTCTTTCACCTTTGAGGATGTAACCTCTCTCTTTTTTGCCTGTTCCTTTTCTCGCAATAACTCCTTCTCTAGTTTGTCAACCAGCTATATCGCAGTATTTTCTCGTTGCTTTCCGCGTCAATACCACCTACTGATTTTGAAAATAAGACAAGGCCAAATATTTTCGACCAAACGCTTTCATACTCATGCCTAGACTTAATCAATCGGTAACGATTTTCACAGAATGGGTAAGAAAATAATTTATTAGTAGTCTGCTTCCAATTCTAAATCCGGAATTTGAAAGGTGCTAGACAAAGTTTTCCTAAAACTTATATTTTCTATCCCTATTCATTACTCATTAAAACAACAACACCTATAAAATGAAACACCCAGTTAGAGATCAACAATACCACAATGCTAATGTAATATCTTCAATCGACCTTCCTCTCACTAGAAGGGCCTACATATCGTAATTAGTAACGACAATATGGTAACGGTTGACTCTTCTATCGGTTAAAAAATGTCTTCCCTGCTGTTTTTAGATCATAGACTATAGCACAATAATATCACAATGACGCGACTAGCAAGTTTGGATTTTGACATCATTTCATTTTACTGGTACAAAGCCATCCAACCCTATGACAATTAGTAACATCACTAATACAACATGTGTGGAATTATCTAATAGCACCTCAGTAATGGCTAGTATGCAATCTATGGAATTGAAGTTTCAAAGCCAACAAAGAAAGCTGCAGCTCACATCAGCGATTGCCCTCCTAATTTTAGAAAAGTCAACATCTTGGTTGCACTTTTTAGCTCATCCAATCTAAGCTACCAAATCCCACAAGAGTGTGAATAACGGACGCCCGGAGCATCAAATAATGTAGAGTAAAACCTTACGCGAGTGACTTCAATGACTGCTGGTCAAACGTGGTCAAGAAAGACTGCGCTTTACCTCACAACGCTTTGTCGTAAAACAGATACCGTCCAACAGTAACAGATGGAGGAGACTCGCGCAAGCGACCTCAACGGCGACTCGTCACACATGGGAAGGAAAACCTTAACGACTAGAGAACTAAGGAGTAGGGAAAACCCCGCTCGAGGTGGCTACTCAATCCCCTTTAGGGGTAGTGGCGCCACTTAGGGAGCAGTTAGATCTTCCTTAGTCATCATGTCAAACATGTCCTTAAGTAGGGGAAAGGTTTGGCCTGGCCCCACCGTTCAACTATAGTAATCAAACACAGCGCACGACGCCATAACATCTCCGGTACTCCGCTCTGATAAAATACAGAGAGAAAATCGGCTTGCACAATTGTCCAGGTGCACGTTAAGCGCCAACCTTAAACTAGCCGTGCTGTAAGAAGAATAGAACTTTAATATCCTGTTAATAAATCTCTCTATTTAATATTATTAGTTGACTCTGTCCTCCAGGCACTATACCAATACCACTAATAACAGTAACGTCACAAGCTACTACACTAATAAAATTGCATTATAGAAACTGCTGTAATATCATCAAAAGTACATTAAGGACGGTAGAGAACTGCTTGATAACATCGTAATCACTAAGATTACGATATTATCACTAAATACATAAAGTTATAACTAGGTTATAATGAACACACAAATGCAAAAGAGTCTTCTGCGTCTTCCAAACAAAAGAATGTTACCCGAAACTGAAACATCATGAATCTCTTCAAACGGCAGCTACACAAATTTTTCAGGGTGTTTCACACAAGACATATCACATAAAACACAAATATATGACTTTGGACAAATTTGCACTCATTATTACATCGCATGTCAAAAAAGTGCGGTGAATGTTATCGAAGAACAAATAAAATAAAAGATACAAACAAATTATCTTTATCGATCTTCAAGATAGTTATCACTCTTCACACTATACTTTTGGCAACGTCTATAAAGCTTCTGTAAACTGTCAGCAAAGGCCTTTTAGGAATCCATCGCTGAACCACTATCACATGTTCTTAAATTCTCGCCATATCTACAAAACCTTTCATAACGTAGGCGAGAAAACAAAAAAATCCGAAGGAACCACCATATCAGGGAAGAAAATAGATATTCTGCTCACACATGAAATCTCCATAGGTTCAATTTGTACGGCATAAACCGGAACATAACTTCCAATTACCTAAATCTACACGAAATATGGTGCATGCCATGGTCTAATGCCTAATTTCCCTGTCATCAATTGTAGAGTCAGTCATCAATCTTGTTCAAACATACATATGTCTCACTCGTTAAATCATGTCTAAGTTTCTACTAATCGATTGCCCTATTACGCCGCATCTTTCACCGGCCACATTCGACTACCTGTGGCGGGCTTACTCTAACGGTCACGCTAGATGGCGCTCCTCTGAGTGTCGTTATGTAGCCATGCGTATCATACCGCACCATTCGCCAAACTTTTTAGACACGCCTCGCATCCTATTTCATCAAAAAAAAATTAAAAAAAAACCCAAAAAGGGGGAAGGGGAAAAAAAAAAAAAACCCTTTTTAAAAGGGGCCCGGGAAATTTCCCAAAAACCCCCCCCTTTTTAAAAAAATTTGGGGGGGTTTTCCCCCCCCTTTCCCTTTTAAGGGCCCCCCAAAAATTAAAAAAGGGGCCCCAAGGGTTTTGGGGGCCCCGGGGGGGCCCCGGAAAATTTTTCCCCCTTTGGGGGGGGGGCCCCCCCCGGGGGAAAAAAAATTTTTCCCTTTGGGGAAAATTTTTTTTTGGGGAAAAATTTATTACCAAAAATTTAAAAAAAACCCCAAAACAAAAAAAAAAAAAAGGGGGTTTTAAAATTCCCCGGAAACCCCGGAAATTTAAAAGGAAAAAAAAAAAACCCAATTTTCCCCCCAAATTTTAAAAATTTTTAAAAATTCCCAAAAAAAAATTGGGGCCCCCCAAAAAAAAATTTCCCAAAAAAATTTTAAAAAAAAATTTTTTTTTAAAAAAAAAAAAAAATTTCCAAAAAAGGGACCTAAAAAAAAAAAAACCCCTTTCGAAAAAAATTTTTTAAAAAAAGGGGGGGGTTTAAAAGGGAAAAAAACCCCCCCGGGGCCCCCTTTTTTTAAAAAAAAACTTTGGGGGGGGGGGGTTTAAAAAAAATTTTGGTTTTGAAAAGGGGAAAAAAAAAAAAACCAAAAAATTTAAAAACCAAAAAAAAAATTTTAAAAATTTTTTAAATTTTTAAATTAAAATTTTTTCCCCAAAACCCGGGGAAAAAATTTAAAAAAAAAAATTTTTTTTTCCCCAAAAAAAAAAAAACCCCAAAAAAAATTTTTTTAAAAAAAAAAAACCCTTTTTTTTTTTTAAAAAAAAAATTTTAAGAAAAAAAATTTAAAAAATTTTTAAAAACCAAAAAGGGTTTTTGGGGGGAAAAAAAAAATTTTCCCCAAAAAAAAATTTTTTTTTTCCCAAAAAAAACCCCCCCAAAAAATTTTAAACCCCTTTAAAAAAATTTTTTTTATTAAAATTTTTTTTAAAAAAATTTTAACCCCAAAAAAGGAAAAAAATTTTTAAACCCGGGGCCCAAAAAAAAAATTTTTTTTGGGGGTTTTCCTGGGTTTTTAAAAAACCCCCCCAACCGGGGAACCTTTAAAAAAAATTTTTTTAATTAACCCCCTTTGTTTTTTTGGGGGGGGAAAAAAATTTTTTTTTTTTTAACCTTTTTTAAAAAATTTTAAAATTTAAAAAACAAAAATTAAAAAAAATTTTTTAATTTAAAAGGGGTTTTTCCCCCCTTTTTCCAAAAAAAGGGGGAAATAAATAAAAATTTTTTTTTTTTCAAACCCCAAAAAAGGGGCCCCCCCGGGGGGGCCCCCAAAAAACCCCCAAAAATTTTTGGGCCAAAAAAAAAAAAAAGGGGAAAAGGAAAAAAAAAAAAACCCCCCCCAAAAAAAACTTTGAAATTTTTGGGGCCCTTTTCCCCAAACCCCCAAAAAAAAAAGGGGGGAAAAAAAAATTTTCCCTTTTTTTGGGGGGCCCCAAAGGAAATTTTCCTGGGAACCCTTTTCCCTTTTTTCCCCCGGGCCCAAAAAAACCCCCAAAAAAAAAATTTTTTCCCCCAAAAAAATTTTTCCCCCCCGGAAAATTTTTAAAAACCCCAGGGAAAATTAAAAGGGGGGGCCCCCCCCCCCAAAGGGGGAAAAAAAAAAAAAAATTTTTGGGGTTAAAAAAAAAATTCAAAAAGGAAAAAAAATTCCCAAAAAAAAAAACCCCCTAAAAACCCTTTAAAAAAAAAAAAAAGGGAAAAAAAATTTTAAAAAGGGGTAAAAGGGGTTTTAAAAATTTTGGGAAAAAAAAAATTTTTCCCAAAATTTTTTAAAAAAAAAAAAAAAAAAAAAACCCAAAAACCAAAAATTTAAAAAGGGGGGTTTAAAATTTTAAAAAATTTTCCCAAAAAAAAAAAAAAAAAAAAAAAAAAATAAAAAAAAAAATTTAAAAAAAAAATTAAAAAAAAAAAACCCCCTTTGGGAAAAAAAGGGGGAAAAAATTAAAAAATTTTTGGGGGGGGGAAATTAACCCAAAAAAAAAAAAAAAGGGAAAAATTTTTTAAAAAAAAAAGGGGGAAAAAAACCCCAAAAAAAAAAAAAATTTTTAAAAAAAAATTTTTAAAAACCCCTTTTAAAAAAAATTTCCAAAATTTTTAAAAAAAACCAAAAAACCCTTTAAAATTTAAAATTTTTAAAATTTTAAAAAAAATTTAAAAAAAAAAAAAAAAAAAAAAAGGGGGGAAAAATTTTTTTAATTAAAAAATTTTAAAAAAAAAAAAAAAACAAAAAAAACAAAAAAAAAAAAAAAAAAAAAAAAAAAATTTTTTTTTTTTAAACCCAAATTTTTTTAAAAAAAAAAAAAAAAAAAAAAACCCCTTTTTTTTAAAAATTTTTCTAAAAATTTTTGGTTTAAAAAAAAAAGTTTAAAAAAAAAAAAAAAAATTTTTTTTTTTTTTTTAAAAAAGGTTTAAAATTTGGGAAAAAAACCCCAAAAAAAAAAAAACCCCAAAAAAAAAAACCCCAAAAAATTTTTAAAAAAATTTGGGGGAAAAAAGAAAAAAAATTTTGGGGAATTTAAAAAAAATTTTTAAAAAAAAGGGAAAAAGAAAAAAAAAAAAAAAAAACCCCTTTTTTTTTAAAATTTTTAAAAATTTAAAAATTTTCAAAAAATTTTTCCCAAAATTTAAAAAAAATTAAATTTTTAAAAAAAAAAAAAAAAAACCCCAATTTTTAAAAAAATTTTAAATTTAAAAAAAAAAAAAAGGGGAAAAAAAAAAAAGGGGTTTAAAAATTTTTAATTTTTTAAAATTTTTTTTCCCTTTAAAAAAAAAAAATTTTCCTTTCCTTGGGAAAATTAAAAATTAAAACCAAAAAAATTTAAAAGGGAAAAAAGGGTTTTTAACCCAAAAAATTTAAAAAAACCCCCAAAAACGTTTTTTAAAAAAAAAAAATTTTTAAAATTGGTTCCCCAAAAGGGGAAAAAATTTTTTTGGGGAAAAAAAAAAAAACCCAAAAATTTTGGGGCCCCTTTTCCTTTTTTAAAAAACCCCTTTTTTGGTTTTTAAAAAAAAAATTTTTGGGCCCCTCCCAAAAAAATTGGAAATAAAAAAAAAAGGGGTTTTTTTTCCCCCTTTTGGAACCAAAAGAACCAAATTAAAAAAACAAGGCCAAAATTCAAAATTTCTAATCAACCTTTGAAAAGGAGGTAGAGAAAGGCCGTTTTGGATTAAAAATTTTCTTGACCAAGGGGAAACTAATCGAACGGTAACAGAAAATTCGGGAAGGGTATCCCAAACAACCTTTTCCAAACAGGAAAAATAATCAAGAAAACAAAGTACCCTTTCCAGAAATTAACCGCCCTTTAAAACATAAAATTTCCATACCCAAAATACCTTGGCAAAACCGAAACACGTGCTGAAAGGGAAATTTCCATTTTTCTTTCCAAATGACCTTGGTTTGCCGAAAATTCCCTTGTTTATGCCTTGTGGGGAAACTTTAACCTTTTCAGAACCATTTGGGTTGGGTAGCCGCAAACCCAAAGATCAAAGTCAGAAGTAAATTAACAAACCCTTGGTCCTTTTCCTTCTGGAACTTGGACAAAAGGTAAGGGTCTTACCGGTAAAGATTAAAATACGGAACGGCTAAAGAGGCTTCCAAATTAATGGAATTTAAGGCCGGAAATTTATGGAAGAATGAAAGGCCAAAGTTATTGAAATAATAATTTTAAAAAATTTCAATTTTAATTTTAATAACAATTAAATAAATAATCTTTAAAATTAACCTAAAAACCGGGGCCCAAACATCTTTAAAAAAATAACCAAACAAATTAGAAAATTTCTAAAAATCCCAAATGTTTAAAATTGATAAATTAAAATGAAAATCTCAATTAATTACCACATTGTTTTTTTTAATTTTCTTCCCAAAAATTATTTTTATTTAAAACCATAGTTAAAGCTTAAATTTTTCTAAAACAGAAACAATTCCAAAATTTTTTAACCTTTCCCAAAAATTTTTTATTAAACTTTAATTTCCCCAAGGAAATTAAAAGTCCTGGTAAAAGAACAATTTTTTCTTAACCTAATCTACAAAAGCTCATTTCCACCGCCATTAATAAAAGTTTAATTTTCTTTCTTAAAAATTTTTTAAACCTTGAATAAAACTATTTAAAAAAGAACCTTAACTGTAATTTAAAACCCTTCCCTTAGGTTTCTCCATCTTTACCAACTAAATCTTAACCCCTAAATGGTGAGGTTTATATTTCTTCCATCTTCCCAAGGCCGGAAAACTTTGCCAAATTAAGAAACCATTAAAATTTTGTCAACTTTTAAAGTTTATTTTAATGGCAAAAGTAAAAATTTGCGTAAATTTTAGAGTTAAGAACAATTTGTCCACCTCCAAAAATAATCCCCTTAATACCAAATTGGTTAAGTTTGGTAATCATTCATTTGACCCTTTTGGACCAAGAAATTTGAAAAGGTAAAAATTCTTCATTTGAAGGATAGAAATATTTTTATTTCCTCCTTGAACGGCGGTTCAAAAAGCCCTTTTAAGGTATTTCCCTAAAACAATTAAAAGACAAATTGTGGACAAACGAAATAGTTCCTCCTTTCCAAGGGTTTTTAAAACCCATAAATTTTTAAATACAAATTTAACTTATGGCTCCGTAACTTTGAAAATTTCGAAGGGTTTCCAAACTTTTATTTAAATTCCCTTTAGAATTTCCTTCTAAATTTTCACCTTTGCTCAAACCAGGGGAAGGAGGGCCTTCTATAATTAAGGTGGGGGCGCCCTTTCCTTGGGAACTTAGAATTTCAGGCCTTAAACGACTCCCGTAACAAATTGGAAGTAAAAAAATTGAAAAATTTAATTTGCCTATTAGAAGGAGGGCCTCCTTTCTTAATTTCCAGACTTAAACTAAATTGGTTTTAAAAAAGTTGGCCAATAGTGTCCCAACTTATTAAACCTTTCCAACCTTTTTAAAAAACTGGCCTGGTTTCGACGTTTTAAATTTATAATTAAATCCTAAAAATTTTTTCTTTTTCCAAGAACCACTTAGGAAACAACCACCAGATTTTGTTAACCAAATTTTTCCTTAAATTTCCTCAAATTTTATCCAAAATTGTCGAACCTTTCCACATGTCCATTAAATTACCATAACCAAATTTCAAACCCTTGGAAAAATTTCCCCTTTTTGGTGTAAATTTTTTCTTCAAATGGGCCATTTCAAAAACCTTTCTTTTAAAATTAAGGAAAGGAGGAGTTACCCTCTTCATTTAAAACAAACCTTTTCCGTTTTTTAATTTTCTAAATATTAAAAACTTCACAAATTCCATGTTAATACCTTATAATCAATAATTAGTTTTCCAATAAACGTTCTTTTTGGAAATTTTCTTAAGGATTATTTTATTGAAGTAATACGGGAAGAATTTTCTGGTAAAAAGTTCCCTTTTTTAACCTCTTCCACCAAAAAATTAAATAATGCCCCAACAAATTTTAAATTGGAAGGGCAAAAAAACATTTTAAACTTCTCATTTAAGAAAAGCCACCCCGGAAACAAAGATTTAATTTTCCAAAAAAACGAGAACCTTCCTTTTTTCAAAAAAGATTTAACATAATTAAGTGGCTTCTTCTCCTCAAAACCATTAACCCAAATTAGGTTAACTTCCGCCCCAAACCGGAAAACGGCCTGTTCCGGGAAATTAAGAACCTTATTTTGAACTTGGAAATTTGCGCCTACAAAATTGGTAAAATTGGTTTAAACAAGGCCCTCCGGATAATCAATCCCCATACCCAGGATCCTTGGCAATTTTATACTCTTATTTTAACCCAATTAATTCAAGAAATTTGGAAGGAAAGGTCCTTCAATGAGACTTATTTTTTTCCCAAGAGGGAAAATACTTTGGTACTTTCCACTTCTTTAATTAAAAGATTAAAGTGGAAAAACCAAATGTTAATGCCCAATGTTTTTAAAACCCTAAAAATTTTAATTTTATTATCCCAACTTTTTATAACCAGAAAATTTCAAATTTTAATTTTTAAAATTTTTAAATTTTTAAAAACTTCCAAAATTTAAATTAAGTTCCTTTAAGTTCTAACCAAAATTTTAAATTAGGTCAGGGCGCCCTTCCTGGGAACTAAAAAAAAACCTTAAAAACCTGAAAAATGGAAGTAAAAAATTTGAAAAATAATTTTTATTAAAGAGTTTTCTCTTAATTTTTCTTTTTTTTGGGATGGGCCAATAAGTGGCCCATTAAATAAATTTTCCCCAACATATTGTTAAAATGCACCTTTTTTAACAAAAATTTAAATGAGCTTTTAGGGGAACCTTAAAACCAATTTTTTCCCAATTAAGATAACCAGGCTTCCGGAAAACAACTCACGCCTAATTTTAACCAAAATTTTTAAGTTGGAAATTCATAACCATTTTAAAAAATTTCTTCTTTTTCCACCATTCAATTGAAAACCAAAAAAATAATTGGTTTAAACCCTCACAAAATTTGACTATTTTTTAGTTGAATCAAATTTTTTCCCTGGACCTCCCTCCTTTTTTGAAATTGGAGGAAGGTTCTCCAGAACAACAAAATTTTAAATTTTTAATTTATTAAAATTTAAAACAGTGCTTGAACTATGGGAATAACTTAAAATGATTTTGAAGAATAAACATTCCCTGTTTGTTTTCCCGGTAGGAATAACAGGAAATTAAAAAATTTCCTAATATTTTTACTTAGCGCCAACCCAAAGTGGAAGGAGAAACTTTCCTAACACCAGGAAAACAATTTTGAAACTTCCTCATTTTTTAAAAGCCACCAAAACTTTTTAATTCCAAACAAACCCTGCTTTTGTTCCAAAAAATTAACATTCAATTATTATAGTGGTTTTCAAAAATTTTTTTAGTTAACTTGAAACATTTAAACAACCTTCCAAAAGGAAAGAACGTTGGAAACATAAATGGCCCTTAAAGGATCCTACAATTTCGTTCTACCCTCAATACCTTCCTTTAGCCCAACAAAATCTTAAAGAAAAAATCCAACATAAAAGAAACCATTTTCCCTAAGAAATTGTCCTTCCTACCACTTTTCGGCTTGTAAAGGTAAATTCGACTCACTTCTTCCTAATAAAGAAGTAGAAAAAAAATTAATGCCAAGGCCAAACAACCCAAAAAATTTTTAAAAATTTTTTAAACAAAAATTGGCAAATTTTAACCTTGAAGTTTAATCTTTTTTAACCTGCTAAAATTTTAAATTGCCTTAAGTTGTAACAAAAATTTAAGAATTACCGCAGGCGAGGCAAAGGTTTTAATCAAAAATTCCTTCTTGGAAAAAAGTTCCGGTCCCTAAATTCGAAAAATTTTAACAAGGGAGTTGTAATCACCAAATTTGTGTTTTATTTGGTGGAACCAATGGAAAGGCAAAAAGGGTGGAAATTTCCCCGCAAATGTCTGCCAAATCCGTCACCAAACCAAAAAATTGACTAAACAGGTTAACCTTTTTATAAATAGAGGAAAGGGCCCCGGACTAACCCAAAATTGGGAGCCAATTTCCACCAATTTTAATGTAAGGAAATTCAAAAAAAACCAAGTTCTTTTTTCCACCATAAATTAACCGAAAAAAATTGGGTTTACCAACCACTTTTAATTTTGGAGTAACAAAATTTTCCCCTGGAACTCCCGTCGGTTTTCCTTAGAAGGTTTGAAGAAGAAGGTGGTAAAATTTTTAATTTATAAAGGATTTTACCTGCGGAAAAGGGAAATAACTTTAAGGAAGGTTTCGGAAAAAATCATCCCGGGGTGGAATAACGGCCTTCACCTTTTTTTAAAAAAATAAGGAAACTTCCGAACTTGGAAAAAAATGTGTTGGATTTTTAAAGGCACTTTAAATTTTTTAATAACCCAGTTTGTTCCAATAATTAAATTTCAAAAGGTTTCTTAATTTTTTTGGTGCCCGTTGTAAACATTTCCAAATAACCAAAAGCAAAGTCTTGGAAAATCATAAATACCTTAAGTCCACAATTAAACCCAAATCAACGGAACAATAACCAAATGGTAAAAACCAACTCAAAAGGAACCCTTTTAAGGTATTGTCCTCCGAAAAACAACGGCCGAAAAGGATAAAAATTTAACATCCTAAACAAATCCGCCAAAAGAAGTGAAAAGTATTTTCATTGCCAAGGCCAAATTAACCAAAAAATCTAAAAGGCAACCGCATGGGCAGTGGCCGATTAAAATGGAAATCACCCTTTCCCTCCTTTCTCAACTGGGAACGAGTTGGCAAACTTCCCGAAACTAGAAAAACTTGTTCCAAACCCGTTTTAAAAAAGGTCCGGTCCCTAAATTCGGGCCCAATTCCAACGGTAAATTCCACCCCCTTGTTTAATTAAGGCCGGGGCAAAGCGCAGAATAAGAAACTCTTGGGAACTGGTAACCGGAGCCCAAAATTGGTGCAAACCGTTTATTTCCAGACGGAAATTGGGCAATTTCCAAGGGTTGTAATGAAATTCAAAAAACCCGTTCAAAATTAACGTAAGAACGATGGGTTCCAACCACTTTTAATGGCCTGCCCATCCCCAGCCTTAAATTTAAACGAAGGTGGGTTTTTGAAAACAAGGATTTTACCTTTCGAAACCAAATTCCTTTGGCTTTTGCGGCCAACCCTCACCCAACTTCCCCAAAAATTTTAAAAGGAAATTAATGCTTGCTTAAAAAGGTTAAACCAACCCGTTAAATTAATACCAAGATGTTCCAACCTTACAAAAGGTTTTATTTTTTGCCCAATACTTTGGGTATAAAAAAGGACCCTCAAAATATGAACAACTTCACAAAAAAGAAAAGAAGAAAATTGGTAAACAAAAGCCGGCCAAAAGGTTTGTGACCAGAAAAAACAACCCAAAAGTATAAAATTTAATCATCCTTTCAAATGGCCGTAAAAATTGAAACAGTATTTCCAGAAGCCCTAAAACAACCCAAATGCTCAAAAACAACCGAGGTGGGTCCATAAAAATAACAGCCCTTTTCCCCTTTTACGAAGGTCTCGTTCCTTAAACAAAATTTAAACTTTTCCACCCTTTTTAAAAAAATGGGACGGTTAAATTTCGGGGGCGTTATTATTCGGCCCTCCTTGTCACCAATTAACGGGGTTTACGCCATTATAAGGAAAATTTGGGTAACCGGGAAACCCAATGGTCAAACGTTAAACCAGTGGAAAATTAATATTTCTTTAAACCCTAATTCAAAACGATGCAAAATAACGTCCAAACTTATAGAAATTCAAAATCTTTTACCTCCCAACCCAAACCAAATATTCCCTTGGGGTGTTTAAAAAACAAATTTGAAACATGATTTAAAATTCGTTTTGCTTCCACCACCATAAAACAACAACTTCTAAAGGAAACCAACCCAAAACAAATTTCCACCAAAATTTTTAAAGAATAAATAAAAAAACCCTTGAAGATATAAACCAACTTCACAAAGAAGAAAGAGAAAATTAAAACAAAAGGAAAATTTAAAAATAAAAAAAATTTATAAAATTTATATCCTTTGGTCAAATCTAAAATTGAAGAGTGTCCTTTAAAACAATCAAGCCTTCGGATAAAAAAACACCGAGTTGGGTAATTAATTTTTAAAATAATACTGTTAATAAATATAAATTTTAAATTCTTTCCTCCAAACGCAATTAATTTTTGTAAAAAATGTGGAAAAAAGAAAATTGGCGGGATTTAAATATGGTAAAAACCCCACGAATAAAAAAATTTAGGACCCAAAGAACCAATTCAAAAGGTGAATGGTCCTTGATTGTTCCTATTAAAAATTAAAAAAAAAATTAATCCAAAGAGGAATTCCTTTTTTATTTTCAAACCAGAGACCATTAAGATATCCCTTAAACCTCAATAAAAAAAACTTTACTAAAATAAATTTTGCCAAACAAAACTTAAAGGTTTCTTTTAATACCAAAACCCTAAGACAAAAAGAAATGGTTGTTTACATTAATTTAGGTTTAACTGTTAATTTTTAAAATGTTAAAGGGTTGCTTTTTGGGAAGGTTCCAAATTTTTAGGTACTTTAAAATGGTAAAGAAAATGGGTTGACGGTAATTTTGTTTATTTTAAACCCCGGAATAAATTTTGGTGGACCGGTTCTGATGTTATTGTTTTTTTAAGGGTTCATTTCCAAGAGGAACTTCCTTCATTTGGCCTTCCACCCTAAGTATCCCGCGATTAAATCCGTTTGAGCACGGGTGTAAATTTAATTCGTTTATTCGAGCAAAATTCAAGGCAATTTTTTGTTACCTTTTTAGTTTTTGGGAATTTAAGGGAAAACCTTGAAACAAGGTTAACCAAAGAGGAAGGGCTACCTGGAGAAAGGGTTGAGCAACTAAACCTTTTAACCCAAATTCTTTCACCGTTCTAAAGAAAGTTTTTTTATTTCATCCAAAGGGTTACGGGACAGGATAGGAAAATTCCTTTAAACACAAGATTGGAAACCATTATACTTCTTTTACCCCGTCAGGATTTTGGCTAAGGAAAACTTAAAGAACAAGCCACGGAAATGGTTACTCAAACAGTTAAATTGAGCAAAAACCTAACAAACCAACGAATTACCACCAGGTAAAGGAAAACCAAAGCTTTTTAACCTTAAATCAAAGGGTTCGGAACAGGTTTGGAAAATTCCCAAAACCAAGAGGAAATTAAACTGGCCAAAAAGGTTTTAACCAATTGTAAAAAACCAGGGATTAATCAGGGAAAGAACAGTTAGTAGAAAATGCCGAAAATTACCACCAGGATTGAAACCAAAGCTTGCGTTAATTAACCTAAAATCGGTTGCTAACGCCCCCCCCGAAAGTCCAAACCCAATTTTCCTTTGAGAAATTAAACCGAAATTATAAAAGGCGAAAAACAAATATTAATTTTAGGGAGAAATTTTCTTCTTGGTTTAGCGAAAGGGCAAAAAACCCGGAACCAAAAGGCCCATAACCGAGAAAACCCGAAATTTACCTCACCGGCCGTAAAGCCTTCCCATTTAATTAATCTTACCATTACGAACAAGGGCCCCCAAAATCACCCACCAAGTTAAAACCGAAAACGAAAACTCATTAATTTTTAAAATTTTTCCTAATTTAAAGCGAAAGAAAGGAAAATATATATAATAAAAAAATATATTAATAAATAAATTATTATTTAATATTAATTTAAAAATTAAAATAATAAATTTAAATAATATTAATATTAATAAAATTATTTTTAATTTTTTAAATAAAAAAAAAATTTAAAATTTTTTATATTTTTAATATTATAAATAAAAAAATTATATATTTATTAAAATAATTATAAAAAAAATTAATATATAATATTATTTAAAATTTTTATATATTTAAATCCTTAAAAATTATAAACCCAAAACGAAATTAGGCCTTATATATTCAAAAAGAAAACCTTACCCAGGAAAAACTGCTCATCGCACCATTAAAATATTACCAAAATTGGCCTGTCCTCGTTCAGACACAACATAATAAATAATAAATTTCAAAAACCTTAAAAACCCAAACGAAGGATCGTGAGTTTCCTGAAAATAGAAAAGATACCTCAGCTGCCGAGGGTGGCCCGGGAGCTGCATAAACCAATTCCCTTCTTCGTCCTTAAAAGTTTCGGTCACCTCACCTTCGTGAGCCCTGCCCAAAAACCTCACCTGCGGGGTCTTGACTTCCTCAACCCCCGTCTTAGTTACAGTCCTGACTCTGCCCCTTAGCGTGAGATAAAGTCCGCCCTAAGGGCCCCCCTTGGTCATAATCCGGGGCCGCCCTGGATAGGTATTTGAGACCCTGGCCTCGAGGTGCTTGGCCGCAGCGGCACGGGTATCCTCCCGGCCGGCCTGGTGGGTCTGCCAGTATTCGACATCTCCACTGCGGAACTTTACCTGTGTGGAAGAATTTTGATGTTTCCCAAATTGAGCGCGACGCCTCAAACGCAATCTGTCATTACAATTAAATTAGCAACAGAAAATCAAGTTGCCTATCGGCGACAAAACTGCAGATAGTACATCTGCAACTCGATATATGTGAAATAGCGGCACAAATATCTTAAGGTTCGCCCGAGGTCTATTCTTTTAATCAGTATGAATTATAAAGAGAGTATTGCCATAAAATGAAAAATAGTCATCAATATGCACTAAGCCTAGGTGACCAACAAATTTATGGACCTATAAAACTATTAAAACCAAGAAAACAAATATATGGCAAATGCTAGCATTCCAAAATAGCACAAAGGTAATAAGCAAAGGTACAAAATAACAGAAAGAAATAAGATCTTGTACTGAAATACAAAGGTCAAAAACTACAACAAAAGTGTAGACCTAAATCTTAAAATAAAATTCTGCATTCTTATGTCTTCTCGACTTTATCAATCAAATATGTTTAAAGGACAATGCGGAGGTCCCCGGTTCGCGGCCGTGTTAGAAGCATTGGTTGCCAGAGTAACACGTTCGGGGCAACTCGGAAATACACGAACGATCGTTACCCATTACGATGCTGCACCAGAATGAGACGGAATTCGTGACTGGCACAATTGTTGGAGGGCAGCAATAGTAACGATTGCTACAGAAAGCTCGTAACACTTGCATTATCTATAGTAGCCAAGCGTAGCTGGCTGGATTTTCTAATTCTATAGTATAGAACCTAAGTAACTTTAACAACTTCAAACAACATATTACGATAAGTCAATATCACTAATAATTCTTTTTTACTAACTTGGCAATGTAAATAGCTCTGATAACTCCCAACATTGACCTAGGTCACAACGCACTACAGACTTCTAATATGGAATTTATTATCCCTCTTTTAATGCCCCACTTATCCATACCAAAATGGGGTAAACGAACAACATTCAAGTGAGCTTAACCTGACGTTGAAATCCAGAATCCATAGAAAACCACTAGGGATTTGAATAAATAATTTTAAAAAATAATTTATATTAGTCAAGAGAAACTGGGGTTAAAATAGTTCCCAACATGGCGACTTGGAGAAACGGTACAGTAAAAAAAGGGGGATTTTACTTCAATAGACAGTAAGAAACTCTCATAAAGGAGAAAGTTCTACTCGTCTCTAATATACAATGTTACATATTTATCGTTATGTAAGTATCCTATCAAATGCACCACCACCTAAGAAAATAATACCACTACAAAGTTAAAAACACGTTGGCCATGTTGTCGCAACCATAATTCATAATATCTCCTGAGAATACTAAATTGAATCCTTGCACTACTAAGAGTATCACATTTTCTCAAGCCTATACATGTATTAAGCAGAAACACCTTTGTTGGTTATCAGGGTTGTTAGGCCGTGCTTGGGTTTTGGAAACTCTTGACGTTTCGTCCACAATTGCGGCGGCATCTTCAGAAGAAAAATCTTTTAATGATTAATTACTCTTGCGTGCGCTTTCGTTTTTATACTTATGCGCATGTGGTAGGAATGGTAATAGAGGAGAGAGGGGTTGTTGATATCATCGGGTTAGTTGCTGACGTAAATCTAATCGTGGCAGGTAATATTTTAGATTTGCTGATTTTCACTGCACGACAGAAAACGTCAGAGAGCTGGGCAACAACCACAGTCTGGATATTAGAGATACCTGAGGGTGCTAACGACGTCTCCTGACACCCTTGGTTTCATGGCCAGCATTCAATGTCCACCTGAGGGACACCATAACATCCAACCTGATCATCCACTCTGTTAAAGGTCTGAAGGAGGCTGTAAGTCACCTCACGACCTCCATCCCGAACTCCATCACGTTCGCCAACAATTGAGTCCGCGTCGGAGACAAGAGAGACCTGTTCCCCCGGAAACTCAAGAGCGGATCCGCAAAAAGATCCAGTCGCGACAACGCACATAACGAACTCTGAACCCCTAAGACCAGCGGGAGTTCAGATAAAAAGATCAAACAGAGCACCGCCACAGCGCTTGGAAAAACAAACTAAAGATCCTTGTTGTGACCGACATTTCTCTCTCTAATTTCACCTATGCACGGACAGAACGGTCTCAACTACACCGCCACCAATAAATCCGAGACTTTTGCTGGCTTTTTGGAACGTCAGTGCGACCTCGACACACCGATGCCAACTTTGAGCACATGTACTTTTTCGACCATGCTGTAGGGCGTCGGTCCTGTGCTGAAATTCCTTCGGCAGATCAACAACCTGAAACCTCGAAAGACCCCAAGACTAGATCACATCCTCAATCGCGCATTAAGGCTCTCCAACAAAAAATACTTGTCTGTCTCACCACCACGGCTAACTCTGTCTGCCTCCGCCACTTCCCGAGTCCTTGGAAAATAACAGAGTCGGAAATGCTTCCCAATCTTGGGAAATCCGCCACATTCCCTCGGGGCTACCGGCCAATCAATTTTCTGCCGACCATGAGGAAGTTTGTGGGGCAAATTATTCACCAGCGCCTGAGGACAATCATCGAAGACCTAGAACTAATCCCGGAGAGTCAGTTCGGCTTTCGACCTGGATACTCTACCGTCCACCAACATCTCCAGGTGGTGGAAAAAATCTCGAAAGGCTTCCGGAAGACGATGTTAGACAAGATGTGACACAATGAGCTCATTTACAAAATTTACCAGGTGGCTTCAGCGAACATTCCCCTGATGATGATCCCGTCCTTCCTTTCTTCGAGCACAAGTTTGGTGGCACAAGGTCATCCGAGAGACGTCTCCAACGTTGAAGGTCCAATACGTAGACGATACGGCGGTGCTGACCAGCTCACTGTGTCCACATGTGGTAGTGCGGCGACTCCAAGAGTATCTTGGGATACTAGAAAATTCGTGCTCCTGGTAGAGAATATAAATCAACGCCGAAAAGAGCACAGTAGTCCTATTCTCCGCCAAGTTGAAACTTCATTGGCATAATGATCTGATACCACTCCAGATCTTCAATCGGGAGATACCCTGGAAAACAGAAGCAAAGTACCTTGAAGTGACCCTGGACTCTAAGCTTACCTGGAAACCCCACGTAGAGAGAACGTTCACGGAGTTCAAAACCACGAGAACCCATTTATCTGTGGCATATAACTGCGATATTTACAGGGGCGCCCACCATAAGCGCCTGAAGATCCTAATTCCCCTATAATGCGGTGGGCGGTCTATCACCGGCGAACCAACATCCGTGTCAGGCCACACAGGAGGGCGGAGATTAGGGGCTGGACTCATAGAATTCCAATCCCACCAAGAAGTCTGTCACAGTAACTAAATTTTTAGAAGACTGCTTTCTGAACGAAACGTGAAGAGTTTCTAAACTCCGACTATGGCCTAACAACCTGACGCATTAAAACACCGCTCGTAAAAGTCTTTGCAATTATTTGCACCTACAACACATTATTGAAATTTAAAATACTCCGAAAACGACAAACCCATGCACGCCCACATGTTTTATAAAGAAAAATCAATTAAATGTGGTTTTGGGTGATATGACCTTTTTCAGATACTTCATTAGAACCATACTTTGGACAACCCTGAAAGACGCGCAATAAAACAAAAAACTCATACAGAACAAAGTACAGACAGTACCGAGAGTGCAGAAAACATTTACTATTTTGTAGGGCCAAATATTGAATACAAATATTAGATATCTGTGAATAGGTATTATAAGCTGTCACGTAACCCAGTAACTGTGGTATATAATAAAAAAAAAGAAAATCAATATTATCTTCCACACTAAAGAAACAACATTAATCTTCTTTAGCTTTAGAAAATTAGATGATTTCTACATAACACTCTTCTCTTTGGTTTCAAGATGTAATGATGTCATAATCAACTATGATAAAATTTTGATAAATCTCACCATACTCTGCTAGCAGACGCTGGGGTTTCTGATAAATCTCCACTGCGTTATCAATCCCAAAACGCGTCTTGAATATATGCAATAGTGAATAGCCTACCATGCAAAAGATTTAATATGCCTGCCAGTTTATCTACGGTTATTAACCAATCTTCCCAAATTATGTTAATCATCTCATTCATTGTGGTGGTTGGTTTATGGAAGAATATTTTCACCATACCTTATGGTGCAATGGATCACTACTGCAAACAAATAAATCTATAACTGATCAGTGAGACTAATGCACATCAAAATAACAGAAGAAAGAGGTAATTGCTATCACCATTGCTGATTAACCTGTTAGATATACTGCAAACCAAACTGCAAGCTTGGAATCTCTGAAGAAATATGTATCCAACTCGGATCATCAGTACAATCTAAGCCACTTAATGTAGCTTTAGAGAAAATATTAGGGATTATTGCCCTCTACATACACCCAACATTATCACCTAAAAAATACCTACACTTATAACAATAAACTTAGAATTAAGAAAAAGGTGGGGGAAGAAGAGCTAACAAAATATGCACGTCATATGCGTTATTACTGTGAATTCTATATGTGCAAGTGTATTATACCTTCTCAAACTCACACCAATGATGTTCTATAAGATCATATTATCACTCGCTCTGAACTTAGTGTCATTAACAAGAAGTAGGTCAGGAACTTCAGAAACTATGAAAATTTCAAGAGACTTGCAATGTTACCTGGCAATATAGTTGTTATGGCCAAAAGTAGACTATATCATAATTTTAAATTTGAACAAAGGAACTTCAATCAAAAGCTGAAACACTAACCTTTGGAAAAAGGCACTTTCCTGCATAAATTGGTTCCCTGTGCTGCAATCCTGGGGGACCCAGGAAGAGGAATTAAGGATGTGGGTGAAAAGACAGGACAAGTTACCCCAATCTTCATAGCGGAGCCGATAGGTAGCGTCTTTCCTGGTGCAACAAGGTTCCTTCTCGATTCCTCGCCGGGTCAGATACAAAGAAAATCGAATCGAGTTTTCTCGCCGGAAAAATTACAACTCCCGAAATGCAATTGGAAATAAAACGACCTACGGAAAGAGGTTAATCTGGTCGACAAAATATCGAATTCCGCAATAAAATTAGCCTCCACAAAAACGGCCAAGCGTAAATGGAAGCTTCTGCCGCTAATCAAACACGCCGGAAACCTTCCCCCCCAAAAAATTTAAAAACCCCCCTTTTAAAAACCCCAAACCCAAAATTTAAAAAAAAAGGGAAAAAACCCCCCCGCCCTTTTTTGGGGGTAAATTCCCCCCCAAAAAAAAAAAGGGGGGGGAAGGAAAGGGCCGGCCCTAATTTAAAATCCAAAAAAAATTGGGGGGGAAAAGGGGGTTTTGGGGGTTAAGGTTTTAAACCCAAAAAGGTTCCAAAACAAATTGTTAATTTTAAAAAAAATAAAAAGAAAAAAAAAAATTTTTTCCCTTTTTGGGGGGAAAAAAAAAAAAAAAAAATTTGGTTAAAACCTTTTAAAAAATTTAAAAACCCAAAGATATTTTTAAAATTTTTCCCAAATTTTTTAAAGGGGTTTTTTAAAAACCCCTTTTTCCAACTTTTTTCCAAAAAATTTTTTTGGGAAAAAACCCCAAAAACCCTTTAAAATTTTTTTTCTTTTTTTTAAAAATTTTTTTTTTAAAAAAAATTTTGGAAATTTTTTTTTTTAAAAAAAAAAGGGAAAAAAAACCCAAAAAAAAAAAAAATTTAAAAAATTTTTTCCTTTCCTTTTTTTTTAAAAAAAACCCCCACTCCAAAAAAAATTTTTTTGGGTTTTTAAAAACCCTTTAAAAACCCCTTTTTTAAAAATTTTTTAATTTTAAAAACCAAAAAAATTTTTATATAGTTTGACCTTGGTATTCCTAGGGGGGGTTTCCTTTGGAAAAAAATTTAAAAAACCCCAAAATTTTTAAATTTTTTTAAAAATTTTTGGGGTTTTTTCCCCAAATTTAATTAACCCCAAATTTAAAAACCCCCAACCAAAAAGGAAATTTTTCAGCAATAAAAAATTTTGGGTTTTTGCAAGTGTGTTCCACGTAATGTGACATTCGATGAAATGAGATTTCATTTTTAAAAAAAAAAAAAATTTTTTTTTTTTTTTTTAAAAAAATTTAATTTTAAAAATTTTTTTTTAAAATTTAAAATTAAAAAATTTAAACAAAATTTTAAAATTATTTTTAAAAAATTTTCCCAAAAAATACAATAAAAATTTAAAAAAAACCCAAAAATTTAAAAAAAAAAAAAAAATTTTAAAAAAAAAACTTTAAATTTTAAAATTTTTTTTAAAAAAAAATTTTTTTAAAAAAAAATTTGGGGGAAAAAAAAATTTTTTTTTTAAAAAAAATTGTTTTAAAATTAAAATTTTCCCAAAAAATTTTTAAAAAATTAATTTAAAAAAAAAATTTTTTTAAAAATTTTTTCCTTTAAATTTTTTTTAAAAAAGTTTTTTGGTTTTTTTTTTAAACCTTTTGGGAATTTGGAAAAAGGGTTTTTGCTTTTTAAATTTAAATTTTTAAGGTCTTTTTTTAACCCTTTAAAAATTTTTTAAATTTTTTAAAAAAAAATTTTTTAAAAAAAATTTTTAAATTTCTTTTTTTTTTAAAATTTCCGGTTTTTTTTAAAAAAATTTTTTTTTGGGGCCAAAACCCCTTTTTTTTTTTTAAAAAGGCGAAAAGGGGAAAATTTTTTTGAAAAAAATTTTTTTTTAAACCTTTTTAAACCCTTTCCCCTTTTTTTTCCCAAAAAAATTTAAATTTTTTTTTTTAATTTTCCCAAAAGAAAAGAAATTAAATTTTTTTTTAAATTTTGGTTTTTTCCCACCAGAAAAATTCCTTTAATTTTTTTTTTTGGGGTTCCAAAAAAGAAATTTTTTTCGGGTTCCAAAATTTTTTAAAAAAGGAATTTTTAAAAATTTAAAAGGGAAATTTTTTTCCCAAAAAAAAAAATTTTCCCAAAATTTTCAAAAAATTTTTTAAAAAAAAAACCAAAAAATTTAAAAAAAAATTTAAATTTTTTAATTTAAATTTTAAAATTTAAAAACCAAAAATTTAACCCTTTCCAAACCCTTTAAAAAAAAAAAATTTAAAAAAAAAAATTTGGCCCATTTTCCCCTTTTTAACCCCTTTTTTTCCCCTTTTTTTTTTTTTTTTGGGTTTCCAAAATTAAAAAATTTTAAACCTTTTCCCCTTTTTTTTTTCTCCTTTTTCCAAAACCGATTTTTAAAAGGCCCCAATGGCCCAAAAAAAAAAAAAATTTAAAATTTTTTAAAGTAAAAAAATTAAAAAAAAAACTAAACCCCAAACCAACCAAATAAAAAAATTTAAAAAAAAAATAAAAAACAGAAAGAAAAATTTAAAAATAAAAAAACCCCCTTTTTTTAAAAAAAGGAATTTAAAATTCCTTTTAAATTTTTGGTTTCCTTTCCCTTTCAAAAAAAATAAATTTATTTATTTAAATTTAAAAAAAACCCCCAAACCCAAAACACAAAAAACAAACCAAAAGGGAAAAAAAAACAAAAAAAATTTTTCCTTTTTTTTTTTAACCAAAAATTTTAAAAAAAAAAATTTTAATTAAAAAATACCTAAAAAAATTTTTGGGAGGGAAGAAGGGTTTTTGGGGCCCAAAAAAAGCCAAAACCAAACCCTTCCCCTTTTTTATTATCCCCCAAAAGGAAAAATTAAAAAATTTTGTTAAAATTTTAACCCCAAAAAAAAAAAAAAAATTTAAAAAAACCCAACCGGGTTTTAATTGGGCCCCCCCCCCCCAAAAAAAAAAGGGAAATTTTTTTTTTTTCCCCCCCAAAAAACCAAAAAGGGAAAAATTTTTTGGGTTTTTTCCTTTAAAAAAATTTTAAAAAGGGAAAAAAAAAAAAAATTTAAAAAACCCCCCTTTCCAAACCAAAAAAAAAAAAATTAAAAAAATTTTTTACCTTTTTTTCCCTTTTCTTCCTTCCTTCAAATTCAAGTTTAAAAAAAAAAAAAAAATTTTAAAAGGGGTTCAAAAGGGGTTTAAAAATTTTAAACCCAATTTTAAACCCTTTTGGGGGGCCCCCCGGGGAAAAATTTAAACCAAAAAATTTAAAATTTGGGAAAAAAGGGGTTGGAAAAAAAGGGAAAAAAACCGGGGCCCAAAAAAATTTGCCCCCCAATCCCCCTTGCCAAAAAAAACCCCAAATAAACCTTTTCCTTTTAAAAAAAATTTTTTTTTTAAAAACCCTTTTTTTTTTTAAAAACCCCCTTTTTTTAAAAAAAGGCGGTTTTTGGGGGCCCCCAAAAAGGGCCCGGAAAAACCAAAAAACCCGGGGAAAAATTAAAACCAAGGGGGAAAAATTTTTAAAAATTTAAAAGGTTTTAAAAAAATTTCCGGCCTTTGAAAAAAAATTGGGCCCTTTTCAAAAAGAAAAAATTTTTCCCCAAAGGGGGGGGGGGAAAATTTTAAAAAAATTTTAAAATTTTCAAAATTTAACTTTTTATTAAATTAATCCCAAAACCAAAATTTAAAATTTTTTTTTTAAAAAAAAAAAATTTTTAACCTTTTAAAAAAAAAAATTTCTTCCTTTTTTAAAAAATTTTTGGGTTTTTGGAAAAAAACAAAAAAAAAAAAAAATTTTGGGCCCAAAAATTTTCCCTTCTTTCCGGTTTAAAACCCTTGGGTTTAAAGTGTTAAAAACCCCGGGGGGGGGGGGCCCGGGGGAAAAACCCCCGGGTTTGGGTCCCTTTTCCTTTTGGGGGGGGTTTTTTCCCCGGGGGGGCCCCAGCCAAACCCCCGGGGGCCCAAGCCCCCCGGGAACCAAAATTTGGGGCCCGGTTTGGAAAAAGGGGTTGGGGGGCCCCCCCCCCTTTTAAACCCGGGGGGGGGCCCCCGGTTTGGGTTTTGGGGGGGCCCGGGGCCCCCGGGGTTGGGCCGGGGCCCCCCCCCCGGGGGGCCAAGGGGTTTTGGGGCCCCCTTACCCGGGGGTTTTGGCCTTTTTTTTGGAAAAATTTAACCTAATTGGTTTTTAAAATTAAACCCAATTTTCGGATTTGGGAAAAATTTTGGGTTTTTAAAATTTTTCCCTGAACCCGGTTTTAAAAAAGGGGGAAAACGGGGTTTAAAACCAAAAGGGTTTTTTTTAAGGGAAAAATTTTTTTTTTTTAAAGTTAAAACCCCAAACCCAAAAAAAAAAAAAAAACCCAAAAAAAAAAAATTTAAAAAAATTTTTTTTTTTAAAAAAAAATTTTTAAAATTTTTCCCTTTTTTAAAAATTTTTTAAAACCCCAAAAAAAAAAAAAAAACCCCAAAAAATTAAAAAAAAAAAAAATTTACCAAAATTTTAACAAAAATTTAAAAAACCAAACCAATTTAAAAAAATTTGGGTTTTCCAAAACCGGTTAAACCCCCTTTTAAAAATTTTTTTCCCAAAAAAAACCCCCTTTTTTTCCCAAAAAAAAAATTTTTTTAAAAGAAATAAAAAATTTAAACCCAAAAAAAAAAAAACAACCCAAAAAAAAAATAAATTTTAAAAAAAAAAATAATTTTTTAACCCAAAAAAAAAAAAAAAGAAAAACAAAAAAAAAAAGAAAAAAAAAAAAATTTTAACCGGAAAAAATTAAATTTTTTTAAAAACCAAAAATCCCAATTTTTTAAAAAACCCCAACCCAAAAAAATTTTTTTTAACCATTTTTGAATTATTGGGTTTTTCCCCTTTAAAAAACCCCCTTTTTTAAAAACCTTTTTTTTAAAAAATTTTTTTTTAAAAAATTTTTTTTAAAAAAGGTTTTTTTTTTTTATTTCCTTTTTAAATTTTTTTTTTTAAAATTTCCCTTTTTTTAAAAAACCCCTTTTTTAAAAAAAATTTTTTTTCCCCCCTTTTTTTTTCCCCCCCCTTTTTTTTCCCCCCCCTTTTTAAAAACCCCCCTTCCGGGAAAACCCCCGTTTTTAAAACCCCGGTTTTCCCAAAAAAATTTTTCCCCAAACCCCAAATTTTAAAAATTTTTGGAAATCCCAAATTTCTTTAAATTTTTTTAAAATTCCCTTTTTTTTTTTTAAAATTCCTTGGTTTTCTTTAAAATTCTAAATTTTCTTTTTTTTAAAAATTTTAATTTTTCCCTTTTTAAATTTTTAAAAAGCCCCAAGGTTTTTTAAATTTTTAAAAAAATTTTTTTTTAAAAATTTTTAAAATTTCCCTTTTTTCCCAAAAAAAGGTTTTCCGCTTTTTCCAAAACCCCAAATTTTTCCCGCTTTTTTAAAATTTCTCCTTTTTCTAAAATTTTTTTAAAATTTTAAGTTTTTCTAAATTTTTTTTTTTTAAAAAAAATTTTGAATAAAAAAGGGTTTTTAAAAAAATTTTTTTAAAATTTTCCCTTTTTTTTCCAAAATTTTTCCCCCCTTTTTTTCCCCCTTTTTTTCCCAAAATTTTTCCCAAAATTTTAAACCCTCCTTTAAATCTTTAAAAATTTAAAATTCTTTAAACCCCTTTTAAAAATTCTAAAAATTCCCTTAAATTAAAAAGGTTAAAAATTTAAATGGAAAAAGGGAAAACCCCAAAAAGAAAAAAAAAAACCCTAAAAAAAAAAAAACCCTTTTAAAAATTTTAAAAAATTTTTTTTTAAAAGAAAAAAAAAAACCTTTTTAAGAAAAAAAAATTGGAAAATTTAAAAAAAAAACCTTTAAAAATTTTAAAGGTAAAAAACCTTGGTTTAAAGGAAAAATAATTTAAAATTTCAAAAAAAAAAAAAAAAAAACCCTTCCTTAAAAAAAAAACATAAAAAAATTTTTAAAATTTTTTAAAAAAAAAAAAAATGGTTTTAAAAGGGAAAAAACCAAAAATTCCGGGGGAAAAAAAAAAAAATTTTAAAAATGGTTTGAAAAAAAAGTTTTTGGGAAAATTTTTTTTTGGGGGGTTTGGGAAAATTTTTAAAAAAAATTGGGAAGGAAAAAAAAAAAAAACCAAAAAAAAAATTGAAAAAAACCAAAAAAAAAAAAAAAAAAAAAAAAACTAAAATTTTAAAAAGAATAAAAAAAAAATTTTTTAAAAAAAAAAAAAAATTTTTTTTAAAAAAAAAAACCCAAATTTTTTTTAAAAAACCCAAACAAACTTTTCCGGGTTTTCAAACTTTAAAACCTTTTTCCTTTAAAAAAAAAAAATTTAAAAAAAATTTTTAAAGAAAAAAATTAAAATTTTTAAAAAAAAAAAAAATTTTTGAAAATAATTTAATTGGAATTAAAAGGGGTTTTTTTAAAAAATTTTGGGGCCCTTAAAAAACCCCAATTTTAAAAAATGGGGAAAAATTTAAAAAAAATTTTTGGTTTTTTAAAAATTTTTTAACTTTTTTTTTAAAAATTTTTAAAAAAAAATTTTTTTAAATTAAATTTTAAAAAATTTTAATTTTAAATTTTTTTAAAAAAACCCAAATTTTATTTAAAAATTAAAAAAAAAATTTTAAAAAGGGTTTAAAATTTTAAATTAAATTTAAAAAAAAATTTTTTCCAAAAAGGAAAAAAAATTTAATTTTTCCCCGGGAAATTTAAAAAGGAAATTTAATTTATTTTAAAATAAAAAGACAAAAAAAATTTTAAAAAAATTTTTTGGGAAAAAAAATTTTCCCGAAATTTTTTCCTTAAAAGGGAAAGGGCCCTCCCTTTGGGTTTTCCCAAAAAATTCCTTTTAAAAAAAAAACCCCAAAAGGTTTTTCTTTCAAAAAAAAAACCCCAAAAAAAATTGGCCTTTAAAAACTTTCCCCAACCCAAAAAAAATTTTTAAAAAAAAATTTTTTAAAAAAATTTAAAACCCCAAAAAAAAAAATTTTTCCTTTAAAAAAAAAAAAAAAATTAAATTTAGGAAAAATTTAAAAAATTTAAATTTTATTTTCCCCCCCAATTTAAAAATTTAAACCTTTTTTCCCCCTTAAAAAAAGGGTAATTTAAAATTTTTAAAAAATTTTTTTTGGAATTTCCTTTCAAAATTTTTTTTTTTTTCCTTTTTTACCAAATTTAAATTTTTTTTTATTATTTTCCCAAAAAAACTTTAAATATTCCTTTAAAAGGCCCCTTTTGAAAAATTTTTTTTTTTTTTTGGTTTAAATTTTTTCCTTTAACCCTTTTTTTTTTTTTTAAAAATTTTTTTAAAACCCTTTTTTTTTTTTAAAATTTTTTAAATTAAAAATTTTAAAACCTTTAAATTTTAAATTTAAAAAAAAAAACCCCTTTTTTTCCCCAAAAAAAAAAAGGGAAATTTTGGGGCCCAAGGGAAAAAGGTTTTTTTTATTTTTTTTAAAAAAAAAGGGTTACCCCGAACTCCCCCAAAAATTTAATCCTTCCAAATTTTCCCCTTTTCCGTTTTTCCCCCCAAAATTTTTTTTAAAAACACCCTTTTTTTTTAAAAAAACCCTTTAAAATTTTAAACCCAAAAAAATTTGGAACAAACCAAGTTTAAAAATTTTAAAAATTTTAAAATTTTTTTTAAAAAAATTTTTAAACAAAAAAATTTAAAATTTTTTTTTTTTTAAATTTTTTCCTTTTTTAAAAGGGTTTAAAATTTTTAAAAAAATTTAAATTTGTTGGTTTCGGTTTTTTTTTTTTTTCCTTCCCCAAAAAATTATCTTTTTTTACCGGTTTTTCCAATTTAAATTAAAATTTTTTTAAACCTTCCAAAACCAAAAAATTAAATTGGGAAACCAATTAATTTAAAATTTTAAATTGGAAAATTTTTGGTTTTTTTTTTTTTAAAAAAACCCCTTAAAATTTTTTTTTAAAAAAATTTTTTTTTTAAATTGGAAATTTTAAAAATTTTTTTTTTTGGGGGGGCCCCCAAAAACCCAAAAAAAAAATTTTTAAATTTTAAATTTTTTTTCCTAAAAAAGGGGAAAAAGGTGAAAAATTAAAAGGGTTTTTGGTTTTTCCAAAAAATTTTCCCCTTGTTGGAAAAATTTCTCCCAAAAAAAAAAAATTTTTAAAAAATTTTCAAATTTTTTTTTCCAAAAATTTTGGCTTTTTTTTTTTAAAAACGAAAATTAAAAATTTTTAAAAAGGGGGAAAAAAAAAAAAAATTTTAATTTTTTTAAAATTTAAATTTTTAAAAAAAATTTTAAATTTAAGGTTCCCCTTTTAAAATTTTTTCCCAAAACCAATTTTTTAAAAAAAAAAAAAAAAAAAAAAAAAAAATTTTTAAAAAAAAAGGGTTAAAAATAGCAAAACCCGGGCGAAAAATGAAAATTTTTTAAAAAATTTTTTTTTTTTGGAAAAAAAAAAAAAATTAAAAAAAACCAAAGGGGTTTTTTTTTTAAAAAATTATTTTGTTTTTTTTTTTTTTAAACCCCCCCAAAAAAAAACCCAAAATTTGGGTTAAAATTTTTGAACCCAAAAATTTTTAAAATTTTTTTTAAAAAAATTTTTTTCCCAAAAAAAATTCCAATTTCCAAAATTTTTAAAACCCTTTAACCCCCAAAAAAATTTTTAAAATTTTAAAATTTTTTGGGCCCCTTTTAAAAAAAAAAATTTTTTAAATTAATTTGGCCAAAAAGCCCCAAAAAAATTTTAAAAATTTGGGTTTGGGGGGCCCCCAAAAAATTTTTTTCCCAAATTTTTTTTAAAATTTTTCCCCCTTTTTTGGGCCTTTCCCCTTTTGGTTGGAAAGGGGGTTAAAAATTTTTTTTTTCCCGTTTTTGGGGATTGGCCCCCCCCCCGGGTTACCCTTTTTTTCCCCGGCTTTTTTTTGGGTTTAAATTTCCCCCCGGGTCTTCAAAAAACCATCCCAGGGGGCCCCCCTTTTTCCCCCCCCCGGGCCCCGGGAAAACCTTTTCCCAGGGGTTTTTAAAAGGGGTTTTTTGGGGGAAATTTTAAAAAATTTTTTTGGAAATTTGGAAAAGGGGCCCCAATTTGGGCCCCTTTTTTTCCCCCCGGGCCCCCCTTTTTCCCCCCCCCTTTTCACCCCCTAAAAAGGGTTTGGGGAAAATTTCCCCTTTTTTGTTTTGGGGTTTTTTAAAAAAAACCCAAGGGTTTTGTTACCTTTTTCCCCGGGGGTTTTTTTTTCCCCCCCCCCTCCCAAAAAAACCCAAAAACCGGGTTCGGAGGGAAAATTTAATTTTTTTCTTTTAAATTTAAAATTTAAAAATTTTAAAAAAATTTTAAAAGGGAAAAAGGAATTTGGGTTTCCCCCCCAAAAAATTTAAAAATTTCCCAAAAAAAGGGGGGGAAAAAAAACCCCCTTTTAAATTTAAAGGAATGGAAAAAAAATAAAAAAAAACCCAAAGGGAAAAATTTTTGGTTAAAATTTTTAAAAATTACCTTTCCAAATTTAAAATTAACAATTAAAAAATTTAAATTTTAAAAAAAAAAAAAATAAAAATTTAAAACCTTAAAAGGAAAAAGCCCTTTTAAAAAACAAAAATTTTTGCCAAACCCAAAATTTTTCCCCCAAAAAAAATTTTAAGGCAAAAAAAATTTTTTTTTTAAAAAAAAAAAAAAATTTTTTTAAATTTAAAAAAAAAACAAAACCAAAAAAAATTTTCCAAAACCCTTTTTAAATTTTTTAAAAAATTTTAAGGGGTTTTTTTTTTAAAATTTGGGAAAAAGGGGGTTTTTAATTTGGGGAAAATTAAGGGGCCCCTCCCCTTTCCCCCCCCTTTCCCCCTTTTTCCTTTGTTTTTTAAAAAAGGGGGGTTTTTTTTTTGGGGTTTTTGGCCGGGAATTTGCCGGGGGGGCCGGAAAACCCCCGCCCCCTTTTGTTTTGGCCCCTTTTGGGGGCCCCCCTTTTTCCCCGTTTTTTTTAAATTTTTTTGGGCCCTTTTTTTTTGCCGGAAAAATTTTAAAATTTTCCCGGGGGGGGGAAAAAACCCCCCAAAAAAGGTAATTTGGTGGGGTTTTCTTGGGAAAAATTTTTTTTTGGGGTTTTTTTGGGCTTTGGGGTTGAAATTTTCCCTTAAAACCTTTTTTTTTTTTTTTGGGGGGAAAAGGGTTTTTTTAAAAAAAATTTTTTTGGTTTGGTTGGAAAAATTTTTTAAACCCTTTTTTCCTTTAAAACCCAAATTAAGGAAAACCCCAAGGGTTTTTTTTTTTAACCCAAAAATTTTTTTTAAAAAAAATTTTTTCCCTTAAAATTTAATTAAAAATTTTAAAAATTTTTTTGGCAAAAATTTTTTTTTTGTAAAAATTTTTAAAAATTAAAAAAAAATTTTTTTTAAAAATTTGGGAAAAAAGTTTAAAAATTTTTAAAAAATTTTTGGAAAACCCCAAAATTTTCCCAAAAAAACCCTTTAAGGGAAAAAAATTTTGGGGTTTGAATTTCCCAAAAAAAAATTTTTTTTAAAAATTTTTCCCAAATTTGAAAAAATTTTCCCAAAAATTAAATTTTTTTTTTTCCCTTTGGAAAAAAAAAAAAAAATTTTTTTTTTAAAAAAAAAAATTTTTGGGAAGTAATTAAATTTAAACCCTTTAAATTTTCCCCCAAAAAAAAGGTCCTTTTTAAAAATTTTAAAGGTTTTTGAGGGGGGGTTTTTTTTTAAATTTTTTGGCCCTAACCTTTTCCCAAAAATTTTTTTAAAAAGGGTTTTTTAAAAAAAATTTTTTATTTTTTTTTTTTAAAAATTTTAAATTTTCCAAAAATTTTTTTTCCCTTTTTAAATTTTAAACAAAAAGGGGAAATTTTAAAACCTTTAAAAATTATTAAAACCAAACCAAATTTTAATTTTTAAATTAAAATTAAGTAAAAAATTTTTTTTTGGTTTTTTTAAAAAATTTTTTGGGGAAATTTTTTCCTTTTTTCTTTGGGAATTTTTTCCCAATTTTGGGTTAAAATTTGGGAAAAAATAAAAAACCGGGCCCCCAAAAAAATTTTTTTTTTTTAAAATCCCAAAAATTTTTTTTGGGAAAAAAAGGGTTCCGGGAAACCCCCCAAGGTTAAGGGCCCTTTAAAAAAAAATTTAAAAATTTTTTTAAAATTTTAAAAAAATTTTTTTGGGAAAATTTTAAAAAAAAAGGAAATTTTTAAAAAAATTTAAAAAAATTTTTTTTTAAAAAATCCCAAAAAAAATTTTGGGTTTAAATTTTTTTCCCCCCTTTAAATTTCTTTTAATTTTTTGGGGGCCCCCCCCAATTTTGGGGGGGGTTTTTTTTTTAAAATTTTAAAATTTTTTTAAAAAAAACCCCTTTTTAAAAAATTTTTTAAAAAAAGGCTTTTTTTTTTGAAAGGAAGCCTTTTCCCCCCAAAAACCTTTTTTAAAAAAAAATTTTTTAAAAATTTTTTTCCTTTTTAAAAAAAATTTTTTTTCTCTTTTTTAAAAGGAAAAAAAATTTTAAAAATTTTTTTAAATTTATTTTTTTTTTTCCTTTTTTGGGTTTTAAGGCCCCTTTTTTTTTTTTTTTTTAAAAAACCCAAATTTTTGGGGTTATTTATAAAGGCCCCTTTTGGTTTTTTTTTTTCCCTTTTTTTTCCTTTCCCTTTCAATAATTTTGGGGTTTTTTTAAATTTTTTTAAAAATTTTTAAAAAAAATTTTTTAAAAAGGGCCCAAATTTAATTTAAAAAAAATTTTTTTTAAAATTTTTTTTTTAAAAAAAGGGGGGAAAAAAATTTTTTTAACCGGAAAAGGGGAAGGGAAAAAAAACCCCGGGGCCCAAAATTTTTCCCTTTTTTTTTAAAAAAAACCTTTTTTAAAACCCAAACCCCAAAAACCTTTTTCCAAAAAGGCCCTTTCCAAAGGTTTGGTTTGGGAAATTTTTTTTTAAAATTCCTTTGGCAATAAAATTAGCCTCCAAAAAAGGCCAAGCGTAAATGGAAGCTTCTGCCGCTAATCAAACACGCCGGAAACCTTCCCCCCCAAAAAATTTAAAAACCCCCCTTTTAAAAACCCCAAACCCAAAATTTAAAAAAAAAGGGAAAAAACCCCCCCGCCCTTTTTTGGGGGTAAATTCCCCCCCAAAAAAAAAAAGGGGGGGGAAGGAAAGGGCCGGCCCTAATTTAAAATCCAAAAAAAATTGGGGGGGAAAAGGGGGTTTTGGGGGTTAAGGTTTTAAACCCAAAAAGGTTCCAAAACAAATTGTTAATTTTAAAAAAAATAAAAAGAAAAAAAAAAATTTTTTCCCTTTTTGGGGGGAAAAAAAAAAAAAAAAAATTTGGTTAAAACCTTTTAAAAAATTTAAAAACCCAAAGATATTTTTAAAATTTTTCCCAAATTTTTTAAAGGGGTTTTTTAAAAACCCCTTTTTCCAACTTTTTTCCAAAAAATTTTTTTGGGAAAAAACCCCAAAAACCCTTTAAAATTTTTTTTCTTTTTTTTAAAAATTTTTTTTTTAAAAAAAATTTTGGAAATTTTTTTTTTTAAAAAAAAAAGGGAAAAAAAACCCAAAAAAAAAAAAAATTTAAAAAATTTTTTCCTTTCCTTTTTTTTTAAAAAAAACCCCCACTCCAAAAAAAATTTTTTTGGGTTTTTAAAAACCCTTTAAAAACCCCTTTTTTAAAAATTTTTTAATTTTAAAAACCAAAAAAATTTTTATATAGTTTGACCTTGGTATTCCTAGGGGGGGTTTCCTTTGGAAAAAAATTTAAAAAACCCCAAAATTTTTAAATTTTTTTAAAAATTTTTGGGGTTTTTTCCCCAAATTTAATTAACCCCAAATTTAAAAACCCCCAACCAAAAAGGAAATTTTTCAGCAATAAAAAATTTTGGGTTTTTGCAAGTGTGTTCCACGTAATGTGACATTCGATGAAATGAGATTTCATTTTTAAAAAAAAAAAAAATTTTTTTTTTTTTTTTTAAAAAAATTTAATTTTAAAAATTTTTTTTTAAAATTTAAAATTAAAAAATTTAAACAAAATTTTAAAATTATTTTTAAAAAATTTTCCCAAAAAATACAATAAAAATTTAAAAAAAACCCAAAAATTTAAAAAAAAAAAAAAAATTTTAAAAAAAAAACTTTAAATTTTAAAATTTTTTTTAAAAAAAAATTTTTTTAAAAAAAAATTTGGGGGAAAAAAAAATTTTTTTTTTAAAAAAAATTGTTTTAAAATTAAAATTTTCCCAAAAAATTTTTAAAAAATTAATTTAAAAAAAAAATTTTTTTAAAAATTTTTTCCTTTAAATTTTTTTTAAAAAAGTTTTTTGGTTTTTTTTTTAAACCTTTTGGGAATTTGGAAAAAGGGTTTTTGCTTTTTAAATTTAAATTTTTAAGGTCTTTTTTTAACCCTTTAAAAATTTTTTAAATTTTTTAAAAAAAAATTTTTTAAAAAAAATTTTTAAATTTCTTTTTTTTTTAAAATTTCCGGTTTTTTTTAAAAAAATTTTTTTTTGGGGCCAAAACCCCTTTTTTTTTTTTAAAAAGGCGAAAAGGGGAAAATTTTTTTGAAAAAAATTTTTTTTTAAACCTTTTTAAACCCTTTCCCCTTTTTTTTCCCAAAAAAATTTAAATTTTTTTTTTTAATTTTCCCAAAAGAAAAGAAATTAAATTTTTTTTTAAATTTTGGTTTTTTCCCACCAGAAAAATTCCTTTAATTTTTTTTTTTGGGGTTCCAAAAAAGAAATTTTTTTCGGGTTCCAAAATTTTTTAAAAAAGGAATTTTTAAAAATTTAAAAGGGAAATTTTTTTCCCAAAAAAAAAAATTTTCCCAAAATTTTCAAAAAATTTTTTAAAAAAAAAACCAAAAAATTTAAAAAAAAATTTAAATTTTTTAATTTAAATTTTAAAATTTAAAAACCAAAAATTTAACCCTTTCCAAACCCTTTAAAAAAAAAAAATTTAAAAAAAAAAATTTGGCCCATTTTCCCCTTTTTAACCCCTTTTTTTCCCCTTTTTTTTTTTTTTTTGGGTTTCCAAAATTAAAAAATTTTAAACCTTTTCCCCTTTTTTTTTTCTCCTTTTTCCAAAACCGATTTTTAAAAGGCCCCAATGGCCCAAAAAAAAAAAAAATTTAAAATTTTTTAAAGTAAAAAAATTAAAAAAAAAACTAAACCCCAAACCAACCAAATAAAAAAATTTAAAAAAAAAATAAAAAACAGAAAGAAAAATTTAAAAATAAAAAAACCCCCTTTTTTTAAAAAAAGGAATTTAAAATTCCTTTTAAATTTTTGGTTTCCTTTCCCTTTCAAAAAAAATAAATTTATTTATTTAAATTTAAAAAAAACCCCCAAACCCAAAACACAAAAAACAAACCAAAAGGGAAAAAAAAACAAAAAAAATTTTTCCTTTTTTTTTTTAACCAAAAATTTTAAAAAAAAAAATTTTAATTAAAAAATACCTAAAAAAATTTTTGGGAGGGAAGAAGGGTTTTTGGGGCCCAAAAAAAGCCAAAACCAAACCCTTCCCCTTTTTTATTATCCCCCAAAAGGAAAAATTAAAAAATTTTGTTAAAATTTTAACCCCAAAAAAAAAAAAAAAATTTAAAAAAACCCAACCGGGTTTTAATTGGGCCCCCCCCCCCCAAAAAAAAAAGGGAAATTTTTTTTTTTTCCCCCCCAAAAAACCAAAAAGGGAAAAATTTTTTGGGTTTTTTCCTTTAAAAAAATTTTAAAAAGGGAAAAAAAAAAAAAATTTAAAAAACCCCCCTTTCCAAACCAAAAAAAAAAAAATTAAAAAAATTTTTTACCTTTTTTTCCCTTTTCTTCCTTCCTTCAAATTCAAGTTTAAAAAAAAAAAAAAAATTTTAAAAGGGGTTCAAAAGGGGTTTAAAAATTTTAAACCCAATTTTAAACCCTTTTGGGGGGCCCCCCGGGGAAAAATTTAAACCAAAAAATTTAAAATTTGGGAAAAAAGGGGTTGGAAAAAAAGGGAAAAAAACCGGGGCCCAAAAAAATTTGCCCCCCAATCCCCCTTGCCAAAAAAAACCCCAAATAAACCTTTTCCTTTTAAAAAAAATTTTTTTTTTAAAAACCCTTTTTTTTTTTAAAAACCCCCTTTTTTTAAAAAAAGGCGGTTTTTGGGGGCCCCCAAAAAGGGCCCGGAAAAACCAAAAAACCCGGGGAAAAATTAAAACCAAGGGGGAAAAATTTTTAAAAATTTAAAAGGTTTTAAAAAAATTTCCGGCCTTTGAAAAAAAATTGGGCCCTTTTCAAAAAGAAAAAATTTTTCCCCAAAGGGGGGGGGGGAAAATTTTAAAAAAATTTTAAAATTTTCAAAATTTAACTTTTTATTAAATTAATCCCAAAACCAAAATTTAAAATTTTTTTTTTAAAAAAAAAAAATTTGTCTGTCCTGTGTCATCCATACAACGTAACGAATCTAAAATCAAAAAACGACAAGCTGAAAACTATCCCATATTTTAGTCGCAATCTCAAAAAAAATGTCAAACACAAAAGCACAGAAATTAAAAGTATTATTAGGAATTTCCGAACGCCGCCATAAAAGCACCGTCAGGTTGCAAAGTTCGCGGTTTACATCAAGGTTGCCGCCGTTATCACTTCCGTAATGCCTTCGTTGTGAGGGCCGCTGCCGTTGAGACCCCTTGAATGTTTGTGAATATACGAGTACTAGAATAGTACGGAAAATTCTAGAAGTTGCTTGAACAGACTCAGCACTACTGGAACGCTAAAGAACAAGTGCTGAATGTATAAATAGCACGCAGCGACAGTAGCAAGAAAAAGTGAAGTTATCAGAAGCAAAGTGAACTATTCTAGTGCGAAATAAATTGTTATATAGATTTATTTTATATTAGCGAATACTTATTTTTAGTGTACAGTAATGTTATTCGATAATTCAATTGCTGTAAGTAAAGTAAATAAGTAATTTAAATTAATTTAAGCGTTTTATCACTACAGTTAAGAGCAAAAACGTTAAAATATTTTTTTCAGTTCCCATGAAGTCCAGCGGGGGAGGAGTTAACTTTAAACGCTATATTGCACTATGATTGAAGCGACTTCAACCGTCGTCTTGAAACAAAATCAGAAATTAAAAAAAAATTATTCTGTTTCCGAAAGTCGAAGAGAAACAAAAAAACGTCGTATTATACCTCTAAGGAATTCCAAAAAATCAGTACGGACTTCGGCCGCCATCTTTAAACAGAATCCCGAAAAATGAAGTATTTTTTCTCGGCTTACAACAGCCGAACAGTCAAAGGAAAAACGGCATACTGTACTTCGACAAAAGCGCATTTTAATATTTTTTCAACAGAGTCTGATTTGAAATACCAAAATTGGAGCTCATTTTCTTAGTTTCATTGCTTTCTGTTAGTCAAATTTTGTAAAAGATCTAAAATAAATACGCCATTTTGTTTTTTAATTATGAGAATACCTGACCTGTCAAGTTGCGGTCACACGAACCTGGAAATCAAAGCAATTTTTTAGAACTCCAAAGTCGGAGAGACAAACAAAAACGACATATTGCACCTTCGTAAAAGCTCTTATTGAAGATGTTTTTTCTAACATTCGATTTTCAAACAACAAATAGCTGGTTTTTTTCAAATGACCACCACGCTCTATATAGAGCATCACTAATTTACAAACGGAAAACGCCATTTCCTTGCTCTACCTATGAAACTTCGGGAAAACTTTGCCTGCATCCTTAAAATAAAATGGCAGCTACTCAAACTTTTAAGTTTTTCTTGGCTTCCAAATATAAAATTAATAAAAACATGATAATATATAAGTGTATATAAGTATTTTATTTTGGCCTTCCAATCACTTTGAAGCAGTATTTATAGGAATAACGGGCGTCTCCTAGAATATCTGAGACAAGTACACATAACTTTAACAACAAACCAATTTGTTGTTATAATTAACTAATTGATAGGTGCTACACTCCAACCCTTAGTAAAAAAACCCTTCCTCTCAGTAAAGATCTAATCTTCAATTGGATGAACTATAAGGCAATTTTCAGGATTATCATCCTTCTCATCAAGTTCCCTTTTAGAACTGCTAGAACTGGACCAGAAGACATATTCAGTATTTTCATCATAAAAAGGGTCAAACTATGTCGAATACATTTATTCAAATACTTTGAATTGATCGCTATCCACTCCAGCACATTTTCTTCTGACTTTTGTCTGGGGGTTAACCAAACTTTACTTGTATGAAACCCACCATCCATTAGTAGAAGATTCAGAACGACTACAATATAAGTTGTATCTAAACTGAAAACTCAATTTGCAAACCTCAAAATGCTAGAATACTTCGTATATCGTTGATTTTGGATCATTTCCAGAAACAAAGTGTTTATATATGTATAACTTTCCACGTTCTCTATTTTCCTTTCAAGTTTTACACAGACGCTTTCCCAAAGCTGCCCCGTTCAGAGTCAATTTTAAATTAAAGAGAATCATGATGACAGTTAAATAGTGTTTTTAAATGTTGAGAAACTCTAGTACATTTCATTTTGGTCTAGATTTCTACGTGCAACTCATACGTACTTGGCAAATATTAAATCCAAGTCAATAACTACAACTGCTACATCTACTTTATGCACCGCTATGTTAGTTATTGTTATTACTATAGAATTGACCTCATTTTTCAACCTTCAAGACAAAATGTTCTTTGCACATTTTCAGCCTATTGCTACGTGGATTTATTCAATTTAGAAAATCTTCAGCTTTTTAATTATCAAGTGGTACATTAATGTAGATAAATAAATAACGGGCTTTGAGATTCTGAGAATTGAACTCTCGTCCACAGACGTGCTAAACGAGTAAGCTAATAATAACGAACCGACCTGTCTCGCCTTGCGCACATTTGCCCTCACTCACTTAAACTGAAATTATTGTTTCTCCAAGACTCAGCATTCACTTCGCCCCCACTCCCTTTCTCATCTAGACTTTAGCTGAGCAATCCTATATGGTGTGCTGTGATCCACACAGTCAATATGAAAGTCTACTTGGTCTTTAAGAAATTTCATCCCGAGATGGATGGAGCGGCATGTCGCTTGCTTGCTCGTGCTAATCAAATGCCTACTGCTGAGTAAAGAATGTAGCCTCCACGGTCATCAGACTTTGTTGACAAGTGACTAAGGAAGAGTGTACAAAAAGATCCCCTACACTACTGATAAACTGAAATTGGCACTACAGACATTAACCGGTGTGTACTTTCATTATTTAGTATGTTCTATTAATTTAGAAGAGAGCGTAAGGTTAAATTTGATTACAGACTAAAACAATGGAACGGGTCGATTAGTGCCCAACCCTGTACAACATACTCCGCAAAAATAAATGTTTTCTTCCACAGCTAACTAAATATCGCCCTTATAGTCGGTACATGTGGTTAAGGTGTGGTTTCGACTATGTCTGGCTGCATTATTGGTTACGTCATTGGTTTATGGAATTCCAAGATAGCTATGTAGAGTCTGATTGCTGATAAAACCACTGGGCATTGGCTAGAGTACGCAGCATCTTCGTATGGAAAGCCTTTAAGATAACCACATATTACCGTGACCTTCACCTGATTATCTCATATATATTTTTAATTTTTACGTTTACTTGCGGGATTTCCAGGTCGGCTTCTAGGCCAAGCGGAATCCCAATCATTTCACCTGTTTGCTATTCGATGCGTTCATTAACTTCCTACCTAACAGTTATCGCTTCACTTGTAAGTGGAAGCATTTACATAGCATTCGAGCATATTTGTTGTGCAAATTAGTAAATATTTCAGTGTATTACATGCACAATCAATAATATTTGGGCACTACTGCATTCAAACCGCCACCATTTATTGCAAACGCATCAATCCAGAACTAAAAAAGTCGGGTGTAAAGAAATTAGCAGAATGAAAATATTGAATTTTTAATGTTAAAATTAGGTGAATATTTATCTTGATTGGCGTAATATCTGCAATAAGTACAATGCACCAGAGAAATAAATCATAATCATATTTTTTCGCACGCTACAACCCCCCCCCCCACACAGTTTTTTATGTTCGGTAGAAGCCACTGTTGACGTCACAACGCTTATTGTGGATACCATTCCTTTATCGGCTGTTATCCAGTGCTCCTTGTCAGGGCATGATCCTAGGTAAACGTAATCTGTTATCTGTTAATTTATTTATATGTTTGTAAATAACAATATCTACGGTATGCACCCACAAGGCTTAAAGTACTTAGTCCAATAACTTTCTAGATTTTCAATTGTTCCTAACGAAATTTCTTGAAGTCTCCAGTATAACCTTTGATTATATAGGATGGGGTAAAACTCCGCTAACCTCAAAGAAGGGTTCGAGGGCGAGGAAATTTCATTAGACCCCTGTAGTCGATCCTAGAGGGCCTCTAGTAGCCAACACGTACATAAACAAATAGCGAGCTTTTGGCGTTGAAACGTATATTTGGAACAATGACAGTTGTGGCCACATAACATGCTCTGGACCGATTTTGAATAGAGCCACTACTGCGAAGCCCACATGTCTATAATGATTCCTAGACTCCTAATCTCTCCTCACGGTGACGTCGCTTGACCACCCCCATATCGGAACTCCCACCTTGTAACTTCTTGCTATACGAATATCTCAAAATTGAAGTTTACAGGAATCACCTTAGAACCCTACAAGGTTTACGAAATGCAATCCATCAAGAAATCAGGCGTATTCCTCAACACATATTTTGCGATTTCAATAGCGCATCGAAAATTAGGAACTTAAACGATATCCTATTCAAAACACACTGAAATAAACTTTCAATTCTGTAGTTCATCATCATTATCATAATAGAACAGCGTCATAGAGTCCACTCTAATTTTGAACGTAAGCCTCCTCAAGATTCTTGCCTTATGCCTTTCTTGTCCATTAATTCAATAGCGCATCGAAAATTAGGAACTTAAACGATATCCTATTCAAAACACACTGAAATAAACTTTCAATTCTGTAGTTCATCATCATTATCATAATAGAACAGCGTCATAGAGTCCACTCCAATTTTGAACGTAAGCCTCCTCAAGATTCTTGTCTTATGCCTTTCTTGTCCATTAAGTTCTTGCCCTTTTTGGGATGTCATCCCTCCAACGTGCTCTCGGGCTTCCTCTGTCCCCCTTGCTTGTTCGATCTCTATAAGGTCGTCTTTTTATACATCTTTCATCGTCTCTACGTAGAAGATGGCCTGCCTTCTCCATTTTTGTTTGGCTGTTCTCTCCACTACATCGTCGACTTTCATTCTTTTCCTTATCCATGCATTGTTTTTTCTTTACAGAAGCCTGAGTCTTAACATCGCTCTTTCCATATTCCTTTGTGTTACCTTTAGTTTCTCCATGTTGGTTTTTGCTAACGTCCAAGTCTCAGGAGCATATGTTAGGATAGGCAGTACGCACTTTTTTGGATTTGTATGAACGTCCCTATAAAAACATTTCTTAGTTTGCTATGCAAGTTGAATTCTTCCATTGATCTCCACTGGTTGGGTGGGCTTCTTAATTGTCAATTTTTGACCCATGTATGTGTACTCATTAACCAGCTCTATTCGTTGTCCATTTAATAGTCACTATTGAATTTTGTACACATACCGTTTTGCCTTTATTCCATCGAAAAAGAGGAGAGGTAATTTTGCCCCACCCTGTACAACACAATAATTTAGGTTGTTTTATTTTTGATAAATTGTGAAATATTTAATTTAATCGAACAATCAACTTAAACGATTACATGTTCCCACTTTTGCAGGCTCATCGCTCAAAGTTGCGATTGTACAGAACAGGATACTACCACAGACCGTAGCCCCAATAAAAGAAAATTGATTAATACGTCTTCCCACGCTCAAAACCAAAATAACATCATAAATATTTTAATGGGACATTCGATTGCGGGCCAATAAAATGGAATTTGACAATTTTCACCTACACTTGCACTGAAGCTCTGAAACTCAATAATTGTAATGCAATTAAAATAATTTTACCTTAATTTACATGTCCATTAGACACTGTTTATATTGACATCAACATTACTTTTAATCGGTCAATACAACACGCATTTATTATCATCGAGCAAGACGTTTCTCAAGATCAAATATCTTGAACTTAAATATTTAAAAGAAGCTTCTGTGATTGATAACTTCATCCAAATATGTATATGATAAATACAAGATGCAACCAAAATATTTTTGATATTTATGGAATATTTAATCCCGGAATTTACAGAGACTGGAACAGATGCAAATCTGCTGAAACATTTTTTGATAAATACGCTAGGTGCTGGAGAATTTCCCAATTTAATTCCTCCAGTTTTCTCAGCATCGGTTGGGCAACATACGGCCTGGTGTTGTCGTGATGGAAGATCGAGTAACCAAAACCAGCCTAGATTTCGACAGTGAGTTTGGTAAACTGCTCACACAACTTATTCCCGTGATTGTTTCGCCAAATGAAGGAAGTTCAAAGAAAAGTATTCCCCTCTAATCCTACCGAACAGACAGGAATGTCTCTATTGTATGTAGCCAGTATTTGCCACGAGTGTGACGTAGTAATTTATGATGCTATCGCCTGTCCTTCAATATACAGCATGGCTTTAAAATCAGCATCAACGCCGCCAGGTGGCAATGTTCCGTCATTTATGGAGATTGGTGTGAAACTTTTGCATACATCTGATACATATGTGAAACACTATTTGATTTAATTTCACAATATTCGTTAAATCTCTCCTTAGACATGATATACAGATAAAAAAAATTAATTAGTTGCTTATTACGCATCTCTTCCCCATTCTCATTCCGAAAAAGAGGGCTGCAATAAGATGGACATTCCTATAATAAATTATAAAGTAATCAGATTATCCTGGTCATTTTTCTGCGAGTGTTCTCATTTCAGAATATCACCTAGAAGTCCTTTTGACGTGTAACATATCAATCACAACTTTCTTTCAAATGGCCGCGTAGATGAATATATTTCTACATCGCACCATGCTAACGACTATTTTATTGAGGTGTAATTTAGAAGTTTCTTGTCCCTCGTGCGCGAAAATAAATTAGAAGAGGTATTAATGTTATGATACATATTCGTACACCAATTAAAGGTAATTAAAGGTATCAGGTTCCCTTAGGAATTTTTGGTTGTAGACCCACACCTACTGAAATGTTATCTATGCTAGAAAACGATGCCTTCTAGCAAGATACGAAAAACGCTGATAAACTACAAGGCCAAAAATATCGAGAAACCACTATTACATAATCAGGCTCATGTGGGATGTATTAATAGAATGTCGGTCCATCTTCAGCATTCATCACAGCCTGCACTGGCCTGAAAAGACTTAGATCAACTTTTGGTATATTTCTTCCATTCTTCCATAAGAGCTGCACTGAATCATTTAACTAAAAATGGGCGATTTAGCCTGGCGCGTAATCTGCGTTCCAATTCTTCCCAGATGTGTTCGATAGAATTGAGATCGGGGCTCAATCATTCAAACCACTGTTGTCGCAGAGTTGTCGATAATATGAAGATATATCTCACAGTTTATCCTTTCGGCTACAGGAACAGCCCCAAACCATAATGCATCCATCACCAAACTTGACTGTTGATACAATACACTCGGATAAGAAGACGCTTTCACCGGATTGTCAGATCACGTAGCAAAATTCCATTGTTCTACAGTCCAATGTCGGTAAACTTTGGTACTGACTGTGCTTATGTTGGACCTATCAACGGGCGCACAACAGTAAAAACTCATTTTTCAGCTCCCGATAAAAAGTTCTCCTGCCGGCGACAAGCAGTTTGAAAATCATGAATGATCGTTGCCACCGAGGACATCCGATTTTTCATCACTACCCTCTTCAGAGTTCGACGATTACAATTATTAGTTTAGGCGGCTTACTAGTTCGTTTAGCGGCTGTTTCAGTATCCCGAACCTTGTCGTTTTATAATGACATCATTTAGGTATCTGTACCAATCCGCCCAATGACCACGCCATGTTCAAAATCACTCAACTCTGCCGACTTACTCGTTCTCTGTCTAACATACAAATGCTAGCAATCTGCTTTTTATCTCGTTCCATAACTTTACAGTACGCATAACAACCAGATCCACTTTTACAGAGGGTTGCCAGGATAATTATAACCATATAGTGTGTACATATTACTCCACCGAATTCTGGAAAAAATAGCGAGAAAGACAGTGGTAACAAAGGTGAAGAAACAGAAGTAGACCATTTGAACGGGTATCAGCTGCAGACACAAGCTATCACTACAATTTATTCTAAGAACGACAACTTTGTAGTTGGAGAAATAATGGAAAATGACAGTAGTGATTACGATGACAACGATGCAATACTGTTTTCTGATATGAAAAAAAGTACACAAACGTAATGTTAATACTCACACCGTTGGTATGTCGCAAATCACCTACCGTTGCACCCTCTAAACCTATAAGTTGCTTTGGACATTTTTTTGACGACTTAATACATACTTTTTTACAGAACATGTACATTACCTCACAATGTGTCTTTCAAAATTTATAACAACCAATACTTATCTTCTATCGTAAGCCGACTACAACAATTAGAATATGGTTATAGGTGTGCAATAATGGCATAGCATATAGAAAAACGGTTGGTGAAGTCATGGAAAAGAAAAATAAGGGCACTTATGGCTACCGTACAAATACAACCACACTTATCACCATTAATTCTTGCAATGATAATAGGGTTGCCATCACTGTAAGTTGTTGTGACACAGTTGAACCATTAAGTCAAACCAACTGAAGAATATCTAGCGAAAAGAAAAAGAATATCTATAACACAGTCAAACAAAATAAGATCCAAAAAGTAGCGATGGTTCATTTTCGCATTTTGCATAAACACAAGGCAGTTCTATCGTCGAGGATAACGTGCGGGCATCATGGCTTTTGATTATTTAAAATTCAGGAGAATTGTGCAAGTTTATCTAATAAAATGTAGTGATTGAAGATGAAAGAGCAAAATTTTCTAGAGTGCTCGATGAAATCAAATATGTCTGTAAAAATCAATGCGAATGTTGTTCTGAAACCTTTTCACATATGACAGTAATTGTCTATCATATTAAAATTAAATAAATCTAACTATATATCTTTTACTGCTCAAAATAAAATAACTTTTCATTTAGTTATTTCTAGTTAGTACATCTAACAGGCCAAGTGTTCCATTATTGGAACACAGACAAAAACAGAAATAAACAATTATTGGCATTAACAATTCACAAATTATTATTTCAATTATTTTCTACCCGGTTCTTGTATTCTTTATATTCTTCAAAGACGACTTGATCTTACAATTTAAACAGATGCTTCGTCATGATCCACAAATAATACAAAATGTTGTCGAGCAGGCAATCAATACACTGGTCGGTCTCAAAGGTAACTTTTTTATAGATACAATTCATTTACTTAATTTACTTAATTGAAGCTGAACATAGTTTTCACAAAGTAATTTCCGTAATTGCTACATAAATGTTTGTAGAGATCTAAAACTTCTAAATATTGAACAAGTAAAATAATAGTTGCAAACAATCCTAAGATAATCCTTACATTATTAGAAAACTTTTTTATTTTCGTCATTTCTTGAACAATTAATTTTACTAGAAAATGTCCCATGAGAACCTTCATCACAGACGAACGCATCTATAGGCGCCACTTTTATGTCTCTAGAATAGGTTGCGACCCTTCTTCTCACAACCAGGACGAGAGCCTACTATTTTAATGTTTTCTCCCCTGTACAATGATTACCTGCATATGGAAATTAAATAGTTCAAAACAGCAACCCCACTAACATCGATTTGACAGCACAAAAGTCTGAAAAATCAGTTGACTAAAACTACCTATTCCATATTTCAAGATCAAATCCGAAACAATTGTTATCTGTGTATGTTTGAAAGCGTGTGTCCACTACATACGTGCCAACAAAACTGTAACTGGACAAAAGCCCATTAATTTAAACTCTTACCCTCCAAAATAAAAAAAAATGGTCGCTAAGGTTGGCTAATAATAGTGACTGAGGTTGTGAGCTCACGGATTGGCGTTCCATTTTTTATCCTATTAAAGACAGGGTAGATAATTTATTTATTTAATCAAGAACCCTTCTAACAATTGGTGTAGGGTTATATAATCAGAATTCTTATCTTAATCACTCACTTGTGTGTTTTCATCTACCTCTGTCAGTAACGTCACTTGCGTTGTTCACAATACACAAATTTCAGCCACTGTTTTCTTTCTTGGGCTAACACCTTTGCTTCCGTCCATGTTTTACCTCTTTTTTCCAGTATTTTCTCTATCGTCTTATCCCACTTCTCTTGTGGCCTACCCTTATTTCTTCTCCCAATGGTCTTTGCCTTACATATTTGTTTCAGCTTTCTCTTTTCATCCATTCTCTGCATGTGTCCCCACCAGCTGAGTTGTCGGTTTTCTATAAATTCTGTCACCGGGTTTATTTTCAGCTCTTCTCTAATTTGCGTACTCCTTACCCTATCTCTAAGTGTCACTCCTCTTATTCTTCTCAAAAATTTCATTTCGACTTCTACTTCATGTTTGCCTTGTTCGTCTATAGTCACTCCCAGATAGTTAAATTTCTGTGTTTGTTCTATTTGTCTGTCATTAATTTTTATCTCTGTGTTTTGCCTTTCTTTGCTTATCACTAATATTTTTGTTTTAGCCCTTTTCTCGTTTTAAATTCCGTGGAACTGTTGTTATTACTTATGACTATATTATCTAGTGTTGTTATATAAGCTTTTGATTACTCTGCACAGCTTCGGCTCTACCCCTTTGTTCTTTAAGCTTTTCCATACTTCTTTTCTGGGGACTTTGTCAAACGCCTTTTTAAGATCAAGGAATGCTAAGAATGTCTTTTTATTGTATTGTAATCTTTTTGCACTTATTTCTTTGATGGTAAATATATGATCTTGTGTGCCTGTGCCTCTGCCTTTGCGAAAGCCGCTCTGGCCTCTTCCAGTGTCTGTTCTGTTATTCTTCTAAGTTTTAATTACAATATCCGCTCGCAGACTTTGAGTCGGGTACTAAGCATTGTTATGCCCACTGCCCAAGCTTTGTTATATATTTCCAACAACCATTTCTTTCCCTTTTCACCCATTTCTTTAACCATTTCCGATGTAACCTTATCGTGACCCGGGGCTTTCCCATTCTTTAACTTTTTTATAGCTTCTCCCATCGCTTCTCTAGTGATCATGTCTTCATCTTTGGTTTGTTTATTTCCGGTACTTTCTTCTTCTCTTTCTATATTTGTATTGTCTTCTTCTGTTCCTGCTTCCAGTAATTCCTCAAAGTACTCCTTCCATCTGTCCATCGTTTCTTTACTAGTCTTCGTTAGTTCCCCCTGCTTGTTTTTCACTCTTGTTACTCTTTTTGTTTTCCCTTTTCTTAATGTTTTTAGTACTTTGTAAAAGAGTTTTTGGTTTTGTCTACTCTCTTCTCCCATCTTCCTTCCAAATTCTTGCCATGCTTTCTCCTTAGCCTCCATTACCATATTCTTCACTTTTATTCTTTGTTCTTTGTATATATTGTATTTGTTTTCTGTTCTGTTTGTCAAGTATTCTCTCCATACTTTTTTCTTTATTTGTACCTGTGTTTTTATTTCTTCGGTCCACCAGCTCGTCCTTTTGTGTTGGTCATTTCTTTGTTTACTAGTTCCACATATTTTTATCACTGCTTGTGTAAGTATTTCTTTAAATTTCTGCCATGATTGTTCTACTATCCTCTGGTCTAGATTTGTCATTTCCTCTTCTATTAGTCTGTCTACCATTTGTGCATATTGTCGTGCCACCTCTTTGTCCCTCAATTTATTCTTAATATTTCTTGGCTTCGGTTGCTTTCTCCTTGATCTTCTAAATTTTAGGTCCTCGAATTTTTAATTTTTGCTTCCAGAAAGTGGTCACTGTATATTTCCGCCCCTCTTTTAACTCTCACGTCTTTAATGAGCTTCCTGTTCTGCTTCTCTACTAACACATAGTCTATTATAGATTTTTCTCCTGTCGTTGGTTTTTGTCTGGTGTATTTATGAATAACTTTGTGTTCAAAAAATGTATTTGTCACTATTAGGTTGTATACTGTACAGAAGTCAATTAATCTATCTCCGTTATTATTTCTTATGTTTTCACCGTATTTTCCTATTACTTTTCCGCCCCATTTTTCCTTCTCCCTACTCTTCCGTTGAGATCTCCCGTGATATATATTTCTCCTTTACTGCTGTCTGTTGCCCTTCCTAAGTCTTCCCAGAATTTATCTTTTTCTGCTTTAGTATTGTCGTCGCTTGGGCCGTACACCCCTATTACCGTTATTTTGTCTTCTTTACCAAGCGTAATGTCTATTGTGAGTATTCTTTCGGACCATCCCTTCCAGTTATCTATTTTATTTGCTATTTCTTTTTTGAATATGCATCCTATACAGGGAAGATAATAAAATTTAAATATTTCCAAGATGGTCCCAGTTTTGCCACATTCAAGCAATAGCACGATTAGTTGAAAAAAATCCATCTTAACGCTTCGTCAAGCTCGCCTAAAACTTTCCAATCAAATGACGTTTAATATATTGGGAAACCAATAAAAAATTAATAAAAGAAATAAATATGATAAATAAGCCATACAAGATAAAAATATTATGATACAATATAGAAATTATGTAATAAGCAGACTTAATGAGAAGATAATGCAGGATAATTCTAAGGATGAATGGTGCATCATATCTGAAGCTATACAAAAGGCAAAAAGATGGGTGGGTTAGTGCTGAATGCAAAAGTATTCTCTTATAAATACATGAGCACATAAACAGATAAGTTCTAAAGACGCAGGAAAATAAAAGTTCGGAAGAAAGTGCCGCAATAATGAAGCTGATAAAAATGGAGCTATAGAATTGCAAGAAAATATGCTGGTTAAAATATAGAAAATGCCATAAAATTGTCAGAAGCGATTCTAATACCAATTCACAAAAAAAAGAAGTTTAGACTGTATATACAAATTAGAGAGAAACAGCGTAACTGGAAGTCTCATACAAGCTGCTGGCTCCGTCTGTTTGAGAGAAACTAACACTATATGTACAGTCGATGGAAAAGGAAATTATGCCAGTGTACAACCAGCTAGCAATCATACCATACATTAAACCACAGGTAATCCGATGGTTGGGACATGTTAAAAAACTCTCTGAAATCAGAGCTACACGAAAGGTAATGAAAACGGAAATGAGGAAAAGACACAGGATAAGTGGCTAGAAATGGTAAAAGACTTGCGGAAGCTACACGTGGAAAACAGGAAAATTAAAGGTAAACACAAAGACCAATAGTAAAGAATTATAAATAAAGCAATGAATATATGTTCAGCTTAGGGGCCTTTATGGCCTGTGTACCCTGAATAATAATAACTTTTGGTCGAAACAAAACTCGTATATTGTCGGAAAAGATACGAATTTCCAATTCTTGCTTCAGGTCCCATACAGCTGCCCAAACTCAACAAAAAATTAAAGATTTCTTCTAGACTATGTTGAAACACTCTCCCTATAATCCAGACTAATCACCCTGCAATCATTATTTGTTGAGCCCACTAAAAGAAGCAATTCGACGACAATGAGTTTAGTTCGTACATAATTGCATGGTGTCACAATCACCTTCATTTTACGATAGAGGAATAAAAAAGTATGTTTGTATTTTATATTGCTCCAATAAATAAAAACAATTCCATTCATGTTACCAATTATACTTAGTTTTATTTCTTAAATAAAAATCCCCCTGACACTTTTGGGGGACTAACTGTATCTCATTGAAATGTGTTTTAAACTATGCACTACTGAACAGGAAAGAGGAGGAAGTCCTCAATATCCAACTACCAAAACAAACAAAAAATGGAAAACACAAATCATACAAGTCGTAACGACTGTACGCTAGCAGTAAAATAAAAATATTGTTCTTCATATTATATTAATCGCAGATGTATAATGTAGTACGCTCACGTTGAACTACCTTCCTGATGGATTTTTAAATTACATTCTACTCTACACTACAATAGCGAAGGTAAATGTAAAGACGCAGAGGATTATTTCATGAACACCGCAATTTGCTACACTCATGCACGCGCACACAGAATGAACTTTAATTTAATCCGCTGCAATCATCTGCGAGCCATTATTTGACTACATGTGACTTGCAATTTCAATTGCTCGCAGCTCCACCAACATTCGCGCAGTCGTAATTTTTACGCATTTAAATCATCCTTTGTATCACAAAATATTCAGCAAAATCAAATACATATAATAGCGATTAGCAAATGTTAATAAAAATACGTGACTTCAAATTACATAATGTGCAGAAGCACTGAAAATACACGCTTCATTTAAGTAAACGTTCCACCAATTATGAAAAACCTTAGAATGAGTGAAAACGCAACAAGTGGGAATATCCTAAACGCGCTATTTGAACGAGAATTGAATTCGTCGAACCGAATGCTGTTAAGTGGTTCTCAGAGTTCAAAATGAACATTTCAATTTAAACCGTAACGTGCGAATTCCCCGCAATCATCAACATAATGCTTCTCTCTTCGTCAGGCCCCAATTAGAGGAGATCCTAAAATCCTGGAAATTACTAAAATGCGAATGTAAACTGTCACGATTATTCGTTCTCTCATCTTCACTTTTTCTACAGCATGGACCGCTTTGACTAATCCGGTATCAAATAAAAAACATTCAAAAAATCACTAGCAGATTAAGGTCGGTTTACACGTATCAGTGTCAGTCCAGTACCAATAATTCTAATATCTAAGTGACACCTACTTTATGTAAAGAAGGAGATAGGAAGAGAGAAGGGGGAGCTAGGAAGCAGGAAAGAATAGTTCATATAAACAAACCATGGAAAGGGTAGTCTTTGAATAATCATAAATAAAGGGTGAATTCATAAAAGGGTCTCAAATTAGGAAAGATAAAATATAAAAAATATATATGACCTCAAAACTGACACTAATACTTCCAATTTCAGGCAAAAATCGATCCTTAGCAAACTAAGAACATGTTTTACAAACTATTAATTATCCCTGACTGGCAGATATAATGCAGATAGGTTCGTAAAATTAAAAAAAAAATCACTAAACCGACATGGACGACTAAAATAAGCGTTATATAATCAAATCCAATGCAACTTATTTATCATCATCATAAAACTGCATTAATGCAAAACTGTCACGTCACATGTAAACAAACCCCAATAGCACTATATGCGCAGACAGATTATCAGCATATGTGCTCCAATTTTCTCTTACGATATCCCGCCTGCATTTGCCCTATCGTTTATGATCAGGAGGACCACTCGTATGGTTAAGTTAGTCTTTAATGGCATTAATAGAATTTCAAATTATTCACTTTATTCCTTTAGAAAGTTCGGAAAATTTTGCAGGAAACAATCCGCCGCGTACTAAAAGAATAGAGAAAACCCCTGTTCAGCTTGAAAATCCGAATGATAATCGGTGTTTTCGCAACATAGATATAATCCTTCATAACCAATTAAATGTTAATAAATGACTCATGCTGAATTCCAAACGAATTACTAGAAAACGAGAAAACAAGCGGTGAGAATCAGTCAACAAACGCTTAAGTTACCTAATCGAATTATTCCAAATGTGTTGGAACGATGAGAAACTTTTTGCAATACACCAACTCGTTTTGATACACATAATATCAATTTCTTGATTTCAGAATCCCCCCTTTTAAAGAATCTTAACATAAGAATTATTAAACATCCACCACACTCGCCTGATTTCAAAATGTGCGAGTTACAATCATTTCGTAACCTTAAAAATGTGATTGTTTTTTTTTTACTATAAAATAAAATATATTTACTGTATTTTAGAAAGGTCCCCTTTACTACATGTTTGTTCTTTTTTATATGTGCATAACATTCCTTCAGCTGATATTTTCATCGCATAAATATATGCATATATGCTTTTCCTTGTTAATTTATTCTTTCCAGTTCCCACCTTAATTGGTATTAAATACAGGGTGGTATCCAAAAGTAGTAGGACTGACTTTAAAAAAAAAATTATTGAACATTTTGGTACATCGACTTAATACTCTTCAAAATAGGCCCCTTGGGCATCCACACACTTCTGGTAGCGAGCATTCCAGGTCGCGAAGGCCTTCTGGAAGTCGTCCTCCGAGATGCTGTTCAGCGCCCTCGTCGTTGCCGCTTGGACTGCTTCCACCGAGTCGAAACGATACCCCCTGAGCTGCCTCTTGATCCGGGAAACGCAGAATTTGGCCAGAAGATCCCTCACAATCCATCGCTCCGCGCGCGCGAAAAAAAAAACAGTCCTACTACTTCTGGATACAACCCTGCATTTCCAACATCTTCTCACTTTTCCTCCTTTTTATTAAATCCCACCCTGTTGTTCTTATTACGTATCTATTTTTACTCGTCTTAGAATCACATTTTAATTTATCTCAGACCAATTTTGAATTTCTTATTAATCTGTTACCATTTTCAATTGTTGTCATATCCCTTTCAATGTTCTATTGCAAATTTGTTATAAAATTTTACTGAAGTGAGATGTGTCAATCTGGTACACACACTACTTCTCCAGATAGTTCTCCCCCCCCCCTTTTCTTGGTGCTTTTAATTGAACCTTTTGATGTTACTTTCGCAGAAAACCTAGATTGGTCTAATTCCAATTTGCGCATGAATTCCTATACTTAATTGCTGTTCTCTGAACGCTATCCTCCTAAAGGTACATTAAAGACTGATTGGAGAGATTGGAATAATGATCCACTGTGGACCATTGTGTTTGCTCCATTTAACCTTCTAATTAAAACGTTGCGTCTTCAATCTATGAATCACACGTCTGTATCTTACGCAAAATTTGTTTCTATTCTCTTCGAAATGAGCAAAGTGTCTTTGAAAGATCTCAAGTAGCGTAGCTTTTTGTTCCACACTAAGAAAGCAAAAACCCCATTTTACGAAATTGTAACATTTTAACGCGTTTTTGACTGTTGACTAGGCACTACCATGGCTAAATCTCACTTTGGTACTTAGTTTGTCAACTTTCGTCTCAATATTGCTAATGGAAATCGAATGCATGAGCGTTACATTTTCGACTTCACTTCGTCCTGTAACAAACAACTTTATACCACATACCACATGAATACCTAGCTTCTCGATAACATGTCTCTACAGAATTGTTGACGTAGTCTAATAGAATACCGTCATCACGATGTGGACGAGCGAATACCTACGTCAAACTACCCTACGCAGACAGACATTACAACTTCCAGTCAATTGCAGTCTGGACAAAATTTGAGCCACCAACGCAACAATTGTCTTTAATTCTTCTATGATCCTGACCGATCCAAGAAAGTTGTACCAATTTCTCCTCCTAACCAACACTTCATATACATACTATCTTTTTAGTGATTTATCATTTTTATTAAACCTTTGGTCACCGCTACTTTCTCCAAATCAGGGAGTAAATCAAATCTAAACCGAAATTTCTTCTTATCCGAAATTTTAAGAAGACAAGGCACAGTTCAGAGACAACACTCTTAATAAGACTCGCGTGCAGACATGACAAACAATTTTTGAAGGGCTACAATCTCTTGAAAATGGAGCTCACCGACATCATTCGAAGTCCAGTGTGACTGAGAAGAATATTCGCATTATTCGCCGCCTTCTCAATGATGACCACCGATTACTGATTACTGAAATTGCTTCTATCAACTTCTGGGAGAAACAAAACTTACATATCGCGTAACCAAAACATTATCCCTCTTCAAGCAAACGCTTGATACCATGCCTAGTATGACAACCACCTTGCTATCACAACTTACCTGCTTGTTAGGAACAATGCTTTTCTTGGTCAAGAGATTGTATAGAAAAATAAAGTATGTTTTTGTTTGTATGGTATTTTAATACGTTTATAAAAAACAATTTTAACTTGCTAGTGTTCATATCAAATTTCAAGTATGATACTTTTAATAAAGGGTTTCTTGATAGGTATTTTTGGCAACGATCTACTCTCAAGAATTTGGTAATATCAGAAATCTATGCATAATAGGCCTATCGATTGCATTTCTTCATATCAGACTTGGTTGGGGTGTATGCACAAAAACTGTTTTGCACACAATCAAACTTCTATTGTATTTTTTGGTATAAAGGATAAAAATGGGTAAACTTGAAAAGAATGTCACACAGAGCTACAGAAATACCCTGTGATACGGTTGTTTCCTAACACGAAAGTGGCGTTGGATGTCTATTTATTCAAAGATATTAATGGTTATAAGACGATCAACAGTGTGCACTACTTTTCATTTTCCATCTTCTACATGTGAATTTCGTTGATGATTCTCCTGCATTCCCTCATCTTGTAGTGATATTGTAATATATTTTCAGATTTATTTGTAGGATTTCTTTGTCCAACTTATAGAATAAATCTGGTCCAAATAAAACCCAAAATTCTAAAGTGGTGGCCAATAATAAATATTTTTTATTTCATTCCTGTATGTTCGAGTCCGTTACTCCTCGATGTGCCTAATAGATAAAGGGGCATCTTCAAGGGCTAAAGTTAGAGTTTTCAACTTTCAATTCGATTGCAAACTACCAAAACCAGCCGCAACTAATCAACATACAATGTACTAATCCCTCTTTCCCAAATATAAACTTATCCCACAATACTCCCTTGGTAAACACTCAAACAACATACGCGCAAATCGTAAACAAAAACGTTAATGCCACCAAAACAGAACAACCATCAAACATAGGAGAACAATTAACTATATTTTTGAATGAATTCAAAGCTATGTTCCCCCAAATGATAAATCAAAACAGCATAACATTAAACCTACTAACGATAATCATCGGAAAATTAAATCAATAATGGCCCACATTCTACGAATTCCAACCTGGAACGCCAACAGAGTGATTAACCATAAGCAAGAAATCATAACATTCCTAGATTTAAATAAGATTGACATTTTACTTATCTCTGAGTCTCATTTCACAGATCGAACAGTGTTTTTCATACCTCAATACTCCATATACCATACTCCTCACCCAATACCGCCCATACCGGATCTGCAATAATTATTCGGAAATCAATCTCCCATCATGAACTACGTAAATATCAAACAGAAAAAATTCAAGCAACAGCTGTCGAATTAAGAACTCTTCCATGGAAATTTAAGGTCAGTGCCATTTACAACCCACCACAACATAGGATATCAACGGGGGAATACAAGGATTTCTTCCAAACCCTTGCAAACAAGTTTGTCGTAGGGGGCGATTGGAACGCCAAACATACAGACTTGAGATCGACAATTGTCACTACAAAAGGCAGAAACCTCCTACGTACTATGACTGGAAGCGATTACGACTGCCTCACTAATGGAGTTCCTACCTACTGGCTGACAGATCCTAGGAAACTCCCCGACTTACTTGACTTCTATATATAGTAAACGGAATCTCTAGAAGAAAGTACATAGTGGAACCTAACTTTGATCTCTCACCTGACCATACTCCGGTCATCGTCAGTATCAGCACAATTGTTGTTAATAAGTCGCCTCCCCCAAAGTTATCCTCAAGAAATACTGACTGGAATAATTTTCAGGACTACATAGAAACAAACATAAATCTCAAGTTACGGATAAAATCGCCTAACGAACTAGATGAAGAAGCACAATATTTTACTAGATTAGTGCAAGAAGCAGCCTGGCACTCCACACCTCAGAACGACTTTACTACAACCAATGCTATCAACACACCGTTGCATATCCGTCAATTAATAGCTCAGAAACGCAGAGCTAGGTCATAGGTCAAGAAACATTGCAGATCAACATAATTACAATAGACTATCCAGAAAATTAAAAACAGCACTCAAAGAAGCCCAAAATGCTACCTTCCAACATTACATTACCAGCCTATCCCCAGATGATCACACGCCGAAATCATCATGATACACAAGCCACAAAAACCTCCACACGAACCATCATCATATCGACCTATCAGCCTCCTGTCCATAGTAAGTAAAATTTTCGAAAGACTCCTACTTAAAAGGATATACGTAGAGCATGACCCCCTGACGCTACTACCTAACCACCAGTTCGAATTCAGGGAACGCCACTCCACTATACAACAGATTCATAGGGTAGTGAACGCAATTGCTAAGAATATTGAAGACAAGAAATTCTGCAATGCTGTATTCTTTAACATATCACGGGCATTCGATACAATGTGGCACACGGGCCTTCTCTACAAAATAAAAAACACATTATCCAGCAATTTCTATCCCCTTTTAAAATCCTACCTAACCGACAAAAATTCACAGTAAGACATAACGACAGTCAATCCAACTACCTTACTATCAAATCGGGTGTTCCCCAGGGGAGTGTTCTAGGACCTCTGCTATTCCTAATCTACACTGCCAACATACCCCAAACAAATAACACCACAATTGCCTTGTTTGCCGATGACGTAGCTGTATTATCTGTAAATGAAAATCCAGTATTGGCCTCTGAAAACCAACAAACTCATCTGGACCTCCTCACCGAATGGTATAACAGATGGAAAATAAAAATCAATCAAACAAAATCAGTCCAAGTCACATTCACCACCAGGCACAACTACTGCCCTCCTGTAACCATCAACAACGTACCTATACTTACTAAAATGAAAGCGAAATACCTTGGACTCATCCTAGACCAAAAACTCACCTGGAAAAAGCACGGAGACAGATGAACATCAAATTTCGACAGATGTATTGGCTTGTTGGACGAACATCCAAGCTCTCTCTAAACAACAAGTTACTGTTATAATCAAACCGATATGGACATACAGGCTCTAGTTGTGAGGATGTGCCTGCCAAGCCAACAAACCTAAAAATCGTACATATGTTCCGATCTAAAGTGCTGAGAACAATAGTGGATGCTCCATGGTATATCACCAACGACGCGCTACATAACGACCTAAAGATCCCCTTTATAACAGAAGAGATACAGCGAGCTGCCACCAAATACAAAGATCAAGTAACAAACCACGAGAATAACCTAATAAAGCTACTAAACAACAGCGGTCCCACTGTGAGAAGACTACGCAGAACCTGACCTCAAGACCTAGCGTAACGAAGAAATCACAATCTACAAGGAAAACATCAGTGGATGATTCCCTTACAAGTCCAATAGATTTAACACATTTACTCAATACTCTGTATAGAAGTCGATTGTAAATTCGCAAATTGTCAATAAAAAAAATTCGATTGCCCGAATATTTTGCATTTGTACAAATGATTTTCTGAACTTACGATGTGCGTAGAGTCAAGTCTCGCTCTTCGATGTATTTTATTGACTTTTGTTAGATGTTCAACACAAAGCAAAGGAAGAAATGGCAATGTATTAGCGCAGTTAAAAAGTAATTTAAATGACTTTAAATGCTAGAAACCACATGAAATGATTTGGATGTTTATACTATCGAATTAAAAATATTTGGGCACTTATCTGTAATTTATATAATCCGTCCAACCGGTACCAAAAGAGCAGATGGGTAAATAAAAAGCGCAGCAATTTTGTACGTGGTGTAATTATCGATTGCCACACAAATTGGCAACTGAAATTTTGCACACTGACCATATTTCGGAAACAACAACCTTCAGAAAACTCAAGTGTACGCGTAGCAGAAACAAATTTTGACAAAACGAAACGCGGTTGAAAATGAATGTAACGAGGTCACTCAGAAGAACATTCGCATTGTTAGGCGCCTTTTCTAGAATGATAACTAATTAGCAGTTGCTAAAATGGAGTTTATCAACTTTTGAACAAAACAATTTTCAATTTGAGACGTTATCCTCCTTCACAACAACGCCTTCTTCTGGGCTACACAGTCAGGACATCGTTAAAAGAACTTATTTGGACCACTTGCAAGACGAAGATGTTATCGAAGCATTTTCGATTAGCTCGTGTCATAGCCACGTTCATTTGACGATTTTAAGATCAACAACCTATCTAAATCATGAGATTATGTAGAAGAATAGCTTTAATAGTTTATAACTGATTAAAACGGTATTTTTTATTCTCTTGCATATTTTTTAGTTTTCCAAGTTCAATTTGTGTTTATTGCCCTATTATGACCAGCTGGTACTTTTTATCTTATTTCTCTTAACTTTAACCAATAGGCCAATTAAGTCATCAAACTTAATTATTAAAAACAAAAATTATTTATCATGAAACTCAAGTAGGAGGCTGCGACGATAACGTCTTTATTGCGCAATCATACCGATGTGACTTTGCAAAACGTATGCTTTACGAAAACCCATAATCAGTGCTGAATTATTTATCATCCAGCCGCCATCAATTATGGCTCGCATTTCATGGATTGTGAGGTAATCGCGCTTGCCTGCCCAACCTTGGAGCATTCAGAATCAAATTATTCGCATCATTAGTAATAATTATAAAATGTAACGAATCAATAAATAACAGAAAAGAAAGCGCCTCGCCCGATAATCTCCACATGTCTACATTTATCAACGCAATTTAAAGTCTAAGATACAAATCGCCCAATTTATCTTTCATTCCACAAAAAATAACAAATTACGACATTTTATTTTAGAAAGTCCTGCCCTGCTATTCACTTGCTTCAACTGGGAACAATTCATTACGCTTTCTCCATGCACTTAAACAATTAAGTTAAGTAGCAAATTTGCATTTGCTTACATTGTGCATTTTTGTGGGTTTATCGCTGATGTGTAAAAATTCTTTGAAGATGGAATCAGTACATCCAAACCCAGGAGTGATTTAATGTTTTGAAATTGAGTGTATTCCGGGTATCCTCAAACGCTCCAACAAACAATTCACCTCTGTATATATTTAGGTCCACCACACCTTTTCCAACCGCTTATTTTCCTGACAAGAATGTGATACAGAAATAGTAATATAGTATGTAATATATTTGAGCGACTAACGGTGGTATGAGTGATATTTATTGTTAAAATGTGGTATTTGTTTATAGCAGTGCTTTAAAGAAAACCTTCAATTGTGGAAAAATCACAACTCATGTATCTACACAGTCTGCGCAATGTTAAACAATTTGCACAGCACTTATCGCATTATCTATAAAAACCAACTAGCGGTTGAGCAATACTTGATTAGAAAGTCATTCAGAAACATGCTATTGCTACAGAATCATCAATAATAGGTGTCGAAAAGTACTTGCCTATTAAAAAACAATGAGAAAGGTAGATTAGCGCCACTTACCATACATAATAATTAGCTAATTTACATTTTGTACCAACCCATTGACCACGTGACTTATCTAATTGTAAACATGGAATCCTTGACCTTCGAAGAAAGTCTGATTATTGTACAGAAATTTTACGAATTTGGAAGACGTTATAACATGGTCCAAAGGGCACTCAAGGAGTCCGCCTTAGAGTTAGACAAAGACAAACATTTGAAAAGGCGATAAGCAGGTAAGAAAGAGTAAATAAAAGTTCAGAGTAAGAACAGTCTATGAAGATTTTTCTCGTTACTTTTCAGCTAATTCAGAGATTTGAGACAACCGGCAGTGTCCGGGACGTTCGACCCGCAAACTCTGGCCGGTCATCTACCACTGTGACATCACAAAATAAGGTCTCCAACTTTTTCGAAAATCAGTCGTTTTTCGATTAGACGAGCAACTTAACGAGCGGGGATTAGCTATGGGAGCGTCCAAACTATCGCGAAAACATTTGAAAATGTTTCCGTACAAGATTCAAGACCATAAGCCGCTGAAGCCGCATGATTTCGAGAGAAAATTGCAATTTGACCAATTGATGCTTTAAAAAGTAGAAAACAGTTCTATCAATAATTAGAAAATTTCATTTAGTAAATTAATGAAGCTCATTTTTATTTGCAAGGTTTTGTTAACATGCAAAGCATGCGCCACTGGGGTACCAATAATCCTCACCTTGCAATTACAAAGCGTTTCCATTCTACAAAAGTGACGGCCCGGTGTGCAATTTCAGGGAAAATATTCTTGGGCCGTATTTCTTTGGCGGCAATGTGATCTCTCAAAATTGCCGCCAGATCCTCAAAGAAATTCTCTATATGGAGGAAAGAGAGCCAAAATTCTAACAGTTACTTGTTTATGCAAGACTGAGTAGCCTCGCCTCATTCCGGGAATTTTTTCCACACTTCTGGATAATTTTGGAATACGTGTCGTAGACCTACACTTCGATAATTTTGCTGAAGATGCAATTAATTGGCCACCATACTCCCCAAACATTAATCTATGTGACTATAGGGACAGCTAAAGGGTCGGATCTACAAAGAGTCTCCAAGGACACTCAAAAATCTCAAAATAGCCCTAAAAAATAAAGTTTCTGTCATTGGAAAAGACATCCTTCAAGCAGTAAATGAAGCTTTTAAAAGTAACCTGCGCCATCTTGTTGCTAGTCAAGGTTCACATTTTGAAAACTAGTTAAACTAAACTTCAGACTACTATATTCACTAAATCATTTTTTGAATTTTGAAAATCGGTCAGCTATGTAAGAAGCTGTAAGCACATATTTTCCAACATTGATCACCCTGCATATATTTGATGAGAAGATCGAGACATCCCTTATCTCTAAAACCATCAGGTAACTATACCACATCCGTATCTTCCGTCTCGATAAATATTATTTGTTGGGAATTTAAATTTAAAATAGCTGTACACAAATCGGATCCTTATTTAAAAATTTTAATTCGGCATTGTATTTTACTATACATGTACATCAAGTATACAAGGTGTGTGCAGAAAGTAAATTATGTTTACAATTACTAGCATGGTTTGCAATGGCATTGAATTACTTTTGTCCAAATCAATTATGCCATTTCGAAACAAACAGATCATTCTTTGTGTTTTAATTGCTCTTCTGTCGACAATTCTAATACCCTGAAATTATACTATTCTTCCAATTAGTAAATATGGAACAGTAGACAAAAGATGATTGTTGAAACGCATTACAAATTCGATAAAAAAATTTGCGGAGACGGTACAAACACTTTATAGAATTTTTAATCGTTATACTGCACCACAATGTTTTACATTCTACGAAAAGTAAAAATAAAACAGAGACAGAAAAATTATAAACTGCTTATACTACGTACAAAAAACTGTCATAAAAATAATGCCCAAAGTAAATCATCAATACAGCTAATAGTGAAATAGGAATATGCATTGTCGCCGCTTTATTCAAGCTCTATATACAAGATGCAATCAATAATATTAGAGAACCAGTAAACGTACGCTAATGATTTAGTGTGTATTATAAGTGAAGACGAACACAGTTTAAAACAATCGTTGAATAAAATGGACTTAATAATAAAAGAAGAAAGAAAAATGGTGCCACAAAAAAATGTTAAAAGTAGGACAAAATATCAAACAATGAGATATTAGAAAGAATATAAGAAAAAAGATCAATAAAAAAGATAATGAGAAGAAAAGACATATGGATAGTAGTGCATATGTATGTTACGGCAGTCGGGTCTACTACAAATAATGACAGATGGAAAGAAAAGCAAGGCATACCTAGATTACAATATACAATCCAAATAATAAAAAACCTGGATTGCTCCAATTATCGAAAAAGTAATAAAAGTGAGCAATATAGAAAAAAATGGAGAGAAACATTGCCGAGGCAAACTAGTCCAAGATATTGATTACTTAGAGAGAGAATACAACGAACAAATCAACAGTAGGAAGATTGATTACAAAATTTCATGAAACTGAATTGGTAATGGACCCAAAAGACCCCATATGTATCAGCAGCGTCTTTGTCTCCAAATCCAAAAACATCAACTTGGCATCGTACACAACAATGGGAAATTTGGAGAAGCACCTTTCAGCGAACACACTAAAGACCTAAATCTTCATACATACAAAATTCAACTGATGCAAGAGTTTTAAGCTCACCCTCAATTAATCAATTGGTCAATTAATTTCTAGAATATCACAAAATAGATTCTCAGTTTACTAGATTAGATTATCAGGCTCATTTTCAACTCCAAGGTTTCATAAATAAACAAAAGGCCGCTACATATTACAATGTTACAGGAGAAATGATGAAGAACATGGACGCAAAAAGGATAGAGATATTAACAAAAATGAGTACTATAAAATGGGAGAAAGGAAGAGTAACAGAAAAAACTATAGAATAGGTATTATTGCGCCAATATACAAGAAAAGTGATAAAAAAAAACTGCAACAACAATTGAAGAATTAATCTAAGTATAGCACCAAAGGTATACGAAAGATTCTTGGAAATAAAACTAAACCGAAAACTACAACTACAACTCAAACAGTCAATAGTGATTTCTGAAAAGGTAAAAATATAAAAGATCATATATTTACGATTAAACCAATGACAAAAAGGATAAGCAACGCAAATGGTAAAATAAACCTTACTCTTCTTGATCTGAAAAGGGCATTTGGCTTAATACCAAGAACAAGTACAAAGGAAATATAACTAACAGTAAAACTGACGGGAAACTAACCAGAACAACAATAAGTATGTACAAAAATAGTAGAAATATAGTAAGAAAATACAGGTAATATATAAGCAAGCGAGTTAAGGGGTTAAGGCAAAGGAAGGTGTCCTGGGTTCAACTTTATTCGACCTGATAGTGGACGATGTAATAAAAGAAGCAAGAAAAAGAAGGTAGTCATTATATATGGGGTAGAGAAATTTAGAACCAGTCCAAAGAAGTAAAAAGGCATTTGCTAACGACCTTATTATATTTGCGGAAAATGAAAGAGAATTTAAAAAAAACTTACAAATACGCAATGAGAAATTATAACAAAATAAATTAAAACATGGGGCCGGCGAAGAAATTGCTCTGTAAGCAATAAATTTCGGAAAAATTCGAAATCGAATATCTAGAAAATTATTCGACAGAATTTTTTCGACTTCATTTTCGAATTCAACGTAAAATTTCCTATAAGAATCACATGTAAAATCGTAATGTCGAAAATTTTCCCGAAATTCGAAGTCGAATAATCTCGAAAATTATTCGAGATAGAAATTTTTTAATTTCGAATTCGAAATCAGCGTAAAATTTCCTATAAGAATCCATTTTCGAATTTTAAAAAATCTCAAATTTTGTGACGGACCGACAGACCGACAGACAGACATATAGAATTCAGTAACGAACTTTTTAAGTTCGTTGAAAAATACATAAGACGAAAATCATAGTTAATTGAAAATCAGATAATAGGTATATAAATAAGTTCTCAGCTTTAGATTTCACAGGACGCAAATCACCGTTTACTTGTAACGTATTAGTCCACCCTCTTGCGGTTTTAAAGCAATGACATTTGGTCTTTCGAAACATCATGCGATTTGGCATTTTATGCACATAACTTCAATAATCAGCTGTGTTCACGATGGCAATCACAAAAGAGCATATCCACTTCGCGTTTCATGTTAAGAAAAACGCTGCTGAAGCCACCGAAATGATTTGTGCTGCATATGGTGAGAATGCTGTAAGTCATGCAACGTGCAAAAAATGGTACCAAAGATTTCGCGGAGGAGAGTTTAGTCTTGAAGATCAGCCACGCGCTGGACGCCCTCAAACATTTGACACAGATGAGCTGCAGACGCGTTAGGCTGGGAACTTCTCCCACATGCGGCGTATAGCCCAGACATGGCCCCTTCCGATTATCATTTATTCCGGTCGTTACAGCATCACTTGGCTGATACGCGCTTCAAAACAGAAGAAGAAGTCCGAAAATGCATCGATAACTTTATCGTCTCGAAGCCGGTAAGCTTCTATCACCAGGGAATTCGCAAGCTATCCGAAAGATGGCAAAAGGTCATCGATGCCAACGGAGAATACTTTGCTTTTTTTGTTTGTTTTTAAATAAAACTTTAATTTTGCAGAAAAAAAGCTGAGAACTTACTTATACACGTAATACAAAAGTTAACATCGAACTAAATTTAAAGATAATAGAACAAGTCAACACCTTCAAATAGTTGGGAGTATGACAATAAAGACAATAAAGAAAATCATAAAATAGAAATCAATAACAGACTACAGCGTATCAAAGACGTATCACGGCTTCAGTCATAATTTTGTAGGAAACAGCGAAGTTTCTATAAAACTGAAGTGACTATAGAGCAAGATCTAAAGTACCTAAATGAAATATTTAAGACTAGTGTTAAGAATTACGAGAAGAGACCATATAAGAAGTGACACTATCAGAGAACAACTACATCTGCAATCAATAATAAAACGAATTGAGGACTACCTCCTGAGATGGTAAGCCACTAAATGAGATCAGAACAGTTAAAAGAATGTAGGAAGCAAGAAGAATAGGGAAAGATCAAAGACAACATGGAATCGAAACATAGAGAATATAGCAAAAGACAGAGGGCTCACAATAAATCAAGCATCAACCATAGCGAAAAGAAAGTTCATTTATAGGAATTACATATATGCATAATCATAACGGCTTTTAGCTTATGATAAAAAAAGTTACTGATTATGTATGTATGTAGCATGGATGTAAATATCAACTTCTTGTATTATCGTGACTACGATTCTTCACATCTATATGTTAATTAATTTTTCCTTGAAAAATCTTTCTTGACACTTTTTTTATATTTACTCTTCGTTTTTCAGAACTCACGCCTCAAACACTTGATACTAGTAACCTTGTTTGCGAACCAGTTTGTAAGCCTATCCTTCACTAAATACTGTCCCTAAACAGATTGGTGCTTCATAATTTTAGATTTTATATTACATTCTGACACTCTTAAGCCCTCACTTTTCCAACAATTGCTAACATCATGTGTCACCTATTTTGCTTTTACTTTATTTATTCCCATGCGCAGTTTTCTTTTTTTTCTTTCTGATAATTTATATAGTTCATTGAGTTCCGATTAAAATTATTACATAGGCGAAAACCAAACATTGTATAGCATTTGCATCCCATTATAGTAACAAGATGTCATTTTTCTCCAGGATAAAGTAAACAATAGTGATGACACCAGATCACCTTGACTTTGATTCCTCTTTCAAGAAATTACGTGGGTGAATCAAATATAAACCGGAATATCTTTTTACGCACCGTGAGGTGAACAGAGAGATTCGCTGCTTCTCAACGTTATAAGTAGGGCTTCCCTCTCGTAGAGTAATTTGCACCACCGATTTTTAGTCGGTACCACGATGTCAAAACAAGAAATACCCTCGTGCGTTGTGCTACACATTATTATCAAGTTTCTCACGACAAAAAATCTTGAGAAGACTTAAAACGCAGTTTGAGGGCAGCACCCTTCAAAAGATTCAAGTGTACGGCGTGGCATAAGCAATTTTTGGGTGGGCAAGGAGCATGTTCGTATTGTTCGCCGCGTTCTCAACAATAACTGCCGATTAATGTTTGTTGAAATTGCTTCCTTCATCTTTTTCACGAAACAAAGCTTGGATATTATCAAAATTTCCAAAGCTTAACGTTACTCTGCTTCGCGGCAACGTCCAGCCCGATACCGGTGCCCAAAATTGACAAATAATTAAGGATTTGTTCTGGACTAAAATGGAATTTCCTCTCGAACCCTGCAACTATTATTTATTTGAACCACTAAAAGAAACACTTAGAAGACAGAGATTTGTGCGCTATTAGCTGGTATCACAACGACCTTCATTTTACGATACCCTTATCTCCTTTGCGAAATATATGTTTCTAAACCAGAAGAAGGGGTGTATGGGGAGACGTCACGGCTATGGTACCTTTCTACTAAAACAGCCACATCAAATATCATAGACAAGCCATCGTTCTGGTAAGTGGTCCTCCTGAGATACTCCTCTCTCACCTATGGGACCAAGTGGGACACCCCGGAGAACTGCATTGACTGCCAGGAAAAACTAGCTGAGGGTATGACGAACATCTAGTGTAAGGCTGCAGCTGCGTCAGTATATAGAAGAGGTAGAAAGAGCTTACTTTTGGTAAGTCTCATTTCATAAGAAACATGGGCAGATGGAAATTTTAATTCTACGAACATCATGCGGTGAGGAAAGCAACGGGAAACTGCCTCAGTAAGATCCTTTGTAGACTATCATGACAAAAATTTATCAAGACTAGGCCACTAGTCCCCGACAGGCCTTAAATAACCAGGAAGTGAGAAAAATCCCTGAGTACCCACTTAAAATTGCGACATGGAACGTACAGAGTACAAAGCTGACAAATTTCAGAACGCAGTCGCTGAAATGGAGAGGCTTAATTTAAACATTCTAGGCGTAACTACTAATATTCAGTGACGTATAAATAGAGAATAAGCATTTAACAACAGTATGATCTATTACACAGGACAAAACAATGCTTTTATGGTCGAAAACATATACAAAAGTATATTCCAAATGTGATATAGTTTTCTAAAGGAATAGCAATTCTACAGATGAAATATAATAATGAAAAAATCAACAAGAAATTGAAGACTTCTATCAACAATTAGAAAAAGTATTAAATGTCAAGATGTCACTACAATAATAAATGACTTCAATGCGAAAGTTGTAGAAGAAACAGTAAATGATTGGCTGGGAAAATATGGTTTGATGCACGGAGAAGGACTCAGAATTTTGTCAAGAGGAAAATTTTATCGTGATCAACACTTGATTTAAACTGCCTAAAAAACGTTGATATACTTGGACAAGACCGAAACATACAAAAGGTAAATTTGTAAGAAACCAAACTGACTTATGTTCTAATCAACACCAGATGTACAAATGCAATTAAATCTGTTACGACATACCCTAGAGAAGATACCATTTGGCCTCGAAAAAGGAGAATTTAAAGAAACTTTGAGTTTGGATACATCGGAGAATTTTTAAAATTTCTTGAATAAATTGCATAATGAATGCAGATGTGATGAGGCCGATAAATAAGGAAAAAGAAGTAATTTTTACGCTAAAAACGAAAAATTGAATACTTTGGACAAGTTATGCTCGGCGACAAGTACTCCATGATACAATCAATCATGCAGGGCAAGACAGAATGAAAGAGAACGTGTGACTGCACATGCTTACAACTATTCTGCGCAGCGACATCATAAATCAGAACAGCCATGAAAGAGAGAAAGCATCGCAAGAAGAAGACCAGAAGATTATGTTTACATTACGATGCATCAATAAATTTGAAAATAATAATTCCGATTTGTATTTGATTCTTCCACGTATCTTGTTAGGTAAACGTTCTATTTAGTTCTAGTTTTATTCATCTAAATCTGTAAACGTAGTCTGTTAACTTCCCTAATCGAAGCTTTAAAATACTTTTTTCTTCGTGGAAAGACGTAATTTCTCAAGCCTTCCCAATTATTCCCACATGGAACTTTTTCACAAATTTGTTATAACGAACAGAAACCAACTACAAAAGTACAAAATTAAAGATAATTGTAAAATATTGGAAAACGATGCACCTCACTCAGTATTTTTTCATGAGAAGTACACCATACCACTTCTCCAGTGTGGTATCGATAATAAAACGTCATATATTAAAGATGCTGTTCTTTTGAAAACCATATACCCTATATAAACTCAATGAACCGATATAGATAAATAACGTAGTGCAAACTCGGCTGCCAAAGAAATAAGGTTTTGGACATATTCTGTACAAATGAATAGATCTACCTATTGCAGCCAATTAGCAGATTTAGCTTGCAATGGTCTTCATCTGAAAAACACCTGGACAGAATTTCTTCAAATTGGTCAAAATGTCCACCTATCTCTTCATTTGAATAAAACCTCTTAACAAAAGAAAACGCTTTGTATATTCAGATTAGTCGGATCTCTGAATAAGCCAAATTAGATGAATATAGCGAGTACTCTATCAAGAATAATCGATGAGTTACATAACTTTTTGGTATTGAAAGAGCAATAAAACCTGTCCTTGTACTACGCTACACGTAAGCTATAATTGCGTACACCGTATTTATAACTATGAAATCGATTCCGCTCTCAAGGTGGAACGGATCCTACTATCTAAACAAATATTTGCCGAATCTCCCGCGCTTACGCCACAAAAATGGTTTTGCGCTCGATCGTATCGCCACAACACGATAAGAGATAAGTCTCGGTGTGGTTTCCAGCCTTATTTTTTGAGCAAATGAACGATTTGCGGTTTGCGCCAGCTTCGGGAGCAAAATAGGTCTTCGCTAGGATCTCGCAAATGTAGGAGGACTATAGGGGATGCTTCACAAAACCCTCGACTTACATAGGTACTCGAGCCGCAGCATACATCTAAGGACTCTACAGCTCCTTCCATGATACGAGAAAATCAATAAATGCACGTATGAAGGCTAAATCGAAAAGAAAACATTTGAGAGTGAGAGTGCTTGGTGTGCAATGCATAAATTTAAAAGTAAAATCCCTAGTACAACTCACATAAACATGTCAGTGCTGACAAGAGGTGTTATCTATTACTTATCAAGGTTAGACTTCAGTATTTCAAACAATGTCGCACAATTTGAAATAAGACAGAGCCATATGAACTTCAACAGTATAAGACGCTATAGATTTTTCACTGCCGAATAAAATGATAGCAACAATAATAACTTGGTAAATGTAGAAATTTGCCCAATCAAATTATTGAAGATTAATACGAAAACAACTCTAAAACACCACTCGAAGTTCAGTTGGTAAATTGAGTAGCTAAGATATGCTGAGAATAATTATCGTTTATTCTTATCAAGCAAAAAATGTCTATTATTTACAGACTTCCTCGTCTTTTCTAATATAATAAAATATTATCGAACAGAACGGTTATGTCCTTAATTTATAATCATTCGGAATATAGGCACCCGCCTAGATGACTGTACAAGTTCATATTTCCGGGCAGGAATTTCCTAGACCTCCACTGAGCTCATAGCTTACATATATCCTCGTCACAGCAAAATATCATACCTCCCAAATAGATCAACGCTTACACTAGTCTCTAGATAGTCAAAACAGAGAAAAATCGGCAAGTGCATAATTAAATCTCATAGTATCGATGTACACATAGTCTCACAACAGCGCCCAGTCGATATTTCAGACAGATGGGATAATGTACACGTGGCGCAAATAAATGAATTTCTTGAAATGCACTCTTAACACACAAGTTGTAACTCAGTTGCTCTGCTGTAAACAAAATAAGTGTTATTGAATGCTTCTATTACAGAGATTTAAAGCGGTATCCCTTTGTCACCGCCCGGTGTACACAAATGAGTATTACAGAAGCAACTCGTTACCTGCACAAGTTTCCTGATGCAAAAATGAATAAATCGATAACAGAATATACAAACTGCAATCGAGAAAAAGGCAGTAATCTCGACAAAGAACGTTTAAACAAAAATACGATTTAAAAAAAAATTTAACATTGTCATATTCGCCTAAAACTTACCAAAAAAAAGGCCCACATTATATGGCAACGTATGGTCGTGAAACTATACGCGGTGGTCCTGGTCTCTACGTGAAAATAAATTACCGCAGCACTCTGTCATACATGTATAACTCCGTTAAACTACATGTTTGGGGTTGTTCCAAAGTGAATGCGGATTTAGAACATTACACCTCTTTACAGATACGTTACATATTAGAGATATGTTTAAAATACAGGAAAATTAAGAAGCACAGAGTGATCCGAGGTGGAAGAAGTGATCTTACTAGACGTAGATAGTCCAAAAATTCTTACCAGAAAACCTCTTAGTAACCAACATGTACAACAAACAGAAAACTTTTTACATTTGGAAAAAAGATTCTGCTATAGTTTCAACTTGCGCCTCTAATCTACGGTCCTGATTGAAAATCGATTTTGTTGTGAATAGAGAACTTCAGAAGAACTAGTTCTGTAGTGGGGTGCTCGAAAACAGTTGTCTTGCAGTTGCATACCGTCGCTCTTCACTTGTTTAATGTTGCTTTCGACAAATTTTGTACCAAGACCTTTGTTTTCACCCATACAAAACGATTGTGTGCAAAAACTTTTCAAACTTATTTACTAGAATTGCCTAAAAATGTGTAGAAACACCTTGAAAAGCGTGCCACATGACGCACTTGTTGTCTTTATCGACGAATCGTATTTTCATCTGTCGAGATGCATTAATAGGCGAAACTTTCATTATTGGATCAACAGTTGAAACCAATTATTATCATCACTTGCCATCGACATGTAGAAATTATTCGACCATTTTTCACACTCAATTTCGACGAACTGCAATTAGAAAACAGTTGGTTCTAACAAGATGAAGCACAAAAAAAGTTTCACTCCAAGCGGTGCGTGCTCAACGCCCCACGACTTCTTCCTGCAGATATATCAAGAGAAGTTTAGATACATCGCCCTAGGACCCTCCAAGTTCAACAAAATAGGTCAAGAAATTAGGCATATCTCTCAATACATATTGAACATGTAATGAAGAACTTCAGAATTTAACTTCAACAGTACATCAAAAATGAAGGACGCCGTTTGACCAATATCCTCTTTAAAACGCATTAAAATAGAACTTCGGTAGTTTTACCCTATAAAAATAATATGTGTATATGTCCTATCATTTTTTCTGTATCCAACCTGAACAAAAAGAAAATTTTGTACCGCTCTGTGCGCGTTAATTCAGAGAAGATTAATATTTGGCAATACAACTATCACAGTAGCTGCATATGCAGAAATCCTCGACACTTTTGTACATCAACTAGACGACAAGAAATTGGATATTTCCAATAGGAGGAAATGAGACTCATCATATAATTTCAAAAGGACTTTAAATTGAGTTTGTACAATGCGATGCCGCTTAAGTATCTTCTATGAAATATCTTTAAAAAAAATTATCACAAACCATAGACCCCTTTTTTAAACTATCATTGAAGAGATTCGGTTCGTGAAAGCGGACGTGCTGGCCAAAACTTTACACAATATAGTAGCTACTTCCATCACAAAGTTTTGCTTAAAACTGAATTGCAATACCTTCAACACTGTTCAAATTATTAAAAAGGGGAGGTGCGGTAATTAGTGGAGTACCATGTACAGAATGTGGGCATTTTTAAAGTTCTTCGGGTAAGTTAGAATAGCTAGATTTGTAGAAGATTAAATCAAAAGATTGGATTGGCCGTTACAACTACCCAACAACACCAATCCAAAAAAATGTTTGGTCCAAGTACAGACAAAAAATATCCCAACGGATTCGCAAGGTACGGCATCACTTCCCAATTCTTATGCTGTAAACCTAGTCGCCAGTATGCAAAATCGTTGCATGCGGTACTGGATAATAATGGTAGATGGACACATTACCACAATTAGGGTGTAATAATCAAATCAAACCAAACAAAACCCAATACATAAAAACCAGATCGACACAATGTTAAAAATAACAGTCCACAAAATAACCCAAAAGGTCTCAGCCAAACAAATAAACTGAATAACTGTATCTTTAAGAGTCGCCCAAAGTTGCCGAAAATAATAAAGAACAATAGAACAAAGAAAAATTATATTGTGCGATAACAGACTTGCATTAATTCAAATTAAATTAAACCATTATCATGAACAGAACCGATACATTTGCCTACAAAGGGATAGCAATCTATATCAGAAAATCAGCCGAAATAAAGAGACTGCACTAGACAATGCAGCACTCGTGGCCTAACCTTGGGAGGCCCAGCGACTTATCCGGGGATCGAACCTGATCTTTATGTTCGAGGTACTTGACAACATATATGATATGAATGAGGACAGTTACATTTCAAACAAAGCCATATAAAGAAAAAGGGAGTTAATTATAAATAGCCAGTATCACCTGGATATCCAGATCAAAATTATTTAGTAACAGCAAGCTGTAATAAAGCCCAAGTGCTTATATCACAACATAAAGAGCACTCATCTCACATAACACAGAAAATTGTATTTATATCACACTATGTAATACTTATAATTGTTCTAAATATGAAAGATTAAAGCCAGTAAGATAAAATATAAATATCAGCGCAGTTGAAGAAAATTATTATATAGGAGCAAAATAAACACAAAAAGTTATTATGGAAAATTCCATTGTGACGAAAAGAAGATCAAAATCAATCCAATGGCAACTATAAAATAAAAATGACCCTTCCCAAATTTTAACCTTGGCCTTCTGGTTCAAGACACTTGACTAAACGAATAAGGGACCGCTCATTGACTAGACAATAGCATCAACAAGAAATACTATATTGTTCTCTTTGTGAACGAGTGGGGTCGGATTGGGAAGCAAGCGTTTGTTAAAACATCGACTAGTCTCCAGCTTAAATTACTCTACTACAGTTTCTCGACACCTATCGTGATTTCATCATCCAATCCTCACAGTAAAAAGACTGCTGCGCAAGCTGGTTCACCCTAAGCTCTTCTCGGATCATCTCTTTTAACTCTAAATTGAGAAATTCTTTCTTTTTCAATACAGGGGGAGAGGTGAAAGTGAATGACGCCTCTACTAGGACCTTGCCAAAACTGATTAGGAGAATGGATCACATAAACGTCCTTAAATAAGCGACAAAGGTCAATTCTTAATAAATGGTGATCATCTCCGCACTCCACACATTATAAGACAGCACAATTACAGAATTGAACGACGTGCTGAAACTTTGGCTGTCCAACAATCTTCCTGGGGTGGGTGAAGTGATTCCACTTCGATAAAAACCTACATCACATGAAGCAAGTCGATCACTTTTTACCAACTCGCTTAATCGGCAAAAACATACCCACAAACTTTACCTAATACTTCTGGATTGAAAAGGTTTTCCTTGAACAAAACTTTAGTAGCCACATCACTATTCGGAGTAGCTCCTTACGGAGTAATGATTAGGAAATACTACCCATCTCCATCCCCAGTGCAGATAAATCTCATGATATCCATGACATGTCTCATTTTGTATAATTCAGACGTCTGGCCTTAAACTTCATTAAAAAATAAGAGAATAGATTAACGTGACCGTCATATAAGTTCCTTCTGGCTAAGCTACTTCGCTTTCATGCCTGCGAAACGGTTTCGCAGGGGGCTCTAAGTACAAGCAGTCTTCGCTTTCTTGCTCTACAAGGACAACAAAGCTTTCCATCAAACCAGAAGACAGCATACTTGCTGATGACAACCGAATAGTCTATCTCAACGAATTTTTACTAATAGCAACGGCGCTCTGGATGGTATCACTTACACATCAACTATAGGGGTGACTATTCCTTTCGATCACGCGTAACACAACCAAAATTTTAGAGTATTCACACAAATTACACAAAATTTGCAAAAGAGTAGTCTACACAAAAAGACTGCACTGCTTTGCTGAACACACGCAATATATCAGTCACCCTATCGAGACCAATGTATTTTACCTACAGGTTTACTGTCCTATTTTAACCTTCTGTTAGTAATGCTTAAAAAGTTTCAGGGGCAGTTTGAAAACATAACATTCAAGTATGAAGGCTACTGAAAACTGAGAGCTTCAACAAGAAAATTGTCTGCACAGACTATATTTCTCAAACCTTCATAGAACAGTGATAATGAAATTTTTCAACAGTGGGGCAAAGTCAAACTAAAAACCTTTTCATTACAAGTTGGGGTCAAATGATAGAAAATGATAATTTGATACTTTTATTTTCATACCCAACACTTTAACTCATATATTGTAGGTCAAGGTCTAACTTCTTCAAGGAAAGAACATTTGCGTCAAGTCTAGTGTCAAGAGAGGCTTGATAGCAAAGGCACAAAAATACCATCATACGCTAAATTACTTCGCTAATCATAACTTAATAATTCAATCTGATGAAGAGCCACTATCGATTAAAACCAAGTACTTTATACTAAAATGTCAGCATTTCAACAATTCGTGGTACAAGATAAATCAATATTCTGCGTCTCTCTAAATAAACTAAAAAAGATCTGTACATCGTTCCCCATCATCTATTTTAAATTTGCGCCCGAAGCAGCCACCTCGTTGTTTTTGAAATCACTCTCAATAATTCGTGCTAACAGAGAGTCGCTGCCATCGTTTAAAGCAAGAATGTAAGATCTTTGACTGATTGATATCACAGATGGTAGAAACCAAATACCTTAAAGCAATCACGTACTGTTCCAGCAAAGTATATGCTTCATCCTCTACCAATTTTAAATTTGCGCCCTAAGGCGACCGCCTCGTCACCTAGGCTCGTATTTGAATGCGTGGTGAAAATAAATCAACATTCTAATATCTCTCTGAATAAACTAAACA